>JAQISU010000041.1:2752500-3352500 GCA_029339505.1 Unio delphinus | reverse complement strand
ATATGGCAAATTTCTAGATGTCAAAATGTAGAGAATTGTGTTAAACCTGTTTCTGTCACATTTATCAGCTTTTGTTTTATCTCCATGACAACAAAAGTATTATGCAGCAAGGTACTTTTTTAAGTAGAGTCTTAAAAATGTGAAACTAAGTTTTCAGAATGTTTGAATTTTTACTCATTTTGATTTACCCCAAACGGATAATTTGACCAAATCCACATTTTGTTCTTCATTTTATTTGCAATAATTTGTATTCCATTCATTTTTGCATTTCAGCTACCATCTTGTAATTCTTTGTTTATGGTCTCAGAAGTACATTCTGATTTTGCTTTCCTTCACTGTTTCCTTTCATTATCATTCATTTGCAATGCATTTATCAAACTGGGACTTCCATTCACTGTTTCCTTTCATTGTCATTCATTTGCAATGCATTTATCAAACTGGGGACTTCCATTCACTGTTTCCTTTCATTGTCATTCATTTGCAATGCATTTACCAAACTGGGGACTTCCATTCACTGTTTCCTTTCATTGTCATTCATTTGCAATGCATTTATCAAACTGGGGACTTCCATTCACTGTTTCCTTTCATTGTCATTCATTTGCAATGCATTTACCAAACTGGCGACTTCCATTCACTGTTTCCTTTCATTGTCATTCATTTGCAATGCATTTATCAAACTGGGGACTTCCATTCACTGTTTCCTTTCATTGTCATTCATTTGCAATACATTTACCAAACTGGGGACTTCCATTCACTGTTTCCTTTCATTGTCATTCATTTGCAATGCATTTACCAAACTGGGGACTTCCATTCACTGTTTCCTTTCATTGTCATTCATTTGCAATGCATTTATCAAACTGGGGACTTCCATTCACTGTTTCCTTTCATTGTCATTCATTTGCAATGCATTTACCAAACTGGGGACTTCCATTTTGCTAATCTTATATTGCAAAACTAGTTTTCCATATATTATCATGACACAGGAATGACTTAATAAAATAGAGAAAGGCATTATGGAAATTACAATAAATGAACATATAACTGCAACTATAATCAATGCAAAAATACAGCTGTAGAACATGTCAGCCATTTTTTTAATTTTAATTTTGTTGAAATAAAAGTTGTGAAGATAACATCATTAATTTCAGTAATCATGAGTTTTATTTACTATTTATGCAATAATTTGTATGTGGTTTCAATTGTATTCATATTTGCAGCCTCTTTACAAATTGTTACAATGTCACTGCTCAGCATAGAATAACAATTTATAAATTAAAAAATCACAAATTCTCATATTCAGAATTCCTTTTTTTATATTAAGAAAATTAATTTAGCAAATGGAAAGCATGTTGTATATCCAGAATGTATCTCTTCAGAGCAGTCATAACATTCCCTCACTATAACATTGATGGAGGAGGGGGGGCATACAAGTGAACCATATTCTGGGTCATATTATATTGAGGTATTTTGTACATAATACAAACTCATAAAATGGGATCCATGACCAAATGCCTTATAAAGGGAACTGTCTTGTAGCAAGGGAGTGTTATATTATGTGTGTTATGTAACTGTCTCACCTGTACAATTAGTATCATTTATTTTGTGTATTGAAACTTTGTTTACTGATGAGTCATACTTATTGTTAGTGCTAGATTAGATGTATAGAGGGCTTAAAAGAATGACTTTGAATTGCTAGCTATTGTACTTAGTTGTTTATTTTAAATTGCAAGCTTTGCATGCTGAGTTAATGATTATGAATTTTGCTAGCTTTGTTTACTTAGTTAATGTATATGGGTGTGTTAGATTATATACTGTAGAGGAATTTTTCACAGTTAATTTATTAGAGTATATTACATTATATACTGTAGGGGAATTTTTCACAGTTAATTTATTTGAGTATATTACATTATATACTGTAGGGGAATTTTTCACAGTTAATTTATTTGAGTATATTACATTATATATTGTAGGGGAATTTTTCACAGTTAATTTATTTGAGTATATGACATTATATACTGTAGGGGAATTTTTCACAGTTAATTAATCTGAGTATATTACATAATGTACTGTAGGGGAATTCATCACAAATTTATTGCAGTATTTACATTGTGTACTAGTGTATGTTACATTATGTAATTGTGTATGTTACATTATGTAATTGTGTATCTTACATTATGTACTTATGTATGTTACATTATGTACTAGTGTATGGTACATTATGTACTGTAGGGGAATTTCATCACAAATTTAATTTATTGCAGTATGTTACATTATGTACATGTGTCTGTTACATTATGTACTAGTGTATGATGCATTATTTTCTAGTGTATGTTACATTATGTACTAGTATATGTTACATTATGTACTTATGTATGTTACATTATGTACTAGTATACATTACATTATGTACTAGTGTATGTTACATTATGTACTAGTGTATGTTACAGTATGTACAAGTGTATGTTACATTATGTACTAGTGTATGTTACATTATGTACCAGTGTATGTTACATTATGTACTAGTATTTGTTATATTATGTACTTATGTATGTTACATTATGTACTAGTATACATTACATTATGTACAAGTGTTTGTTACATTATGTACTAGTGTACGTTACATTATGTACTGTTGGGTAATTTTTTCACAGAGTATGAATAAACCTCTCCCTCAAATACTTTTGAGCATTGTGCTTCATAAAGATTGACTGCTGAATAGGTGATTATGTGAAATAGCAGAGGAGACACAAAATTTGAGACATGTGATACATACAACGTTGAAAATCTTCAAAGTATCATTAGAAATACAAATTTAAAATTTAATAAAATTATTTATTTTTTTAAATTTATAAGTATAAAATGTAAAAAAAAATAGCTTGTATGAAATGAGACATGACATAGGTAGTTACCAGAGTCCCTTGGCAGTAGTAGTGCATAAATTAGTTAATGTGTTTCTTATTCTGCCTCCGTACCTTTTTATGCACTGACCAAAAAGGGAGAAAATTCAATTTTCAGAGAAAAATACTTTTTGATAACTCTTGAAAAGATATTAAAAAATCACACTTGTTGCTTAATGGATTTTATATATATATATAATAAGAAGTAAGTTAAAGATAATAGCTTGATGTCAGACCTTGAATATGAATCAATTTGACATGCAGTAGTCATACATTTGTGCATCAATAAAGATATGAGCTGCTATGCTTTCTGTATGTATCCATAGTAAGCAAACAAAGAAACCAAAGCATAAAATCTAAAAGTACTCGTAAATTGCTAGAGCCAACAAGATTTATATGTTTGTACTGAATAATTCTTCCAAACAGCAATTTTATTTGTCAATATAAACTTCTGTTTTGATAGCACATGGCAGTTGTTGTTGTTATAGTGTTTAACGCCATTTTCAGCACAAGATAGGCTATACATGGCTGCCAGTATTAATAGTGGAGGATGAACCCTGAAAACTCAGGAAAGAACCACAAAAAGCTACCAGCTAGCTTTCTCACATACCCACATTGACAAAATATGAGATTCGAACCTTCACAGACAGAGGTGAGATGGCAGTGATCCGTAATGGAGAACGCTTTAGACCACTTGGCCACTTGTTGCCCCTGCACATGGCAGTAGCTGACTCCATGTGTCATTTGTACTAATAATATTAGTCAGTACACAGCACTTGTACTATCCTAGAATATTACATCCATATTGAGAAAAGACGAAATCGACCAGGAAAAAACAGTTGAAAGTAAATTAATTTTCTTAGAATTTCTAAGTTATCACATAATGTATTATTTCAGATGTCAAAGAACAATCCTAACTAACCAAAGGCTAAAACTATTTCTTGCAGTGCTGCCACCAATGTTGCATTTACCAAAATTTTCATGTGTCAATATTTTGTTTATGCATTATTATTTAGTGGGAAAATATTTTTTGTTAAAGAAAAGCTTGCTAAATGTATTATTTCTGATTCATATTTGTCAGTTTCTTGATGATACTTCCAAATTTGTGATGATGGTTCCAAACTTGCTCACACAGAACACCATTTTTCATGATATTTCAAAACTTGTACAAAGTGACTACTATTTTTGATAATTCTAAAATAGCACAGTACCCATCAGTTACTATAAATTTGAAATTGCACAAACTGTTAACCATTTTGATAATAGTACCAAATATTGCACACCACCATTTCGATGATAAATTCTAAAACTGAACACACTGACCATCATTTTTGATAATTCCAAAATTGCACACTGTCCCCCAATTTAATGTTAATTTAAAAATTGCACACTCACCACCATTCTTTTGGTAAAAAGTTGCACATGTTGACCCTCATTTTGATGATAATTCTAAAATCCCAGTCACTGACTACCATCTTTCATTATTTTTCTGAAATTGCACAAACTGACAACCATTACCATATTTACCATATATATTGGGACACCATAAATTAATTTTAAAAATAATTTTTTTGTGCACTGTATGTTCTGGGACATATCATTTTTCGAGTCTATGGTATTGATTTTGTATCTTATATTCTATCAGCTTCAAGGGGTTAGTTGAGTCAGTGGTATTGATTTTGTATCTTATATTTTATCAGCTTCAAGGGGTTAGTTGAGTCTGTGGTATTGATTTTGTATCTTATATTCTATCAGCTTCAAGGGGTTAGTTGAGTCAGTGGTATTGATTTTGTATCTTATATTTTATCAGCTTCAAGGGGTTAGTTGAGTCTGTGGTATTGATTTTGTATCTTATATTCTATCAGCTTCAAGGGGTTAGTTGAGTCAGTGGTATTGATTTTGTATCTTATATTCTATCAGCTTCAAGGGGTTAGTTGAGTCAGTGCAGATGATTTTGTATCTTATATTCTATCAGCTTCAGAGGTTAGTTGAGTCAGTGCAGTTGATTTTGTATCTTATATTCTATCAGCTTCAAGGGGTTAGTTGAGTCAGTGCAATTGATTTTGTATCTTATATTGTATCAGCTTCAAAGGGTTAGTTGAGTCAGTGCAGTTGATTTTGTATCTTATATTCTATCAGCTTCAAGAGGTTAGTTGAGTCAGTGGTATTGATTTTGTATCTTATATTCTATCAGCTTCAAGGGGTTAGTTGAGTCAGTGGTATTGATTTTGTATCTTATATTCTATCAGCTTCAAGAGGTTAGTTGAGTCAGTGGTATTGATTTTGTATCTTGTATTCTTCAAGGGGTTATTTGAGTCAGTGGTATTGATTTTGTATCTTGTATTCTATCAGCTTCAAGGGGTTAGTTGAGTCAGTGGTATTGCCCCTCTTTTTCATATGCATTGTACTGGGATGAAAGTTAGATTGCTTTATATAAACATTTGGGGAGCTTGTGGAAAGAGTATGAGTGCAAGAGCAAAACCAGAGGTTTCAAAGTCGTTCTCAAGTCATTCACCACATTTGCAGGAACATGAGGAAAGTATTTTGAGTACAATGGTGAATGAAGCCTGATTTTTCAAAGTCTTCCCCCAAATGATCCAGCGAATATTTGTAATAGCATGCCATAAGGAAAACGTTTGAGTACAAAGGTCATGGCTGAAGCTTCAAGGTTTTTTCTGAGTAATCCAGGTAATATTTGTAGTAGGGTTTGGATAGAGTTTGTGTATAAGGGTGAAGCCTGAGACTTCAAAGCTTTTATCCAAATGATCCAGGAAACACTTGTAAGTGCATGAAGAGTCTGTGTACAAGACTTCAGAGTCTTTCTCAAGTAATCCATCTCAGATTCGACCAATGTGGGAATATGAGAAAGCTTGCCAGTAGCTTCTTGTGGGTCGGTGGTTCTTTCCGGGGATTTTCCCGGGTTCTTCCACCACCATTAATACTGGCCGCCATGTATGGCCAATTGTGTGCTGAAAAATGGCATTAAACACTACTACTACTACTACTACTACTACTACTACTACTGAAGTAATCCAGTAAACATTTGCAAGAACAGGAGGAAAAAATTTAAATACAAGGGCAAAGCCTGAGATTTCAAAACCTTGAGAATGAGGAAAGAATTTGAGCACGAGGGCAAATCCTGAGACTTCAAAGCTTTTCCAAAAGTTATTAAGCAAACATTTGCAGGAACATGAAGAAATATAGTCTGATTACCAGGACAAAGCTTGAGGCATCCAGGAAACATTTACATACTACAGATCACAAATGACATTCATGATTTATTACATATTGCCAAAACATATAAACAAGTTACTGCCTAAAATGAGTCTTTTAAATGTAAAAATCAACTGAATTTAAACAAAATCTGCAGTTCTAACCAGTCAGAACTGATTTGCTTATGCAAGAATACATGTATTTTATATATCGTGTTGTGAATCCATCAACATTTTCACTTTTTGTAATTTCTACAAACCATTGAATTCAAAGACAGAATTTGTCATGAGGGGAAGAAAAGTAAAATTAACTATTTTAACAATTGCAAGCCTGAAATAGAATTTACAGTAAAACCTGTCTTGAGAGACCACTGCTGTGAGAGACCACCTATTTTGAGAGACCAGAATATCCATGTACAGATTTATTCATTATATAGTGTTATGACCTGTTATGAGAGACCACTTGTCTTGAGAGACCATTATCTTTTGGCAGAATGGGTGGTCTTTCAAGACAGGTTCTACTGTATTCATCTGTATATTCATTATGTGACACTGTTTTGCAGGTATAAACTCCACAAAACTGATTGTAATACATTAAAAATAATAAAAGTAAAACAATGTAATTATTTCAGCTTAATTTTGATACGACTGTTTGAAAGTTTTGTACTTTTAAGTAATCCATTAGTAAATGAAATAATTCATAATCATCTGTCAAGCTTTGACCCTATCACATCAAAAAGTTTCGCTTTGAAAAATTTTCTCACTGCACCAATTTCAACCTAAATATGGAGAGAGCTTCATGACATGAATTTGTCATGGCTTAAATCCGATCGTACAACAGTTTGTGCAAGATTATGTTTTTGTTTAAAAATTGTCTTCCAGAGTGGGAAGGCGGGGATGAATGGTTACGTGTACAATTTAGAATGTATCTACAAAGTCTGCTGGCAACAATGCTGCAGGATGGTAAGTTACATTTCTTTATACCATTATACATTTGAGGAATAAAATTTACATTGCTGATATGGATGCAATGTTTTTATGAAATGGGCGACTTGTACAGATTTTCGTTAACATTCTTTATCAAAGTCAGGATACGGAGGACTATTTTTCTTGTGACTTAACATATTTGATTGGTCAAGCTTATGCCAGATTTAAATTTTGACTAATCAGAATACAAATTCTAGATGTCAGTTTGAAGACTAGATTTTCATTAATTTAAATGATGGTGTTAAGATTCTTTGGAGAGTCATCCCATTGGAGACTAATTGTCAAGTCTTTTCTTAAACAACAAGCTTATAATATCCCTTATGAGTTATTTTTACACAATTGTATCAGAACAAATAGAGGAACAAAACATTTATTTAGCATATGCCGATCAATAAATTAATGAAAAGCCATTCCTAATCAGAATTCTGATTCATTACATTGACAAAGGAACACACTCAATCAACCTCAAATGAATACTTTTAAATTGTAGCTACAATTTAACAGTCACTAATAAATGTATTGATTAGACTTTGAAAGATTTCTTGGATATGAAAGATCTTGCACTAATTGGTGTGAAAAATAATTAGAATTATTAAAATACAATTTCAAAAATGAATTCTGAAATGGTTTTCTTCCCTCATTTTTTCCTGTGCATACAGTGATAGCTGATAGTGCCTGAGAAATTTTCTTTTACCATCTCTATGAATAAATAATAAATCATCTTTTCTCTGTTTTGATAATTTAAATCAAAATATTTACTCAAACTGTAATTTGAAAATGGAAGAAAATTCAACTCAGAACCCCTTGTATATGATTTTTACATGTAGATGCAAAGCTAGTAGAGGATTTTGGAGTTCATTTCATCCAAGCATGGAAGACAACCCATAATTACAGATACTGGACAGGGTCAGAACATTCAGGCATGAAGGATGTCCCATGTGGGTATGTACTGAATGTGATCTAGGATGTAATTAATGCTGACAAGCTTGACTGACTTTGAATGCTTGTGTACACAAGAAATATGTTGTTACACATTTATGGGTTCAGGAACCATGAGCACAAGCAATATCATAGGCTTATATGGTTATTGTTGTCAAATTATCACATGCATACATGATTATTGTTGTCCAAATACATTACATGATTATCATTGTCTTAATATCACAGGCTTACATGATTATTGTCCTGGCTTACATGATTAATGTGGTCCAAATATCACAGGCTTACATGATTATTGTTGTCATATCACAGGCTTACATGATTATTGTCCTGGCTTACATGATTATTGTTGTCCTAATATCACATGCATACATGATTATTGTTGTCCTAATTTCACAGACTTACATGATTAATTGTTGTCCTGATATCACAGGCTTACATGATTATTGTTGTCCTAATTTCACAGACTTACATGATTAATTGTTGTCCTGATATCACATGCATACATGATTATTGTTGTCCTAATTTCACAGACTTACATGATTAATTGTTGTCCTGATATCACAGGCTTACATGATTATTGTTATCCTAATTTCACAGACTTACATGATTAATTGTTGTCCTGATATCACATGCATACATGATTATTGTTGTCCTAATATCACATGCATACATGATTATTGTTGTCCTAATATCACAGACTTACGTGATTAATTGTTGTCCTGATATCACAGGCCTACATGATTATTGTTGTCCAAATATCACAGGCTTACATGATTATTGTCCTGGCTTACATGATTATTGTTGTTCAAATATCACAGGCCTACATGATTATTGTTGTCCAAATATCACAGGCTTACATGATTATTGTCCTGGCCTACATGATTATTGTTGTCCAAATATCACAGGCTTACATGATTATTATTGTCCTAATTTCACAGACTTACATGATTAATTGTTGTCCTGATATCACAGGCTTACATGATTATTGTTGTCCTAATTTCACAGACTTACATGATTAATTGTTGTCCTGATATCACATGCATACATGATTATTGTTGTCCTAATATCACATGCATACATGATTATTGTTGTCCTAATATCACAGACTTACATGATTAATTGTTGTCCTGATATCACAGGCCTACATGATTATTGTTGTCCAAATATCACAGGCTTACATGATTATTGTCCTGGCTTACATGATTATTGTTGTCCAAATATCACAGGCCTACATGATTATTGTTGTCCTAATATGACAGGCTTACATGATTATTGTTGTCCAAATATCACAGGCTTACATAATTATTGTTGTCCAAATATCACAGGCTTTCATGAGTAGCATGGTCCTAATATCAGGATATATTTCCTTCATCTTTGGTGACATCATTCCCAACACCTGTGAGCCAAAACTGTGCATTATGGCACTAAACTTTAGAACAAAGATAACAGAATTGGCTTAGCACTATTAAAGTCCTGAATTTGCCTTCACTTAGATATTTCTTTAATTTGGTAAGAAGTTAGAATATGGTAAAACATATACAAATTTAAATTTTTTAAGGCTTTGAAAATTAATTGCAAAGTTTCTCCTGCATATTTTTAACTTGATCCATTTTTCAATAATGAATTTTTTAATGTTCAAACATTTGTTCTAATACTTTTGCTTTTTATTTTGTCAGTTAAAAAAATTAGAATAAAGAATAACTCTGTTGTTTCATCTAATGTATGTCTTTGCTGATTGGATACGTTTGAAACGGCCTAGCACAAATGCTTCAGTCTTTTAGGCTAATATTTTGCAGAAAATATCTGTAGTTAAGTTCTAGTGTGACCCTCATTTTCTATAATCAGTCAACATATCCTTTAGAATGTGGAATTAGAAATAGCATTTTCCACAAGTCAAAGCTGACTGTATGCTGCATGTCTTTTGGAACTCTACATCGTATTTCAAACTTGTTATCTTGATCACATGCTAAACCTTGTGGTGAAGCCAAAATTATTGATCGACTACAATTTGAGTGTCAGCCCCATGGCTTTATGGAAGACTAACTTGAACTTGGTGAGTAACAGTTTGAAAGTTATTAAACAATGTTTCATAAATCTGGCAGATTATGTTTATTTGCCATTTATGATAGCAATAATTACACTGTTTTACCAGTATATTTCTCAGGGGGTTGGCATGTATGGTATGCAAATGTTGAGTTAGCAGCCAGTCATCTAAGTTATTTTCTGGGCATATCTGATGAATATGTATATTTTGAAAAACTTGCTATATACCCTTGCTTCAACACAGTTAATATATGTACAAGATTGTCTTGAAAATGTATATTTTTCTGTTTTATGCTAGGCACCCATGTCAAGGGAACTTGGGGGTTGCTGATATCAGAGTTAGACTGGCTCAGTAAGTCTTTAAAATTCATTTATTTTTCTCAATAAGACAAAATATATCCTCAGTTTAACGAGATTTCCCTATGAGACATGATGTATCATTGGTTTACTGAGATTTCAACAAGACATGATGTGTCTTTGGTTGAATGAGATTTCTCAATAGGACATGTGTCATTGTTTTAATGAGATTTCTCAATAGGACATGTATCATTGTTTTAATGAGATTTCTCAATAGGACATGTGTCATTGTTTTAATAAGATTTCTCAATAGGACATGTGTCATTGTTTTAATGAGATTTCTCAATAGGACATGTGTCATTGTTTTAATGAGATTTCTCAAGTTTTTCAACAAGACATGTTGTGCCCTTGGTTTAATGGTATTTCTCAACAAGACATGTTGTGCCCTTGGTTAAATGGGATTTCTCAATAAGACATGTTGTGCCCTTGGTTTAATGGTATTTCTCAACAAGACATGTTGTGCCCTTGGTTTAATGGGATTTCTCAACAAGACATGTTGTGCCCTTGGTTTAATGGGATTTCTCTATGAGACATGTTGTGCCCTTGGTTTAATGGGATTTCTCAACAAAACATGTTGTGCCCTTGGTTTAATTGGATTTCTCAACAAGACATGTTGTTCCCTTGGTTTAATGGTTTTTCTCAACAAAACATGTTGTGCCCTTGGTTTAATGGGATTTCTCAACAAGACATGTTGTGCCCTTGGTTTAATGGGATTTCTCAATAAGACATGGTGTGCCCTTGGTTTAATGGGATTTCTCAAAAAGACATGGTGTGTCCTCAGTTTACTGAATCAACATAAAGTCAGTTTAGGCTGACACAGATGTTTTTTAAGCTATTTTAATGTTGGAAATCTGGATAAAATTTTGATAAACTGTCTGTCCAAGAATTCTCTATGAGCACATCAAATATTTCCAGAGATATTTCTTTAAAATCCAAATGAACTGAAGGAAAGTTAACATAGATTCAAAAACTGACAACAACTAAAGAAAGTGACTTGTCAGGTGTAAAAGCCCAAAACTAAAAACATTTCACTAAAATAAAGATTATATCATATTCTAATAACGCAGTTTTAAAAAGATCCCCGAATTGCATAATGGAGGAAAAGAGGTGGGGAGGAGTTACATGATCATTTAAATCACATACTCCTAAAATGACCCTAATGAGAACCAATCATTTTACTTTAATAATGAAAAGTTGTTTAATTCTTAATTCATTAGTCCTATCTTGACCTTGGCAACAACCAATCATTTTAAAATTAAAATAAAACATGTTTACGTGGGTGCCACTAACCACAAATCAAGGTCATAATGTAGGTCAACATTAGTTTGTTTACCAAAGAATAATTCAGATAAACCGACTTTCTGAAAACATCATCTAAAATAAATAAATATGTACATTACAATAACATGTTATGAAAAATAAAAATTATTTCAAACTGATAAACATTTTAATATATAATAAAATATATAATAAATATATTTTAAATCACATATATACGTAACTCTTGGCAGAATTTTACAATTTAAGAGAAAATCTCCTATCATGAGGACATTTTCATTTTTTTTAAAAAATGATTCCAGTCCATCTGGACTTTAGGCCACTCTTTCGAAAACAAATTTAAAAACTTTAAAATAACATTAACTCAAATAACATTAACTCAAAGTACACCTAGCCACATGTAACTAATTTTGATGAGATGCTGCTGCAGTGGATTAAAGTTTTATCTCAGATACAGTTTTATATTTTTAGAAATAGAATTTCATTTGGATTGCATTTTGCAACATGTAATTTTTTAATGATTTAAAAGTTGTCACACAATTATGACATCAACAAAAAATGTGTCCCGAAATATAGTGCACAAAAAAAATCTTTTTAACTTAATTTATGGTGTCCCAACATATACAGTAAATATGGTATTAACTCTTTTGAATAATGGCAAAAATTTTTGGAATGTTGCCAAGAATATTTGGATTGTTGCCAACAGTGTCTGAATGAAGTATTGAAATCAGTATTTGGAATATTACCAATAGTGCCAATTGTGTGAAATATTGCCACCAAATTGACTGTTCCTGACAGTGTTTGAAACAATTAAAACAGTGTGGAGTTTTGCAATCAGTGTGGAATGTTACCAGTAGTATGAGATATTACTCTCAGTATGAAATATTAGCAGTAATGTGAGATATTACTCTCAGTGTGGAATGTTACCAGTAGTGTGAGATATTACTCTCAGTATGGAATATTACCAGTAATGTGAGATATTACTCTCAGTGTGGAATGTTACCAGTAGTGTGAGATATTACTCTCAGTATGGAATATTACCAGTAGTGTGAGATATTACTCTCAGTATGAAATATTACCAGTAATGTGAGATATTACTCTCAGTGTGGAATGTTACCAGTAGTGTGAGATATTACTCTCAGTATGGAATATTACCAGTAGTGTGAGATATTACTCTCAGTATGGAATATTGCCAGTAGTGTGAGATATTACTGTCAGTATGGAATATTACCAGTAGTGTGAGATATTACTCTCAGTATGGAATATTGCCAGTAGTATGAAATGTTGCCATCAATGTGAATTATTACTAATGGTGTGAGATATTACTCTCAGTATGGAATATTACATCTAATATGAAATGTTGCCATCAGTGTGAAATGTTACTAGTAGTGTCAAATGTTACAAGTAGAGTGAAATGTTAAATGTTACTCATAGTTTCAACTGTTACTAGTAGTGTCAAATGTTACTAGTAGTGTCAAATGTTACTAGTAGTGTCAAATGTTAATAGTAGAGTGAAATGTTACTAGTAGTGTCAAACGTTACTAATAGTATGTCAAATGTTACTAGTAGTGTCAAATGTTACTAGTAGTGTCAAATGCTACTAGTAGTTTGTCAAATGTTACTAGTAGTGTCAAATGTTACTAGTAGTGTCAAATGTTAATAGTAGAGTGAAATGTTACTAGTAGTGTCAAACGTTACTAGTAGTATGTCAAATGTTACTAGTAGTATGTCAAATGTTACTAGTAGTGTCAAATGTTACTAGTAGTGTCAAATGTTACTATCAGTGTGTAATCTGTATCTGATATGAGAATGGGAGAACGATGGACATCAGTATGATAATATTTACCAATGTCTTCATGATTCTCAATATTTACAGTTTATTTTCTTTTAAAAAGTACAATGCAGAGCACAGAGCGTGGAAAAAAACTGAATGCAGCAGTTAACCAGACAGGGAAATATGTTGTACAAACAGGAAAAGCAGTGGGTTAGTATAGATCAAGAATTGTTGCATGCTGCCATATATAATGGGATACATGTCAGGTCTAACTACACAAATCCTGATCTGTTGTCACATAATGGGATGCAAGTCAGGTCTAACTACACAAATCCTGATCTGTTGTCACATAATGGGATACAAGTCAGGTCTAACTACACAAATCCTGATCTGTTGTCACATAATAGGATACAAGTCATGTCTAACTATACAAATCCTGATCTGTTGTCACATAATGGGATATAAGTCAGGTCTAACTACACAAATCCTGATCTGTTGTCACATAATGGGATACAAGTCAGGTCTAACTACACAAATCCTGATCTGTTGTCACATAATGGGATACAAGTCAGGTCTAACTGCACAAATCCTGATCTGTTGTCACATAATGGGATACAAGTCAGGTCTAACTACACAAATCCTGATCTGTTGTCACATAATGGGATACAAGTCATGTCTAACTACACAAATCCTGATCTGTTGTCACATAATGGGATACAAGTCAGGTCTAATTACACAAATCCTGATCTGTTGTCACATAATGGGATACAAGTCAGGTCTAACTACACAAATCCTGATCTGTTGTCACATAATGGGATACAAGTCACTCTAACTACACAAATCCTGATCTGTTGTCACATAATGGTATACAAGTCAGGTCTAACTACACAAATCCTGATCTGTTGTCACATAATGCACGTCTAAGTCTGTGTTGTTTGTCCGGCTGATTACCCCAAACAAACTGCATAGACCCAGATCTCCAGGTGCATTATGTGATGACACATATGGATCTATGAAATTTGCAGTTGAACCCGACATTCATGAGTATATATGGTTATCAAGGAAAATGCCTTGTAACAATGCGCAGTGGGGTTGTTATATTGCACAGAAGCCATAGAGGCATTTTTGGATGGTGTCACAAAGTTGGATGTATAAAAAGATGTATTAATAATGAAAAGATCTTGTGAAATGGGTTTTCACAATACCACTGTGACGGTACAGATATAGATTGGGGGCAATGGGAACAGGGATGACTGGTGTTCAGAAATAATCTTACAAACCTATTTGGAAAGGACATTAGAATGTGTGTGTGTGTGATTTGGATTTTTAACTTAGCTTTTTTTAATTTGAAATTCAGTCATATCGCTACAATGTCTGCAGTTTGACAGTTTATAGTGATAACTATCACTGGGGCATCATGCCACAGACATGTAGCATGATGTCCCACCCAGTCACATTATCCTGACACCATTCCGATGAGTCCTAACAATAACCTCTTAATGCTGAATGTCAAGTGACACACTGTTAGTACCATTTTTATAACTTTGGTATGACTCACCTGGAGTTCAAACCTACTACCTCCCGCATCAGAAGCAGACGCTCAAACCACTAGGCCACTGAAGCAGTCAGAAAGATTGAAATAGATTTTTTATGTTTACATTGATGAAATGTTATCTGACTTTATTGATGAAATGTTATCTGACTTTATTGATGAAATGTTATTTGACTTTATTGATGAAATGTTATCTGACTGTTGATGAAATGTTTTCTGACTATTGATGAAATGTTATCTGACTTTTTTGATGAAATGTTTTCTGACTCTTTGTATAGTATCATTAGGTGAAGTGTAAGTTCCTGATTAGCTGCTTGTCTCAAAGAAATCAGTTTTTAAAAGAGCCACTAATTAAAAATCATTTATTTCCACTAGGTGGTGCTCTGACCCAGGCAAAGTCAGCAGTCTCATCCTGGTTTAGTAGCTTGACCAGTGACTGGAGACACAATGATAAACAGCAAGGAGTGGTAGAGGCAGACCAGGCTGAAGAGGGAAAAGACTCTTGAATGAATGACCAATCTATGAATATTTTCTGAACATGCAAAAATGTTAATTATATATATTTTACCGGGTATTTAACATACACATGAGATAAACATAAAAGTCCTGTTTTGTGTGGACTTTTATGATATTACAGTATCAAAATCCATGTGTTACAGTTAACAATTTTTTTAAAAATAGCGATTGAATTTGTTCTACGCATTATGATGTAATAGACCTGATTCAGTGTAATTTCTAAACAACAACAAAAACATATACTTTACAGATATCACAAAAGTGCTAAACAATAAATAGCACAAAAACAATAATTAATTTATAACATAAAACTTTTAAGATACCAAGTTTTGTCACTGCAAGAGTAATTCATTGAAAATCATACATTGATCTTGGAGATATGGAAATTGTATAGCCTTTTAGTAACCAAGAAAAATTGTTATCTGAAAAGCAGCACACTTACATCCAAATTCTAACAATGATGCAACAATGTACACTTATTTTAAGGAAGTGTCCATTGAAAGATTGTGGTCAAAACATGCCAATGGGATTCATAGTAATTATGTGGTTCATTAGAAAGGCTGGACATAATTAGAGAAACTATTTTATAACGAGGTATGATCAAAGATGTTTCATAATGTAGTGCACATTACATAAATCAGATTGTAGATGAGATTTAATGATGTCAGATTGTTTTAATTGTTTTGTTTTAAAGTCAGGTTCAAGGAAATAGATTACTTTAAAATTAGAAATGTTCAGGATTGAAATTTTTTTTTTAATGTGGGTAAGAAATTTCCACAAAATTACATTCTTAATGAAATAGTATAATTGTGTATTGGGAATTTAGATCCCACTAAATTGTATCTTCATGAAATTTTCTGTTTACTCCAACCATGATATTATCTGTTTATTCATAAACCATTAAATTAATTGTTTATTCATAACTTATTTACTCAAAGCATGAAACTAACTGTTTACTTATAAAGCATGAAATTAACTGTTTATTCATAAACCATGAAATAACTGTTTACTCATAAACCATGAAATTAATTGTTTATTCATAACTTGTTTACTCAAGGCATGAAACCAACTGTTTACTTACAAAGCATGAAATTAACTGTTTATTCATAAACCATGAAATTAACTGTTTACTCATAAAAAATGAAATTAATTGTTTATTCATAAATTGTTTACTCAAGGCATGAAACCAACTGTTTACTTATAAACCATGAAAATTAACTGTTTACTATAAAGCATGAAATTAACAGTTACACATAAACCATGAAATGAACTGTTTACTATAAACCCTGAAATTAGGTTGAATAGTCCATATTTTGATAAATGAAAATAGCTCATAGTTTTAATCTTTAAAAGATTTTTTTTGCATATGTTATATTTAAGTTTATACATGTTTATGCTGTTATAATCAAGTCTGTTAGGGACACCCACTATTCCATTAGACGTTTCTGTGGGAGATTACTAATATTTTGCAAGTGAATTTGTATAAGTTTTGGGTTATATGGTAAATACTTTATTTATTCCTGAGAAACATACATGCACAGATGTATATTAAAATACTGTATTATTTTTCCATGAGATACCTTTTCACTTCCATAAAAATGAAACGTGTTACTTGATTGTTAGATTGAAAGGTCAATAGAACATGACCTCATGTTGGTGTCTGTCCAGTCTTTATTTTTTTAGAGGTCAGGATTTTAATAACTGTAATCGTTACAAGCCCCAACAAACAACAATCTGTCAGTTAACATGATAATAAGATTAATCAGGGTTTGAATCACTGTAATCCTTACAAGCCCCAACAAACAACAATCTGTCAGTTAATATGATACATGTAATAGGAATAACCTGGATTTGAATCACTGTAATCCTTACAAGCCACAAAAAACAACAATCTGTCAGTTAAGATGATAATAGGATTACTTTCCCTGTTAGAAGCATATATATGCATCTTTGTACTATCCAGAATGTACTTCAGAGTCTAAATTTGTATTCATTACAAATCCACAAAATATTGATGGCCTTGAAAGTGAATGGATTTAGGATATAGTTTCAAGTAATTAGATAGGGTTGTAGAGCATGAATACTACTTTGCCACTAATTAGATAAAACGGATTATAGAGTCTAATTACAAATTTGTGACTAATCGGATAAAAGGGTGGTATAAATACCTCTTTGCCAGTTATATATATATATATATATATATATATATATATATATATATATATATATATATAAAAGCAATTATACCATTACTGTTTGGTCCAAATGGGTCCCTTTTTCATTTTCTTTTTTCTTCTCGGAATATACTCTTTGGGGGGGGGGGGAGGAATATTCAATATGATTATTTATGTCATAACAATTTTTTGTTGTATGTAGCAATTTTTGTATTTTAATAATTTTGTATTGTTAATAATTTTGATTATTAGTATTTAATATCATTTCTTAATGTTACATGTTAGGATCCATGTTTATATAGACAAAACCTGTAGATATAATGTTATAATAGCTCAGTACAAAAAAAACCAGTAAATTTTCATTGAGTAATAGCTTACAGGGATCTCCTCAGCACATATAACCCAATGAACCCTTGTACTAGACTAATGGCCATTTCCTGTATAAAGCATCGCAAAATAAAAAAAAATAATATTTATTTGAAAATTTAATTTCATATTTCATTTTGGTCATTTGAGCCTCTTCAAACATGAATTCGTTTAGACTGTATGTTATACTTTTCTTCTTGCTGTTAAAAGTCGTTATATTATTGTGCCATACAGATGCAGGTTAATTGGGAAACATTCATTCATTGTGAACTCAAGGTCAGCAAGCAAAGAATCGTTAAGGAAATCTGGGTGATTGTTACATTTGAGACAAATCATAACCAGAACATTTTGCAGCTAAAGAAAAACGTTTATTTAGGCCAAAATACTTCTAACTGTGAAGTTATATATAATCACAGGTGATCCCAGTTTAAGACATCTTGTATATCATTAAAGATACTAAATACTATTTGATATGTAAAAATATACAAAATTAGGATTCATTTAATCAAGTTATTGCCATCAAAGAGTAGAAAATATTTCTTCAGCTATCAGTAAGGTATAATGCAGTCAATGGATTTTGTTTAGAGACAATTATAGTTGCATTTAAAGAAAGGGTCTGTGTGTGACAAAGATGTTTGACTCTGTTACAAAGTACTGTAAATTAAAGAAATACAAGATTTTGAGTAAATGAAGGAGCTAACTAAAAGGGTTGTACATAATTGAAATGTATACTTTTTCTACACCCAAATGTTTTAAACATTTCTCATGCAGAAACGTAACATGAAAACACTAAAACATATTGTTTTACAAGGAAAATGAAAATGGCTTGCATGCAGAATACAGAATGAATGCAAACAAAATGCAGAATAAACACAATAGTAATGATTAATGCTATTCAGCATTGATCAATGATCCCATTGCATTTTTTATTAGGTGAGGAAAGTTATGAAAACAATTCTTTCCCTTGAAAACTCAAAAACAGGGAGTCCTTAGTTTGTTTGGTACCGTAATTTCTGGCCTATAAGTCAATACTTTTTTACTTGAAAGTCAGGGCTTCGGGGCAATATATGGATTGTGTCATTGAAAGTTTATATAACGTTCGTAACTAAAGGTAATAAAATGAACTACAACATGGATGTGCTTTCAATTATAATAAAACAAGCATGGTCTGTTTATTCAGCTGTGTCAGTTGATTACAGAATATACCAATGATTTGTTCAGAAGTAAAATCACAAACTTGTTAGCATCGGTAATGCAATTTCATGATTGCCGGTAATATAGAATATCATACATTGATACCATTACTAGTGTAAAATATGAAGCCAAGATATTGACCTGGCGTTGTCTTATACTTCGAATCGACTTTATATATGGATGAAGGATGGAAAATAAGTCGAATTGGTGAATTCGACTTATACTCCGCATCGACTTATATTCAGGAAAATACGGTAGATTTCTATTTTGTTATAAAACAAATCAAAATATAAGTACACTACAGATGGTAGTGATAAATTGGAAATCAGAGCACATTTCTGATACCTTAAAATACAGGGAGATGAAACCTGGAATGCAGATTTATCTTACATGATTAGACCCAATTGTAAATCACCAAACACCATTCCCCCGAATTGTCATTTTCAGTTACTGTGAAATTTAGGTCAACACAATGTAGATTAAGAAGGCTTTACGATTTTCATGTTCTCAGTACCATGTTTTGCTGTGTTTAATATATACAGGCCTTCAAAGGGATATTAACATTTATTTGCTTATGGGCAACTAAGATTTCAGCTTGTTTTCTTTCTCAGTTTAAGCATGTTAAGGATTATTACAGAAATGATGGTGTTGCTAAAATATTGGGTGGGTGGGTGGGGGTGTTTTGAGTGGTTTTTTTTTTAGAACTGTGTAAGTGGTAATTTTTGCAGGGATTAAATAAATGTCAGCAGGGTGTAATACCATTTTTGCAATGCAGTCATTCATAGCAGTGGTAAAATGCATTTTTTACCATGACATGATTGCTGGTCACATTCAGCAGGTTGCAACTCACGACAGAGCATTGATATAATAAAATTGATCCATGGATTAGAGTTTTTGTCAGAAATTACGGGAGGCCACTCATAGCTGAGGTCGCTTATAACAGGTTTTACTGTATCATGTGACTACTGGACCACTGATGACATGTACATGTATATTGTGGGATTTGGATTTTCTCATGACTAGCAATGCAAATGGCAAGTACCAGGTCAATTTTTATTAACCATATACTTTCATCTCTTCTGTAAGTGGATTAATTAATTAGCAAATGCTATACTCACAGTTTTTTAGAAAAAAATCCTCTTGTCAATTTGATGCAGGTACAGCTCAATGTAAGGTCATTTATGTTTGCTAGTCCTATTATACAGCAGCTAGTCTATGCCAGCATGAAATGGCATCAGTGAATTCCAACTTTTAATAGGCAGTGTGTTTTGACCCCATGCCCCAAAGTAAATGTCCAGATATCTAAAATGGGGTGGGAGGGGTAAGAGAAAACTTGGATTATCTAGGTTGAAACAAGCTGAAGGTTCTCGGGAGTAAACAAACACTACATGCTGCTCCTTAGGTCCTGAAAATTGAATAAAAATAGGCCATCATGTCAAAAGTTGAAATTCACTGATGCCATTTCATGCTGGCATAGACTAGCTGCTGTAAAATAGGACTAGCAAACATAAATGATCATACATAGGGAGTGTCTTTTATCATATTTAACTCAATATGCATTCATGCTTGTTTGAATTTCTGTACATAAGTTTTATGTTTCTTGGTGATTGAAGAAATATATCCATGGTTTGTGGTGATATTAATTATTTATGATGCCTTTCCCATACCATTATTCTAGAATAGCCTTTCCAAGAGTTAAAAATTCATCTTAAATAATCACATAAAATTAACAGTCATGAAAAATTGTTATGTCTGAGACATATATATCCAGTGACATCATATTTCATTTTTAAGTAAAACCAAACCATGATTTGGAAGATCGGGGCTGTTTCTAATACTGGTAATGTTACAAATGTGTAATTAAATGTATCGTTAAATGTGTAATTAAATGTATTGTTAAATGTTTAATTCAATTTATTGTTAAATGTGTAATTCAGTTTATTGTTAAATGTGTTATTTATATGATTAAATTGGTTATACATTTTAAATTTCATATACTAATCTACGGTGATCAAATTGTGTGTGGTTATAAAGTATTCAATTTACATTTGCCTTGGAGTATGGTGGAAATACTATTGTTTGAAACACAAGTATGAACAAATTCAAATTATGAAGATGACAGAACAAAAAAGGTGAGTTATTACCCCACCCATACAAAAAAAAATGAATGTATCAGGTAAATTAAAAGGATTAGTTGTAAGACCTTTCTGAATTTCTTCTTTCATTATATTGTTCATAGTAATGATCAACTGTTCAGTGAAACCTGTCTTGAAAGACCACTGCTGTTTAAGACCACTTGTTTTGAGAGACCATATTCTCAATGCACAAGTTTAATGATAATATAACATTTTGACCTATTATGAGAGACCATAATTTTATGGCATAAAGGGTGGTCTTTCAAGACAGGTTCTATTGTATATAATTTAGTGTGTATCTAATTATAATCTTCTATTTAAAATCTAGATATATATTTCAAAATATGTGACATGTTTGAATTTAGTTATGGGTTAAAGTGCAATTGATATTTGATTGTAATAAAATGTTTGCAATTTACAATTCAATCGTTTTCACTACAGATAAACCAATGTGTGTCTTTTTATGTTCAAAACCATAATTTTCAGAATTTCAAAAATAATGAATTTCAGATTTACATAGTTACCTGTCTTAGCAGACACCTCTGTAGAAAGGACACCTGTTAATAAAAAGCATTTATTGGTTCTTTTATGATTATATTAAGCCTAATGTCAAGAGCATACTATGGTTAGTTTCTGATTTCCTTGATTGTCGTTTATATACAGGTTTCATGGCCCTTTTTATGTGTTTATTTCCTAAAGTGAGACATCTCCATTCCTTTATTAAGTATGTGTGATATTTTGATCAATATGAATTATTTAAATATTGCTAAATATTCTTGTTATGAAAATGTGTTTTAGGAAGCACTAATTTGACTCAATTACAAAAAGTTATAGATCTGACTTTTTGATGTTTTGTCAAGCCTTTGAAGCATACATGAGGCATTGGTAATATTTGTCAAGCATACATGAGGCATTGGTAATATTTGTCAAGTATACATGAGGCATTGGTAATACTTGTCAAGCATACATGAGGCATTGGTAATATTTGTCAAGTATACATGAGGCATTGGTAATACTTGTCAAGCATACATGAGGCATTGGTAATATTTGTCAAGCATACATGAGGCATTGGTAATTCTTGTCAAGCATACATGAGGCATTGGTAATACTTGACAAGCATACATGAGGCATTGGTAATTATTGTCAAGCATACATGAGGCATTGGTAATTCTTGTAAAGCATACATGAGGCATTGGTAATTCTTGTCAAGCATACATGAGGCATTGGTAATATTTGTCAAGTATACATGAGGCATTGGTAATATTTGTCAAGTATACATGAGGCATTGGTAATATTTGTCAAGTATACATGAGGTATTGGTAATTCTTGTCAAGCATACATGAGGCATTGATAATTCTTGTCAAGTATACATGAGACATTGGTAATTTTTGTCAAGTATACATGAGGCATTAGTAATTCTTGTCAAGCATACATTAGGCATTGGTAATACTTGACAAGCATACATGAGGCATTGGTAATTCTTGTCAAGCATACATGAGGCATTGGTAATATTTGTCAAGCATACATGAGGCATTGGTAATACTTGTGAAGCATACATGAGGCATTGGTAATTCTTCTCAAGCATACATGAGGCATTGGTAATATTTGTCAAGCATACATGAGGCATTGGTAATACTTGTCAAGCATACATGAGGCATTGGTAATACTTGTCAAGCATACATGAGGCATTGGTAATACTTGACAAGCATACATGATGCATTGGTAATTCTTGTCAAGCATACATGAGGCATTGGTAATACTTTCCTGTTGACATTGTTGCTATTCTTGGCACAGGTATCATCATTAAAAATTTTGCATTCAATTAAATATCTCAGATTGATGTATGTACAGTCAGCAAATTTGATGGCTTGGAAAATTTAGCATTCAGTTAAATATCTCAGATTGATGTATTTACAGTCACAAAATTTGATGGCTTGGAAAATGTTGCTTTCAATAAAATATCTCATATTGATGTATTTACAGTCACACAATTTGATGGTTTGGAAAATGTTGCTTTCATTTAAATATCTCAGATTGATATATGTACAGTCACAAAATTTGATGGCTTGGAAAATTTAGCATTCAGTTAAATATCTCAGATTGATGTATTTACAGTCACAAAATTTGATGGCTTAAAGGGACTCATATCTGTCCACATAGGTTTGAGTCTTATGTGTGGCTGATGTGGGCATGTGAGGCTGCTTGCCAATAGTTTCACTTGGGTTAGTGATTTTTCCTGGTGTTTTCCCATGTGCTCCCTCCATCAGTTATACTGGCCATCATGTATAGCCTATCATTTGCTGAGAAATGGTGTTAAATCCACAACAGCAACAGCTTGAAGGGTACTACTTGACCCATGCAAAGAGAGGTCACACTAACCCACTTTTGATTTGAGTAATTCTTTTAGGTAAGTTAAGTGTTTTTATTTAACTCATTTTCTCTAACACAATTGCATATAGAGTCATTGCACTTGATTGGTACATCAGTATTAAGATGCACTTCTTACCATGGGTAAAAGTACATGACAGTGACCTATTTTTCTTGCTGAAGGGTCTTTGCAGAAAAGTTTATGGAATATGCCATGCAGAGCAGGCAAAACAGTACTCCATGTATTGTTGACTTTTATTTTTGTTTGATTAGGATTTTTAACGTAGCTTTAACAATTTTTCAGTCATATCGCTACGATGTCTGCAGTGAGGCAGTTTATAGTGATGTCTAGCACTGAGACATCATGCCGCAGACATGTAGCATGATGTCTCACCCAGTCACATTATCCTGACACCAGGCCGACCAGTCCTAACACTAACCTCTTAATGCTGAGCGTCAAGCGAGGCAGCTGTTAGTACCATTTTTGTAAGTCTTTGGTATGACTCGGCCGGGGATCGAACCTACGACCTCCCGCTTCCGGGGCGGACGCTCTAACCACTAAGCCAACAGAGCGGTTTTGACTTTTATCTCCATGACTAAAGGTGTATGGGAATATAGCCATGTTAGACAAAGTGGCTTTCAAAATTAACTTTATGTTTTGGTATTTTCTTTGTAAACCTTTATGTTCCTTTACCAAGGTCATAAGCAGAAGCCTATGGATTTTGATATTGCTAAGATCAAGGTCACAAAGTGAAATTGTGATTTCCTTTCCTTTGCATGATAAGTCAAGTTTTCCTGCCCATCAGACTTAATAAATAGCTCACAGTTGAGCAGGGACACATCCCTGTTTATTTTGTTGTCAAGAGATGAATTGTCAAGGTCACTGGGGTCATTGTAACCTTTTTGGTTTCCACTCAGTAAGTGAAGTTTTCCTGAAACTTCATAGATAGTCTATACCAATGCCAGTTGATACTACAATCCACAGGTGAAATTTATATTTTTAATTTGGTACCACAATATATCCTACTTAAATTCATATGTTCATTCATCCTGTTTTTATCATTTTCATAGTTGCATTGTATTTACGGAAGAGCAGCTTCCTATTGACTCTGTAATCAATATGTCAAAGGCCAAAACACTGGACATGAAATTGCAAAATTATCTTAATTTTATATTTGTAACACCTACAGTCCCTTAGAAGGTTCAGCCTTTTTTATAATGGTTATTTTAATATAAACCAACAGGGATAACAACTCATTTACACATTTTACCTCCATTAATTACATCCCTTGAATTAGCTCATCATCATAACCAGACATTCCAAGTCTTTGTACATGAAAGCTGATACAATCCACTGCATCATAGATAAACAGTAGGGTCTAATTGATTGACGTGGCTAGCCATTGGGGTCAGCAAGACTAGTGCCACACAGGGTCAGATTAAAATGGTTTTTTGTCTGGAGCCAGTAAGCATTATTGGAAAACGTTTTAACACTTAAATTACATTCCTTCACATAATTTTTTATTTGTCTTGAGAACTTTGGAATTTAATATTTGAAACACATAAACAATGTATTCTTTTGTTGAATAAATTTTATTTAATCAAGAGTGGTGTGTCTGGCTATTTTAATTAACTTTAACATTGATAATCATCATTGAAATATTTTGATTATGTATTAAGGAAACTATACGAAAACGTTTCCATAAATTTTGCCTGGTAGGTTTAGTCTTATTTCATTATCAACTAGCTAATCAATAGTATCAGATGGCTATTATGTCTAACAAC
Organism: Unio delphinus; assembly: GCA_029339505.1. Taxonomy (NCBI): domain Eukaryota; kingdom Metazoa; phylum Mollusca; class Bivalvia; order Unionida; family Unionidae; genus Unio; species Unio delphinus. The sequence goes on along the minus strand of JAQISU010000041.1, from coordinate 3,326,921 downwards.
TTCTTTGAAATAGAAAACTTTTAGAACATAAAATTCCCACAATACAGTATTACTTACATGACAGAAAAATTGTAAAGCTACATTAAAAATCCAAATCGCACACACACAGTGTCACTTACAGGTTTATAGATTCAGGAATTATTGCTTGCAGTTAAAACAGACTTCTTATGTTGGTCGCATATGGAAATAGTGTAAATCTGATGTCCAGTATGGCCGTCCATCATTAAAATATTTTTTACCGCTACACCTCCTGAATAAATGATCGCATAAGTTTTAATCGCTATTACTCCTAAACTACTTGGAGTGTTGTTATGAAAAATTACATACACATTTATCTCGTAGTCTACCTTTTCCAAAATGAAAATGTTACTGCACTGACGGCCCGATATAGCCATCTTGAAAACCTTGTTAGTTTTTTAGGGTTTAACGCCATTTTTCAGCACACGATAGGCTATACATGGCCAGTATTATTGGTGGAGGAAGAACCTGGGAAATCCCCCGGAAAGAACCACCGACCCATGAGAAGCTACTGGCAAGCTTTCTCACGTAACTACATTAGCCGAATCTTAGACTCGAACCCACGCAGATAGAGGTGAGACGGCAGTGATCCGTAACCACTGCCATCTCACCTCTGTCTGCGTGTGTTCGAGTCTAAGATTCGGCAAATGTAGTTATGTGAGAAAACTTGCCAGTAGCTTCTCGTGGGTCGGTGGTTCTTTCCGGGGATTGTCCGGGTTAAACAACAAAAAAAAAAAAAAAAATTCTGGAAAGAATGGTAATATCATTCCTATATTTCTTTTTATGAGGTCTAGTTGGTTTTAAACGACAATGGTACTGATCTGACCACCAATATGTCTGCCACAGTTAAAAATTTCGCTACACATACTTCTCCTACCTGGATTGTTATATCAACAACGATTATTCACTAAATTATTTCATATGATCCAATATGACTGCCATGAAGAGTGTCGAAAAAAATCTTGTTATCACTACTCCCTGTAAAAAAGTTAATCATAATAACGCGTGGTTTTCACCAAAACACTTTTTTTTTTATATAATGTATATGGGGTAATCAATGCTAAAGGCATTAAGCCTGTTCAAAATTGAAAACGAATAATATATGGTCAGATTTTTTGGAAAAGACGATGGGAAGTATTATTATATTGAAATAAAAGATCTCTTGAAATTAGCATGGCACCTAAAAAGCAAGAAAAATGTTTAAAAGTTCCCTTGTAAAATGTTCGCAGCATTATTACACTCAGTGAAGGAAGTATAATATGTTTCAGACAAATTACAGGCAAAACACTTATTAATTAAATCATTATAAAGTCGAAAAAGTGTGCGTATCGATAATTTAAAAAGCCAAAACAAATAAGAGACTTGATAATGTATTCAGGTCTAGATGTTTATCTTTTGTTGTTGTTGCTGTAGGGTTGAACGCCATTTTTCAGCGCACGATAGACTATGGCGGCCAGTATTACTGGTGGAGGAAGAATCCAGAAAGAACCACCGACCCACGAGAAGCTAATGGCAAGCTTTCTCGCATACCCACTTTGGCCGAATCTGAGACGAACCGACACATACAGAGATGAGATGGCAGTGATCCATCACGGAGAGCGCTTTAGACCACTCGGCCACTCAGGGCCCCTTTATCTTTTGTCTTTCTGTTTATAAATTTTCTAAAGGTTGAACATTTAACTTTGTCATTCTAGAGTGTTCTAATTTGCTATTTTAGTGTTAATATCTAACATGCAAATTGGGAGTTTCTGGTACACCAGAAGTTTTCGTTTGAAATTCAACTTTTAATCGTTGTATCAACTCTGCGAGGCCGAATTGAACATATTAACTTAAATTGTTACCTTTATTTCCCATATTTGTGAATTTTGAAAACTTAAAATATAAACTTTTCCTTGTTATAAAATAATGACTAAAATCTAGTGAGTACTATTTGTATTACCTATCTACCAAAATTAGCGGTAACATTTGTATTATTTTTAATTGACCTTGCTTGTCCTGATAGGGGCCCAGGGCATCCGAGTGGTCTCAAGCACTCGCCTTTACCGATTACTGCCATGCCAACTCTGTCCGCATGGATTCGAGTCCCAGGCTCGGCCAGTGTATGTATGTGAGAACGCTGCCAGTAGGTTCCAGTGAGTTGATAGTTTTTACCGTGTTTTTTTTTTTCAGGGTTCTTCCACCTCCAGTTATACTGGTCGTCATGTATAGCCTATCCTGCGCTGAGAAATGACGTTAAACCCAAAACAACACCAACAACCTGTCCTATTATGCTATTTTGACAATAATAATAATAATAATAATAATAATAATAATAATAATGACAATTTATAGCGCCTAATCTTTAGAAGCTCTAAGCGCTTTACAACATATGTAATGATATGACTACATAAAACAAAACAGCATGAAATTTAAAAACACAAACAAATTCTGAAACTATTTAAGGTAGGAAAGATTATTAAGTCTTTAAGTTTGTTCTGGCAGTAAAAAAGATGAGGTTTAAGAGACTCTTGAAAGTGATCACTGTGTCTTTATCTCTAATTGAAATGGACAATTCTTTCCACGTTGCTGGGCCCTGGTATGCAAAAGGACTTTGTCCATATAACTTCGTTTTCATAGTGGGAATAATGAGTATACGAGTGTCAGACGAGGAACGTGAGTATCTTGCTGGCGTGTACACATGGGTGAGAGGCCAGATAGGTATGTTGGACTGAGTCCGTCAGTGAAACGTATCACAGAGAACAAATTTTGTGTTGATTTTGGATTGAACTGATATCTGGTGTAGGGTACAGAGCAGGTGGGAGGTGTGCTCTGATCAAAGTACTCTAAGGATGATCTGAGCAGCTGTGTTTTGAAGTTTCTGGAGTAGATATTGAGACAAACCAGACAGTCCAGTCTTGAAAGTACTATCGAACACACAAGTGATATAGAGGTATCAACTGAAAGATATTTGTGAATGGAGCTGATGCGTCTCAGCTCAAGATATACAGCCTTGCACATGTTGATGACATGTTGGTGCAATGTGAGAGTACTATCCAGAGTAACACTTAGGTTTCATACTGACTGTGTGAATTTAATGTTGGTATTGCTGATATTTATTGTTTGAGGTAAAGGATGTGAATGAGAAAGGTTTTGTGTTGTAATTAGAATGGCCTCAGTTTTATCATCATTCATCTGCAGCATGTTACATGTCATCCATGCTTTTACATCAGAAATGCACCTATCTATTCCTTGGATGGTAGCATCAACTTCAGTTGGGTGGCTAGATGTTGTTGTTGTTGTTGTTGGGTTTAACGCCATTTTCAGCACACGATAAGCTATACATGGCGGCCAGTATTATTGGTGGAGGAAGAACCCGGGAAAACCACCGGAAAGAAACACCGACCCACGAGAAGCTACCGGCAAGCTTTCTCACATAACTATATTAGCCGAATCTTAGACTAGAACACATGCAGACAGAGGTGAGATGGCAGTGATCCGTAACGGAGAGCGCTTTTGACCAATCGGCCACTCGGGGACCCTGGCTAGATTTGTAGATTTGGCTGTTATCAGCGTACAATTGGTGAGATCCTGCATGATGATCTATACATGGCGACCAGTATATCATTAATGTTTGAGATAATGTATACTTTCCGTTTATTGTGTACATTCCCTTCATGCTGTAAAGTTGTACCTCTGTTTCCAATGCAAATAACAGTAACTCTAGTAACAGTTTTTGATATATGACCCTTGTACAATAGAAGACAAATTGATATCATATATAAATCATATAAAAATGATTTGTTTCAATACTTCTCATGTAGGCAAAGATTATTGAAGTCCAATGTGTACGTGATATGATCGTAAACTGTTGTCACTTACCATATATTTTAAGAGAAATAGGTAATTGGATCAAACTTTCTCCAGGAAATACTCATATAAGTTCATAAATAATAACAAAATTGGGAAGAGGGGATAGGCACCATCCAAAACCGCCCCCCCTCCCCCATCCATTTCTAAATAGAATAAAGGTGTTTTTTCTTTATCCCCCTTATGTGTAGTTAGTTTTACGGTTTTTTTTTAACAAAATTATATTTATAAAAAGAAGTTTTATCAACGTTTTTATTAATTTAAATAAATTTATTTTTGACGGGGTATCTTTTCTTTTCCCAGTATCTTCTATATGGTTGTTTATCCGAGTCGGTTTCAATCTCCTAATTCGGAGTTCCATCCAAACATACATTGGTCGACCTTGGCTAGAGGTCGTTTTTATCCCGTGTATGTTATTTGTGCGTTTGCTAGTTTGTATGCTCTCTCTCTCTCTCTCTCTCTCTCTCTCTCTCTCTCTCTCTCTCTCTCTCTCTCTCTCTCATATATATATATATATATATATATATATATATATATATATATATATATATATATATATATATATATATATGGCCAATTCACCTTTCGATTCTCACCAGTTGTCCTATCAAATATTTCATCTTTTAAATTTGAGCATATTTTATTATTTATAAGAGATTTTTTAAAATAATTTTGAATTTGTCGAAGTAACGGTGTGCTATATTTGTAAAAAAAAAATTCTTATTTGCATATATTTTGTGTCGTTCTTCGCACAAATATTACTTCTTTATTGAGTTCGACTGTACTCGAGTTGGAGTCCATATTCTTTTTTATTGAGACATACTTCTCCCAACTAGAGTTTGGTCGCCTCTATTTATTTATGTATTTAATTCTCAACAAAAAAAATTTCCAAAATATTTTGTATTGTTCCCTTAATTGGGATTTTGACCGGAAAGTACGGGAGCTTTATAGTCAACGAGAAAATGACGAGAGACTGCCCTACTGTACGTGATTTTGTGTAATTGTTGTGTTACCTTATCCCAATTTTTTTTACAGACCTGTACACTTAACGTAGCGCCATGTGGCATAGCCCTGTGACGTCACAATCACGTACCTCCCCCATTAAGGATCTCTGTTGTATGTTCCCTTCAAAGCATTCTACCTATATTCATTTATTATTTATGTTACTTGTTTTACTTTTTTATTAGTTTAATATTATGTTAGAATTCTGTCTCCTAAATTGAATCTATTTTCTGAATTGTAATTACTTAGCCACAGGCACGTATTGTATCTGTTATATAGTCCGTCATTCTTTTAATTGGATTTCTGTCAACGTTTCCATCATAGTATAACAATTCATTCCTAGCGTATTTGTTTTCATTTTGTAAGGTTCCTTTATTATTTCAAGTCTGTCACTTTTCCTGGTTTCACACTGTGTACTCGAATGCTATTTTGTGAAAGTAGCTGATTTACACATTGGGCATTTTAAGTGGATTCCTTGTCATTCTTCTCCTTATTGCTACTTAGTCATGAGTTATGCAGGTATTTCAAAATAATGAATTGTATTTTAGGAGACCTTATATTGGACCAGTGCCTCCAAACTCTTATCAAATTTTTCTCCTCTACTTTATTTCTTTTATTTTTGATTAAACTTTCTCTTATCCAGTCGTATGTTTTAGCGATTTCTATTTCCCAAAGTTCTTTCTATTCCTACATTTACATAGTAATTCTTTAATATTTCTAAAATTCCTGGGTACTTCTAGTTTGTGTGTGTGTGTGTGTGTTAGATTGTTATTACTATATATATCTTGTCTATTTCTCATTCCAAAACCAAACCAAAAAATTTATAGTGCTTCCCATGGCGTTTGTGGTTGACTTCTTAATTTGTTAAACCTATTTATAATATTTCTTCTTTCAGGTTTGGAATCTTTATACCTTCTATATTTTTGTTATTCCTAATTGTTATATTTAGAATTCAAATTGCAATTACGTAAAACAAACATTGACAGTGGGCAACCTTGCCTCACTGATTATTTTCCCCCTCAAATTTCTCGTGTCACAGCTCCATTAGCATGTACGCTTGCAGTTATTTTGTTGTACATGATTTTAGTCCAATTTAGGAAGTTTAATCCAAAACCGAATTTTCCAGTACTATTTGAGTTTAATTATGTTCTAATCTGTCGAAAGCTTTTTCTTGATCGAAACGTACCTATAGTACAGTTCGTTCCTGTTCCATTTATAAAATCAATAATTGTCCTTATATTTAAGATATTATTTTGGATACTTCTACCTTTCCCACCACACGTTTGTTATATGTTTACTATTTTATCAATCCCCTTTTTAATCCTTTTCGCTAAAATTCTGCTTAATATTTTATAATCTATGTTTAGGAGTGAGATGGGCCTCCAGTTTTTTTTTTAAAAAAAATCTGTCCTATCTCCTGTACCTTTGTAAATAATTGTTATTAGTCCCTCCGTCATTGAGTCAGTCATTGTATCAGTTTGTAAAAGTATATTGTTATAAAGATTTTCAAGAATTGACGCCACCTCACTTTGGATTTTTTTAAAAAAAAATAGAATTCCGCAGTGAGGTCATCTCTCCTGGGGATTTTCCTTTAGCTAGTTCTTTTGTTGTAGACTGTATTTCTTCTATTGAAATGAAATCGTCACACAAGTTTCTGTGTTCTGACGCTATCATTTCACATTTGATTTCTAAATATTGTGTTATTAATTGTGAGTCTATATTTTGAGATGTTTACAGTTATTTATAAAGTTTTTATTTCCCCCATTATTGTCTACTTATTTGTAAATTATTTCCCTCTTTTTCTTCTTTTCCTCTTCTCTATTGTCACCCTCATCTATCCTTAGTTTGTTCCCTTTTAAATAGCCCCCTCTACTTTTTTGTAAATTTGAATTTGCCAGCCCTTATTTCTGTACCATTCCTTTCTTCCTCTGTAATCTTTACCAAGTGTTCTATATATTTGTCCCTATCGCCTTTAGTTATCGATTGATTTTTGAATTCTTATTTTTATTTCCTCATTTTCGAAAAGTTGCAGTTTCCTAAATTCTTTTTTGGGAATGGTACATTGCTATGCTTTTTCTTTTCTTTTTAAGTCTATCCCAATCTGATATTATATTACCAGTAGTTTTAAATTCTCCTTTTTCAGTTTTTATTTTAGTTGCTTCCTCTTTTATTCCTCTTTTTAAATGTTCATCAGTTTAAGTTTATTAATTATTAATTTATTAATTAGTTTCCATATTCCTTTCCCTTATTTGTTCCTATTTCTTAAAAATCATTTCCATTGTTATCAGTTTATGGTTCGAAATCTTAAAATCAATCATTTCTGCTTTTTTATGTATAATATGTTCACATTTTTTAATTTATCTAATCTGTTAGCTTCTTTATCCCTGTATTCATTCATATGTATATTCGGTTTTTAATAAGTTTAGTCTTCTATGTATATATTCTAAGTTCCCGTGAGCTTAAATCGTTTGTTTTGAGTTTCCCTATTCTGTCTATATCCTTATTAAAATATCCCCCTAGCACTAAGTGTTCCGTTGTGTAATTGTTTATATGTTTACTTAAATTTGGCAATAATTCATGTTTTTTTTTAATTTATCTAGTTGCAGGGCAGTATATATTAATTATGTGTAATTTTATTGAGTACTATATGTATTATTCTCCCTTTTAAATTTTCCCCTTCTTTTATTTATTCCCAGTTTATGTTTTATTTATTCATAATTAGTGTGGCTCCTCCAGCTCTAATGTAATTTCCATTATAGTTATTTTAAATTACTACTGCATTCGTTTTTCTTCTATGGTATTGATCATTTCTTTGTTAAAGGTTTTATGTGTTCCTTGTATAAGAATTATATCGTAACTTTTTAGATGAAGTAGTTGTGTTATTTTGTCATGGTTTACTCCTTTAGAATGAATGGATGCAATACGGAAGTTTTTTCCCCTTTCATTTTTAGTTATGTCCCTCCAGGTGGCTTTTTTAATTTAATTTTGTCTATCATCTTTTAAATACTGATTTTTAATCATTAATTAAATTGATTAGTTTTGAGCCCTGGCTCTCCTCTGCTTGTTGTTTTTCTCTATCTTGTTCTTTCGTGTCGACATTGTTTTCCATGTCATTTGAAGTTTCATCTCCTGTCTCGTCTTCATCGCCACATTCGTTTCCGTCCATTTCATTCTCGTTGTCTGTTCCGTCTTTTCCGTCTGTCTCGCCCTCTTCGTTGCTGTCATCATTTCCTTCCATATTGTTCTTTTCTGTCGATTCGGTCGTTATTGATTCTTTCCATTGGGGGGGGGGGGATTATTGTTTGAGCTCCCTTCAATGCCGAAGTTTCCTCAGTAGATCCCACTGAATGTTCTTAGGGATTTTCCCAGCTTCCTTTCCTTAGTTTTGGGATGGGCTGGATGCTAGAAGTAGTAAGCCACTTAGCTCCATTACCCCCAACTCGCTTATTGACTTTTCAATTGACTCTTCTTTTTCTTCTTCTTCTGCTCCGAGTAAATCGAATACTTTTCCTTACTTATTATGCCCTGTATTGGGGTAGACCAACTTTGGTCTCTAAACCTTTTTTTTATTTTGACTTTGCGGCTTAGAGACCAACAACGTAATGCATCTTTACGAATAGACCAACTTTGGTCTCTAAACCTTTTTTTTATTTTGACTTTGCGGCTTAGAAGCCGCAAAGTCAAAATAAAAAAAAGGTTTAGAGACCAAAGTTGGTCTAGTATTGGGGGTGTATTTCTCCTTGCTTTCACTGGGGTTAGAAAATGTATTCACTCCGATGTCATTGTTGGTTTTTCGTCTTCCCTATTTATCTCTAAGGTATTTATTTCCGGTTGGCTGCCTGGTACTGTCCCCTTATTAGATGTAGCACTTTGCTGATGTCCATTTGTGTTTTCATAGTTTTAGAGTTCGGCGTTGTATGGTTGTTTTCACAGACGTCATGATTAAGTACGCAAATACCCACAATGCAACGCTCGCGCACCTTCTGTCGCCATTTTGAGTCCATAACAAACCGTTGTCAACATTAGCCATCATGTATATTCAAGATAATAATCTGATTTAACTATCGATAAGAATATTTACTTCTTCGACACGATACATAGATTATACTTTAAATTATGTGCCCTATAGCACAAAAGTAACAATAAAGCTGGAAGTTCCCTTGCTTATATCGAAAAACAGAATAGTAAAGTTGAACCGTAATCGTGTATATTGATATCTGATAAACAGACAATATTGACATTTTTAAAAACTCATTCGTATCGTATCCCTCAGCTTGTCATCTTGAAAGAGTATTTCCAGATAATGATTTACTGGATAAAATATCAGTCACGAATTAAAATTTCATAGCATATATTTTACGCTAGAACTTTTATGTACAAATACTTTTCGCGACAACACATGTTTGTGCCAAAGAATATTTGACAAACCATTTTAATTAGTTATGGTCAAATATTGTATTTCTGGAGGAGATGGTGGACGTATGACTTTGTGTCGAATGTTAAAACGATGTATTCCTGAAACGCTTTTAGAAATATGAAATTATATATGAACAATTAACTTTTTAACTTGAACAATAACAAAATTATTGACTTAAGCCCGTGAAAATTGAAAATCATTACATGTTTCTACTTGGTTGTGTATCCAGTTGTTTATGCGTTTGCTTATTGATTGATATATTTGTTTATGAAAGAATAACTAGGAAGGTTGAAATTTAAATATTTTACTTGAAGAAAGCACGAAGAAAAGTCACGCATTCGATCTCGTGCGGTTGACATGCACATCATAATATGATGTATTATTATATTCTTACTCATAAAATGAAACGTGCCTCGTAATTATGCAGTTAGAACAATGTTATTAGGTGCAGGTAATGGGGGATAGGGAATCAAAATGGCGGATATGGATGTACAAACGTTTTGTGACGTCACGTGAAAACAACCCATTGTTTGCCCTCACTTTCCCAGCATAGTTTTTGGGCCCGGCATTACCTAGTTGCCCATTACATTCTTTGGGGCAGTGTCATGTGACTTTGCATCTTGTGCAGGGGCGTTCATTGTCTGCTCCCATGCACGATGTACGGAGCAGGAAGCCCATGACGTAATTAACGTTGATATCTTCTTCGCTTCCTGTCTCGGTACCTGGATTATTCTCTCCCGTCTATACTGTGTCGAAACCTTATACTGCGGCCATCTTGTCGTTTTTAATTGGGATCTTGTATTTTCTGATGAATTTATCCACTATTTCATGGGTGCCTACTTCAAGAGGTAGGCCCGAGAAGAATACATAGATGGTTCTTGAATGTACCTCTCGAATAATGGGCGCTGTCTCCGTTACTGTGACTTTGCACACTTACTTTGACCTCAATCTCACTTGATCGTATTAGCGGGGTGTTGTTTCTTGGATATAGGATGTATTTATCCTTCCCATCATACTGTAGTCCTTCTATTTCCTTTATTTTTATCCCAATTATCTTTAGGGTCATCCGGGTCAGCGTGATGAAACTGTTCATCATCAATGGTATTTTGTGTATAATTTATTGTTAAATAATTGTTAATTTTGGCGTTTGAAATCGGGCGCCATGTTTACTACTGTGTGTATTGGACACTCGGCTTTCCACTAGGAGGCGCTCTGGTAAAACATTCCGAATTCTTCCATATTTAGTCATGTTCGTTAAAAATTTGTCATGAATATCCCAAGTGTGTTCCCAAAACTAATAAATATATGTGAGATCAGCCGTTTTGTGAAATTTTTGGCAGTTGCCGTTCTACTGGACTCTACTGTAAAGGTCTCACGACCAAACAAACACAAGAATAGTCTCAAATCATCTCGACTGATAATTTCAAGCATTAATAGCAAGGTGGACTAGTTACTACCGACACATTAAATTTAGTACTCATAATGACTACTATTATATTTCTCTGATATTGTTTCCAACGTTTATTTCCTCGTTATATCAAATAAAAGTTCCCATAAAGGGATTTAGCGGACGACACTGTCACTGTGTCGTCATCAACATAGCCGTTTGTTATCCATTGGAAATTTAGTATTCAGATTGGCATTATCGAATTTCCTACTCAATTTCATGTATCATTTTAAAATAACAAATTTCCATCCATTTTGTAGTGGTTGTGTCGTTTAGATGGCGAAATTATATACTTGACACAACGACACACTTTGTTGCTACAAAACGACACACATTGTCGCATTCAATTCATGCGACACATCATTGACAACTGATTTAACAAGAATGTTGCTCAAAACGACAAACTTTGTCTCAGCCAACAAATGCGACATACTACTGACATCCGGTTCCAGACTTAGTCGCTGAAAAAGACAACTGTGTCTTACAATTGGACTCGAAAACACAAACCCGGGTCTGCTTCCGAACCTTGATTCAATGCACAAAATACCTTACCACTGCGGTACGTCATATGAAAAAATTGTGAGCCCTATTAACTTATTTTTCTGGGAAGGTTAGTTTGGGAACTGGATTGTCTGAGTAAGAGATTATGTAAATTAGGATTTTTACATGAAATATACTCCTGAAAATAGTGCTGTCATTTCAACAGGCTTTATCAAGCATCTGTTCTGAAAATTGGTAAATATAAAATTTCACCATTTTGATCACTTAATTTTGTGAGAAATCAAATACAAGCCTGGACGTGATGTAATAAACTGTGTTGACTATTTATATTTGTTTTGTTTTGTGCTTTTTTTTTTATCGAAATAAGAATATTTGTGGTGAACACAACATTTCTTGACACTACAAATGCACTGGAGGGATCTAGTAACTTAAAAAGGCGTGAGCTGTCCTTCTATTCCATTTATTTGATCTTGATCTTAACACGTTACAATATCACCTCCTGTTTTTTTTTTAAATAAAAAAAACTATTTGTGTTAGAAATTTTAAAAATTGTACCGCATTTCACACACTTGCTTGTAATCGCACTCCTTTTTTGTTGTTGTTATAATCGTTATTGTATCTGTAGGAGTAGATCCTCTGCATTGCACACAATATAGATCCACATTATTTATTATATTTGTATAATATGGATGTTATTGATTTCTCGGCGACATGAGAGCGGGAATCAGTCAAACATCGTCCAGCGCTACTAAGTTCTATCAGAATGATAATAATAGGCCCATCTGGAAGTGGTAAAACTCAAGTATTGCATAATCTAATAATGAGACGGCTAAAATGGGATAAATTATATTTAGTAGCACCAGCCGTAGATCAGCGATGTTACGAGGTACTTAAAGAATTTAACAAGAATGCAATATTGATGGATGAAAATGGAATTGATATTATTGATTTTTGTTACCGATATTGATGAAGCACCGAGTGTTCATGACCTTCATGGATTTATTTATAATTTAGTTATTTATGATGATTTAATGCTGGATAAACAATCAAATCCGGCAGGAATATTTTCTCAAAGCAGGTTTAACACACAGATATTATTTATGTTACTCAACGATACACACAAATTTAGAAGGTGATTTGTTATCACTGTAATATTTTAACCGTATTTTGGCCGTATTTAAAGGAGTTGATACACATTCATTGATAAATATTCATCAGACTTGGTGATCTAATGACATGGTTATAAATAAATTTAAAAACTTCTTTTCACGTGCACAAGCTACCACGGACGGATTTATAACAATAAATTTACATGATCCCAGATCACGATATCGTTTAGGTATTGATACAATCTTTGGATAGCAGTAGGGAGGGCCCAACCGCGAATAAGTGTCATGTCGGGTAAACTCACGCTTGTACAAAATTTTGAAGAAAAAAAAAAAAGAAGAAAAAAAACCAGAAAAAAACCCCCCAAACAAACAGTAACCCCCAAAGTCTTTCTTGGAGAGAAACTCTCGGTAAGTTAGAGGTTTTGGTTTGGCATTATTGACCTTATATTTTTGTTTTCATTTATCATAGGAAGCTTTATTTTTATGTTTATGACGTTCAAAAAAAGGTGGGCTCACCCTCTATGCTGCTACTATGGGCGTTAGCAGGAATATTTCACCATGGATTCTTACAAAATCAGTAAGACCCCCCCCCCCCCCCAAACTTACGCCTATGGAGTAAATATAACCACAGCTATTGACTCTGTATCGCACTTGTTGTACCTTATGCACGTCCGATTTTTTTCTTGGAATACATAATAGAAGCTACAGACCTGATACTGCCTTGCTCGGCAATTCCATTCCCTGTGTCTATTTATATTAACACTAGATACAGCATTGTCTCACTTAACCTACACCACTATCTTACGCTGAACGGACGGCTTGATTCGGAGTTATCATCGACTGGATATTGAAGAGGTAGGTGTGCAAGTATATCAGGTCACATGTGTAATATATTTGAACTTTAATAGTAAGAACGTACTTTATTATCTTGAGGAACAGCCACTAAAAGGAGCTCGGCTGTTGCGAAACAATCCATTGACTAATAGTATGTATATACTTATATGTATATACTTATCAAGAGAATACATGTTACTAACGTAGCTACGGAGGCTCTCAATTTTTCAGATGATAACCACTCGATCAATTGATTGTATTGTTGGTGTTCACACAAAACGGCGATTATATCAGATATTTTATCGAAAGCTGATATGCTTAAGTACAGTGTATAATACAATACTTTAACATGTAAATAATATTGCTCTACGGAAGTTAGTGGGTTGAGAGGATCTCTACCGTATTTGATCTAGTCTGGTAGACAAAATCTTAGAGAATATTTATTAGTTGATAGAGAATTCATATCTCGATCGATTTAAGTAAACCTATTCAACTACCGATTTATAAAATACCCGCGTACACTATATAAGAGATGGTTGATTAGACAAGCTCTATACCCATTGATTATTTATGGCTTTTTTCACCCTTTTGCTTTCAGCCTTAGTGACTTCAAAAAGATAGTATATATGCATCACTGCGTTTATCAGCCTGCGTCCTATGCAGTTGTTACTACTTACAATAGTTAAGCGGACGAGAGAGAGAGAGAGAGAGAGAGAGAGAGAGAGAGAGAGAGAGAGAGAGAGATGCACTATCCTGAAAAGTGTGCCAGTCCAATATATCTAATGGAACCGTATATTAATTTAAAAAAGGGTACCAGTCCAAGTACAGTGGTATTTAACATATTTAACAACTTGAACCAGTTGTTGTTTATTGAAAGAATCTTAGGAAAAATGTAAAATTTGCACCTCATGCAACTATTTGGAAATAACTTAAAATATGTAAAGTGTAAATGGATTGAAAAACACTGCCAAATAATCTACGATACGATAAAATTGCAGTTTTTTTCTTCTTTTAAAAACTCAGCCTTTTTACCTTGCATGTTCAACTGCATTAATTAACTGCAGTAATTATTATTTCTTTCGTTATACAAAGAAAATGTTGCATGAAATGTCTTCATGTTACCTTCTAATATATCTTCCCTATACAATGCGATCTCTACTGATTTTGCCCTGCCCGCTACGGTTGCCTAACGGTGGAGCGTCTACCTCAGATGCAGGAGGTCGCGAATTTGAACCTCGGCTGCGTCATACCAAATTCGCTTGGTCCACTGCTAACTCGCTTGGTCCACTGCATTAAGAGGGTAGTGTTTGGATTGACCGGCCTGGTTTCAGGATAATGTGACTGGGTGTGACATCATTCTAAATGGCGAAATGATGCCCCAGTGTTCAACATCACTATAAACTGTCGCACTCCAGGCATCGTAGCGATATGATTGAATTTTTTAAAGCTACGTTAAATATCTAAATCACACACACACACACACACGCACACACTTATTAAAAAAATTACGAAGATTCGATTATTTGTTTAGCGTCATATCGTCAATACTTTTCTAGTCATTTGTTGTTCAAAGAAGATCGATTTCAATCTACAAACTTACGTACAACAGTAAGATATATCAGGTCTTTTTAAAGGAACATACATACATACAGACAATCGGACAAATACGTGGTATAACGGCGCAAGTCCAGGTGGGTAGAGCTAAGGGGTAGGAACCTTGCATTCAGAAATAAACAACAACACTAGCTATGATTGGTGGATTATGTAAGAGTTGTACTTTCTGCCAATCTTTAAAAAAAGTTTAGCCTCTTGGCAACATGTTAATTTATCCTATTTCCAATATAGATCATATTTTGTATTTTGTATGATTTTTTGAAAATGTGATACACAATAAGTATGTTGTGACTAGATAACTCATACAGCTGTCTAGTTCCAGCAGAGTTATCTCTCTTATATGAACTGGAGTACCTGGTCCTGTCATCGTCAAATTGACAATCTAACATTGTTCTCTATGACAGTGTGTGACATGCATGCTGAAATAGGATAGAAAGTATATTTATTTCACAAAACATTAGCATTGAGGTCTATGGAAAAACAATTTGAACCGTGATACCACGTGTTGATATATACATATAAAATTGTTGTGGTATGCAATGATTCTAAAAATCCTCATCGTTATAATAATAATAATAATAATAATAATAATAATAATAATAATAATAATTCTGAATATAGTCTCCTTTAATTATATATTAACCATATTAAATAACAGCAAATAAATATTTGACTTTTAATATATCTCCTAAGTTCATCGGACTGCAGTTATCAACCTATATGCGAATCGTGTAATCAGAAAATAGTAAACACAAACACTAGAAGCAGGCAATAGAAAGATGAGACACTTATGTTCTGTAGATGGTTATTATGAATGTTCTAAGCGATTTTGTGAAGGTGATATTGGAAAAAAAAAAGAAAAGGTTTCCGTGCAAGCAAATGCAATTAGCATTTAATTTATCTTATACATTTAATGCAGAGAAGAATTCTGCTGCTGTCAAGTAATACTACAATATGCATAGACACGTGTTGATAATCAATAGTGCGGCTGCAGAAGTGAAGTACGAAATACTCACATGTTTCTGATTACCACAAATTTAGGCATGACGTATGGGGCAAAATGTAGCCCGGAGAGTATACACTTGTCGAATACACTTAATTTCAATAAATTAATTTATTTTCGTCGGCAAAATAACACATCTTGAGGATTATATTTATGAATCAATAATCTGAAGCCGATGGAAAATATAATATATATATATTGCAAGCAACGATCTAGGCAGATGAAATTAATTATGAATACGTTTATCTTGGAAAACCACGAAGTATATGTGATCTTGGGATGGTTTGTCATTGCCCAAAGGTGTCTGAAATATGTGTTGTTTTATGTTATTCTTTTGTTATTTGCATTCTTTTATAACATTGAATGTTATCTGCATTATTTTATGGCTTTCATTGTTACTTGCTTTATGGCATTCATTCAATAAATGATTAATACAAAAGTAAGTAAAAATTATATTTTTAAACCTGTTTAGCTTTTCATACCTTAACCAATAGGCTTTTCACATGACTCACTTTCAAATTGAATTGTCTTTTTTAACCCAACTATCCGGACCCTACTTTTTCCGGACACATACTCAAGAGATTTGCCATTGATTGCAAAAGAATTTTTGTTAAAAAATATACCAGTCTACATTTGTTTTCGTTCATAGGTAACCAAACTCCTATATCCAAAAAAATGTCACCCATATTACATCAAAGTAGCATAGAGGTATGCCAACAGTCTCTATATTCATCTCTACCGTGCATGTTTCAAATGCATACAACTTCACCTTACATATGTTACTCTCTCAAAAGTACATAATAACTGGTGAGCGCCACTTAAGTCATTATGGGACTGCGAACTACAAGGAACATTTACTCACCGAAACTGCAGAGCTTAACAATCTGGAAAACTACACACCTCCGAAAATGAAGATTTGAAAACGGATGTGCTCCATAAAGCATCAGCAATTATGCGCTTTGCAAAAAAAAACAACAAAACATCACCACACTTTCTTTGACAGATTTGTGCTTTGTTTAAAATTACGTACAAGAGTATGTTAAACTGACTTTAGTAAGTCATGAAAATTAACAAGGAAATGGGCCGCGTGTTTGGAACTCATCTGTTGTTCTTAACATACAGATGTGATCTCGGAGTTGGTCGGCGTTGCTATAATATCCCATATTGGATAATAAATCACCAAATAGCAGAGTCGCTAATTTAACAAATATGGCGCAGACCGATAGGTAACATTATTAGACATCACGCTCATACTTTAGCGCCTACTGGACGTAGAAAACATGTTTCAGTATTTGTCACCTTTGCATAATATTTGTTAATGATGGTTGATTCCAATCTAATGGACGATACATCAAACGCAAATTAAGTAATGATATCGAGTATGCATATCTAATTATAGTATTTCACTTTACTGTTCAGTAATGCTGACAATGGCTCTTCATAATGGATACAGTTATGTTATACCACCGTGTTTGACTTTCGGTAATATGGGATGGTGGGTCCATCCGACCAACCCATTTGTTTATAGCATGAATCCGGAAACACACATATTTGTTTTTAAATTTAGTTGTTAATGTAACAACTATGTGTTCCTATATTTTCTTTCCACTTCAAGGCTTCAGGACCTAAATATACTTATTTTACAAGTTTACATCTTGGTATGCTAGCTGAGTGATATTAGACACATTTTGCCCTCTTGTTTTACAATTTACAAATAAAGGACTGTTTTATAATTACCGGTATTCCACTATCTGCGTATGTAAATAAACACGCCAACACTCTTAAGGGAACCCTGACTGTCCAATGACATAAGGGGACGATAAGAGACCGGTTACCTAACCAATAAGGTCAAAAGCCGCCAGGGTCAAATACCTGATAGCATAACTACCAGCCCCTACTCCGAAGACGCCATAGATAACTAACGCACATGTATTAGTGTCCGTTTACTGTACATCGGGCAAGCTGGGTTAGGCTGATCAAGCCAGAATTTATACTACTTTATAACCAATATTAGTAGTTCTACTTCATGGGCGTTGAGGCTACTACATCTTATCTAGTACTACATATGCAGGGAGGGTCTTGTTACATAGCAGAGATTCTTTTACATAAAATCCAAAATCTTCAGGAAAATGATTTACTTCAATCCAAATCTTCAAAGTAATAAAGTTATAGACTTTTATGACAATAGTTTCTTTTGTGATTAGATAACTCTTACCCCTGTCGGTTTTAACAGAGTTATCTCTCTTAAATGCAATCAAACGTACAGCTTTTTGTGAAGAATGTAATTTTTTCAAGAAAATCTGTTTCTTTATGAAAATCTGAGATTTTTTCGTGTGAGTAATTTAACTCGTGAAAAGAAACTTCCTTCCGAAAGACTTTAAGTTTTAATGTATTCAGTCAGGGTCAGATTTTGATTGCTTTTTCTTGAATGACAGTATTAGATTTGTTAAGATAACGCTTTCTTAACGAATAAGGCGGACGTTTTCGTAAGAAAGACGATATTACTCTGAGAAATATTTTCTTCATGTTAAACTACGTTAATGTCATCAATTGTAAGCAATAAACATATTCGACACGATATATTAGTCTGTTCCGTTTTCTAATCTCTCTCTCTCTCTCTCTCTCTCTCTCTCTCTCTCTCTCTCTCTCTCTCTCAGAAAACGAAGAAGATCCTTATAAAGATCTGTCTATTGAAGATGTATCTATTGATGTTATAGTTGATTAGTTGATATGAAGCGACATGATAACGTCGCTGTTTGAATCTACATCCTGATGTACAAGTTGCTAAATGAAAGACTAAGCAGTCGACTCTAGCCGTTAATATACTCAACAACACATAGAAATATAAATATCAGTAGTAACCTATTGAACCGCAAATAATAACAAATATCTGGAATAGTTAGATACAATGCAGCGAGACGGGGGTGGGATGGGGTGGGGAGGGGGGAGGGGCTTTATAGTTGATGGTGAAACGGTACCAATTGTATAACCCGAGTTAGGCGGAGCTTAAGATGAAGGAACATTCCATTCAGAAATAAACAACAACGCTTGCTGTGATTGGTGCATTATGTAAGAGTTGTACTTTCTGTTAGGCTTTAAAAACGTTAAGCCTCTTGGCAACATGTGAGATTAAGTTAATTCATATTTAGATCCTATTTTGTATTTTTTAAGATTTGTTTAAAATGTGATACCCATGGGTGAAACTGGGTATATTGTGACTAGATAACTCTTACCCCTGTCTAGTTCCAGCATAGTTATCTCTCTAAATGCAATGGAGTACCTGGTTTTGTCCTCGTCAAATTGACAATCTAAGATTGTTCTCTGTGACAGTGTGTAACATGCGTGCTGAAGTAGGATAGAAAGTATATTTATTTCGCACAAAATCAGCATTGAGGTCTGTGGAAAAATAATTAGTACCGTGTTACCTATAGGGAAGAACAGGCTCACATTGTATCCATAGAAACGCATACATGTGGACAGATTTATGAACTGTACTAGTTTGAAGTATGAAAACAAATGGATGCTAAACATTTGTGTTGTCTTATATTGAAAGTTTTACAAAAAAGAAGAATAACATGCATGAAATCATCAGAAAATAATACAACTTGGCTTTGTAAGGGTCTTTTGTAACTATACCTTTAACATATATTTACTGATGGTTTTACGTCTGTGTAGTTAGCTCCAAGATTAGCATACATGCAATAAAATAAGTTATGTAAAGATAATATAGTTGATTTTTTGCGAAATAATGTCTGTTTTACCTGCCAAAGATAACAAATCTTGTCTTTAAAAAAACAGCTATCTTGTTCTTGTAAGGCATGTCATAGACCAGGATAGAGGACACTCCTGGTCCACATGTAGACAGATCACTTGTATCATTTAGAATATTCTGGTATGAGTAATTTTAGGTAATTTATTAAAGATATGGCATTCCTTCCAATTTTGATTTTAATTGTACTGCTCTAATTTCCCATTTTTGTACACTTTCCTGCCTTGAAATTTAAGATGCAATTCTTTAGTTAAGATAGTTACATCACTCTTGAGGTCTCCACTACATATAAAAGCCGGAATGTTAGGTTCTCACTTTATCAGCAATGTATTTTTGGATAATTTAATTGCATTGAAGTTAATACATGTGTTCTTGAACTCATTTATATTACATTAATAATATATTGGAGAAAATGAAAAGACCACACCATACGTATATCATGTAGTTATCTCCCTTATACCAGACATAACATTTCAAGAAATAAAACTCACATTTTCAGGAATTGGTTATGAAAATAAAGAGAAGATTTTGTGAAGTATTATCTTAGCCCTTAGTCTTGATGCAAATGTAACTAGAAGTAACTCAATAATTTCTGAGCGTAAAGTTTACAAGTTTAAAAACTGATAAAGAATGTTTGGTTTGGTTTAGGTATTTTTCTGCCTAACTGACGCCAATTATTGTTAATTTCTTATGTAGAAGAATTATAAATTATATGCATCTATATTATCTACATTATTCACCCTTTAATATTAGCTGGGATTGAACACCATTTCACCTGAAATTTTGGTGCCTGTAAGGGATGTTATAGTACATGCGCCATTGAATTGTCCTTGCACCTATTATGCACTGCCTCCTTATATTGTCCAAGATAATGTCACCAAGCTCTCACTAATCAATTTTCTCATTGCTGCTTTTGTCTCCTTTAATTCCTTTATCATAAGCTACATCTCTCATTTAGATACAAACTTTCTTCCTGTTTTTAATGCCACCGGACGTACTATACTGATTGTTTATCTTTTGCATTTTTCTGTATTTTATTCGCCAATTTTCACCCCAAATCCAACATAACCACTTAGAAGCTATGATCGACGATATCTGAAGTACAAGAAGTGCTGATATGCATAAAATACAACACATAGTTAAAACAATTCATTTTATTTCCAAAATACAGTTTGGTAGTAAAGCACAAATATGAAAATAGCAGCTAAAATAGTTCAAAGACCATTACATACATATTAATATAAGACACAGCTTGGCACCTCCTAAAAATGTTTTTGACAAGCGAGACTAAGTACACTTTGTACTTGTACAGTTCCCAGTAATATAACAGATTATTGAAAATATAATAAGGTTGGCTATAGGTATAACGGTAACAATTGTACAACCTGAGGTAGGCGGAGCTTAAGGTGTAAGGAACATTGCATTGAGAAAAACAAAAACAAAAACAAAACACAAATATCGCTGTTATTGGTGCATTATGTCAGAGTAACATGTGAGATTAAGTTAATTCATGTGACAGACAAGGGTGAAACTGGGTCTGTTGTGATTAGATAACTCTTACCCCTGTCTGGTTCCAACAGAGTTATCTCTCTTAAATGCAATTTAGTACCTGGTTTTGTACTTGTTAAATTGACAATCTAAGATTGTTCTCTGTGATATTGTGTGACCTACATGCTGAAGTAGGATAGAAAGTATATTTCTTTCACAAAACATTAGCATTGAGGTCTATGGAAAAACAATTGGTACAGTGATATCTGATGTTTTTCCAAGTGTAAGTCAATGGAAGCAATTTTTTTTTGTTTTTTTTATATATTTTTTTGGGGTGGGGGTGTTGGTGCTAAGAATTGATGCCATCTCTCTCTCTCTCTCTCTCTCTCTCTCTCTCTCTCTCTCTCTCTCTCTCTCTCTCTGTGCATGCTGCAAACAACTATACATGTTTTAGTAAGAGCTTATACATGATACAAGTCGTTCCCGCTGTCACTGGAAAAATATTTTTATTATATATTAATCGGACTGTAGATCTTGTAGAGCTACTAATCGGCTTGGTTCCAGGTCGCCATTTTAAAAACCCCGTTTCAAGTAAAGAAAAGTTCAAATCGGCATGTTGGCAAATGATTCAGACCAGTGCTTGTTTTGATTTTGGTGTTAATTACAGCCACAAACTGGATTTTGATACGGAAATATTTTGAGAAGCAAAAAATAATTACTTCTTGGTAATAATAGAATAGAATATGAAAAGAAATAACATAATAACATTTTGCTCATCGGTGTTGATGTTTTTTCTTCTTGTTTGGGCCTTAACAGCCAATCACATTAAGTTTGTTTGTTTGTTTGTTTGTATGATTATGACTTTTAAAGTAGCTTTAACAATTTTTCTGTCATATCGCTACGATGTCTGCAGTGAGGCAGTTTATAGTGATGTCTAGCACTGGAGCATCATGCCGCAGACATGTAGCATGATTTCCCACCCAGTCACATTATCCTAACACCAGGCCGACCAGTCCTAACACTAACCTTTTAATGCTGAGCGCCAAGCGAGGCAGATGTTAGGACCTTTTTGGAGCGGTTCTCTAAGTTGGTTGTTGTTGTTAAAAGCTCCGACGACGACCATGATTTTGTTTTCTTGAAGTAAATGTTCTTTTATTCAATCATTAGTCGGACATTGTGTATCCAATTTGTCGCATTATGTTGGCGTTTAAGAGGTAGCCTCACGGGTCCATTCACATTCAAACTACTGCCCAGATAAAATGCCAGTCGGGTTGAATTACATGTATTCCTTTTGTTTTGGCTTTATCTTAGATGTGGTTATTGTAATTGTTTATATTTTTTAAAAAAAAGATCTTTACTTATGTGTATGCTACGTTTAACAACTATTAACAATTACTGCTTAACATAATATATATTTCGCTATTGAATATTTTAATATCTAAGAAACCCAATATCCTCGATGTTCTTTCTGGTAAGTTGATGCGTCATCATAATGTGAGACAAAATTGGCATTGAGGAAATGTTTCAGTTTTACATTCCAAGTTTAATCTGATTTTTTTCTTTCTTTTTTCTTTCGTCTCCTTCACATCAACAATTGTAATATAGCTGGTGATTACACGATATAATACATAATTTATGAATTACTGAAATAAAATATAATCATGTTTTTACTTAATTACTTCTATGCAGATAACATCATGATTTGGAAGGATGTCTGGGCCGGCGTCTTTGGGGAATTACCAGAGGACGAATTTCTATCTCCCCTCTATGCCACGCTCGTTTATTTCGTCATCGTCATGTTCAGCGGCTACGTAATCCGTCTTGTGAACCAATTTGTAACCCCCGAATGGCTTCGCGGATACGTAGCAGACTTTTCAGCGACAATGGAGGTGTGTGCCTACTTTTTCGAGAATAACTTCATCATGAAAAACTATGGAAGCGTTTGGTTATTCATAGCTGTCGTAATTGAGTGTTTAATTGCCAACAGGACTTTCATGGGAGCATCGGAAAGTCCATGCAAGGCTGTGGTAGAGTTGGTCGAGAGACAGATCTCAGTTCGATGTGCTTTGCAGAAAATTATCGTGCAGACGTTCGCAGGATTGGCCTCCTACCGACTTGCTCGTCTAATATGGGCCATGGATATGGTACCAGACCATAGAGAGCGCTACTTTGAGACTACTTGTACTTCCGACCTAAATGTGGCTCTTCTGACCGGAATGTTTATAGAAATGGCGGCCACTCTTGTTGATACATGGTTAGGAAAACAGACAATAAACAAAATGTCTTTTGTAGACGAACTTCTGAAATGTTGTAACGGATCTCTCATGATTGTCATGGGTAAGTCTCTCAGTCCCCTAACAATAAGCAACAATTCTTTCTCGCCCGAGTCATACCAATGCCTTACCAAAAATGGTACTAAGAGGTTAGTGTTTACATATAACTAGCCTTTTGAGATATTTCTTTCTTTTCATATATTCTGGTACCATTTTCAGACTAAAAGGGTTGGTAAATTTAATAAACATTTCATCAGACTTGTTCAACTTTCTAAATGAAAAACGTAATGTAAGGGATCAAATGTTGACCTGTAAGTATGTGTTTCTTGCTGGAATGATGTCTAGACTCGGGTTTTGGCTAATATAGATTTTTGTCATCTGATGGCTTCCGCATTTATATGGTAATATTTCTCCAATTAATTTAGCAGCTGTATTTGGACTGATTATTGCATCAGTATGAATGACGTGGAACATCACAAGTAAACAAGCCATCCAAAAACAGTTCCTTGTGGGTTTTTTTTCCCTTCATTGGATGAAATTGTGATCTTTACTTGATTTCTTAATTGCAGCTATTATCCAAAAAGAAATTAATTTGGAAATTGTCAAAAAAGAGGGCTTACGGTTATGTTTCATCATATTTTGCAGGTATACACCTTACAGGAATGTACTTTAATCCAGCAATGGCGTTAGGACACACGTTTGGATGTGAGGGAACAGAAAAGTGGGAACATTTCCTGGTCTACTGGGGAGGTCCTTTCTTGGGATGCATCATAGCGTTGTACCTCGACAAAGCTTTGCACGTAGACGTCGTTGAATGGGAGAAAGACAGCAAGAAAAAGAAAGAATAAGTAACTAGCACACCAATTTATCTTCGATCTTCTTTCGTCCAGTGTTTGACTAAAAATATTTGACGTTGTAGAATTTTTCGTTAAGTACCTGTTGAGTCTTGACCACAAACCTTTGGCTATGTGTGTGAACATCATAGAAATAGGCGAAAGTGACTTGTATATTCCCACGAAATTCAGTCCGCTCCTAGACGAATAATAATGGTAATGAGACATAGCAAACCCATGCTTTAAGAACTATTGATGCAAACGAACAGCAGTGTAAGTGTACTTTGAAGTTGTACGTTGCAGTAGGGAATATCGCCAAACCTGTCCTTATCCATCAATATGCAGACATTCATGTGCCGCTATGCTAAAATCCTGTATCAAAATATAACATAGTTTTTATGAAATTCCAACCCACACCTTTCCTATTTACTAATAACGACCTTTTCTAACATTGGAAGCAGTATGAAGACTGAGAGGCAAACAGTGCGCGATGGTACGAAAATATTTGGAAACGGTTTTAAACGATGAGTCGGTTCGATTAGAACGGTACGAAACAGTATGATATGGCACCAAAAAAGGTACATTAACTTTATAACAGAAAGATTTGAACGTTTCTTTTCAGTGTTTATAGCCTAATCTTATTTAATAAAATTTTAAGAGAAATCAATTAACTTTCGTTAAAGTAGAATAGGAAATTTGAGTAACTGTAATGGTGAGACGGTTCTATACGGAGACACAGAGACGACTGATGGACGGTTTGAACGGTACGAAACTGACTAGTTTCGAACGGCGATTGAAACGATCAGATAATGCAAGGTAGCGGTTACCAAAAATAGTAGCAAGTTACAAAGCACTATTTTTATAGTTAATGTACATATAGTTTTCATTTCCATAAATACTAACTGTATAATCACCTTTCAAATCTTAGTTCGAACACGTATATGCTATAACAAGAGGTACTGATTACTCGGTGCCTTTTTATCTTTTCCGACTCACACCAGCCGTACATATTTTCCACTGACGATTTCGCCGTAAGTTCAAGCTCATGTCGTTAATATTGATAGAGTCTTAGTATACTCGTTTTAACAAACGTTGTGAATGATTCGACTGGAGTTTATGCAAACTGTCCACAGTATCGTATATATATATATATATATATATATATATATATATATATATATATAGATATATATATGCAAACACATAATCGACAAAAGCTCTCTCAATCTAAACGATAGGCACAAAAGATGGAATACTAAATTCTTGCCAACACACCGGCAATTTGACTAGCAGTGATTTTGGCCACATTTATCTTAAAATATTCAGAATATTGTTTTGTTTTCAACAATGTTCGATCAAGAACATCACCATGTATACTTTTATGGTAATACAAATATATAACGAATTACTGAGCAAAGAATTGTATTGTTTCAGTTTACGTTGCATACTTTTTTATAATGTCCAATATGACGATTCGCAGTGTTATACTTTAGAGTGATGTGTAATATGACGATTCGCAGTGTTATACTTTAGAGTGATGTGTAATATGACGATTCGCAGTGTTATACTTTAGAGTGATGTGTAATATGACGATTCGCAGTGTTATACTTTAGAGTGATGTGTAATATGACGATTCGCAGTGTTATACTTTAGAGTGATGTGTAATATGACGATTCGCAGTGTTATACTTTAGAGTGATGTGCAAAATGACAATTTGCATTGTTATAATTGTGTGATGTCCAATATGACCATTTGCAGTATGTTTTGAAGTATGCTTTAGTGTAATACCTGGAATGTGACCATTTGCAGTGGCTTTTTGTAATGCATGTATTAGTGTAAGTGGAATGTGACCATTTGCAGTGGGTTGTTTTAAAAGCATATTTTAGTGCAATATCTGGAATGTGACCATTTGCAGTGGATTGTTTTAAAAGCATGTTTTAGTGTAATGTGGAATATGACCATTTGCAGTGTTTTTTAAGCATGTTTTAGTGTAATGTGGAATTTGACCATTTGCAGTGTTTTTTAAGCATGTTTTAGTGTAATGTGGAATTTGACCATTTGCAGTGTTTTTAAAGCTGTTTTAGTGTAATATGTTGATGTATGTGTAATATGTTGATGTATGTGTAATATGTTGATGTATGTGTAATATGTTGATGTATGTGCTTTATTAACCATAATTGAACATAGTTTAATAACGTGTGTTAAACTATCAGGACGAATCTATTTATGTTTTTTTAACTTCTAAACATATAAACTTTAATGTTCACGATTTTTTTTCATCCATTCCTTAAGACTTATCTTGTTACCCTTTTTGAAATCATTCTAGTCAAGCATGTACAGGTCTACATAACCTCATTCGGGTCATAATTCTTGTTACAACGATCTGATCTAATTAAGGTAATAATGTCCGTTACATCAATTTTATTTAATGTCACGGTGCAATGCCCGGCTTCGTTCTGATTTACCGAACGGCACTTACCTCCACTTTCCTTGGAGCGCAATAGCCAGTATTGTCGTAGAAGTCTCGTCAAACACCAACTGGAATTATGTCGAGTACGGTGCATGCGCAGTCGTTGTGAGGCGCAAAAAAACCAAACATGGTCCCCGCATATCACAAAACATGACAAAATTGACTTTAATGTCAGCAGCAAAAATGACACTGAAACGTACAAACGTTGATCACCATGCATATTCTCATCACAATTCACCTCAATGCATGCAGCCAAAGTAACAGACCCATCTAGAGAGACATTGCAGAATTCACTGGAACGCAGAAGATGCTACGATTACCTAATCGTTTTTATTTCTAAGGTAAAGTACAAATATCAAATTTCATTACCATAAAGAAAACAAATCACAAGCGACAAAGAAAATCAACCGACTTTGCCAATTTGTCATCAAATTCTCTTTTGCAAAATGTCATCGATTCATTTTATTATATGCAACTATTAATACATACATAACGCATGGACGTACTTAAACTTTAAATTCTTTTATTTGAATTCCGTAATTACTATGAATGTCGCAATTTTATTATAAAAATAGTGCTGAAATGGTTATCATCTAAAATGACGGCATAAGACAAATTTCCCAAATTAACCAAATGTCAAACACAAATATTTTGTCTCTCAAACCTAATATTTTGCAATTATTTTACTGTTGTATACATTCTATGCATAAGTGACTACATTTTCTGACTAATGAATCACGATTTAATAGCTTTTAGAGATACCCCCCCCCCCTCGAAAGATAGCTTTCAAAAGAAAAACGTATGCGATGAAAAGACGTCTTGTGTTAAGAGTCTTGCATTGTCTTACTATATTTTGTGACAATAATGTGTTCTGCATTCCATAGAAAATATGTTTATATTGTAGTAATCGATATATTTAACATCAACCTAAACCATATAATTCCTTTTTGTGAATATTGCAGAAAAAGTGCTTGTTTGTTTGATTGTTTATTTTTCTATAAAGTTTACAGTTCGTGAAAAAGACGAGTTACTGATCTTTTATTCGCACACATTTAAAACATAGTAATATATCCACCACCATCCTCTCTTTACATTCCACTTTAGGATCCAAATGTTGCATTATTTGCAAATTAGCAACATTTTTTTTTGTATGAATAAGCAGACGCATATATTCGGAAATTTGATTTTCAAAAATAATTTGTGCTCTGCTTTGCAACAGAAGCTCGTGGATCATTGAATAGTTTTATCCCTACTGTCTTAAAGACATGGATGCTTCTTTGAAACGGAGAACAATTCTCGACACACACATGCATTATCAAAATAAATCGAGACAAAGAGCATCGTCACTATTAGGACATGATAGGCGTGCAAGTGAAGTGGCGAAGTTAAGAGTAAAGACGTAGCTTGCCATGGTGCTATCGTGGTTAATAGCTTGGAATACCATTCAACTTAAAAGTGGATTAAATATTAAACTTGGAATACCATTCAACTTAAAAGTGGATTAAATATTAAACTTGGAATACCATTCAACTTAAAAGTGGATTAAATATTAAACTTGGAATACCATTCAACTTAAAAGGGAACAATGTTAGGTTTGGACCATTTCAAAACTTGGAAAAAGGATTATTATTAAGGAAGAGGGTAAACAATACCTTATTACTTTCGGTCACGTGCTCCGTGAAAAATGGTTGATGCCTTGCAGTAGGTAAAACAGTCAGATTTGCTCTCTTTCATGTGTTATGCAAGTTGTATTTCAGAGAATACCTATGTGTGCTATTGTTCCTGGAAAACAAAGATATTTCAATGACTCACATGCAAATGGATAAGCCTGTTTACTTATTTTACTGTTATTTATTCATATCATGCTTAATAATATCGATACTGATCCTCAGTGATTACTCATGAAAATAAATTCTGTTGATTTAAAGAATAAGCAAGGGGATGTGGTTTTAATGTTCTTTTCTCTGATATTTATGCAAGCATTCTGCCGGTTCTCTCCAGGCAGGCTGATATTTGGTAGTCTCAAATTAAAAATTAGCTTAGCTTAGCTACGCTGAATCAGATACCCGCATGTCTTCAGGACTCATACATAAGAATTTCAACCAGTTTTGAAATCGATGAAGATAAAACAGAGTATACATGGTTTGGCTGCCAAGTTATGGTTGATAATAAAATTTAAATTTTCGTAAAGAATGTTTTTTGGAGCTTATCCTATTTTTAACTTAAAACAATGTTTTATTAATTAATTAATTTTTAATTAATTAATTTTTAATTAATTTCCGTGTTTTTACAGACAGTAAAAGCCATGACTGAAATTAGCACCTGATTCTTTGGTGCGGAGTTGAAAACATGTTTCAAACACATGTGGATAAAAAAAAATTGTTCCGATTTATATGGTTTTCTCTACACATCAGTTTACATCAAGAATATATATGTACTGATAAATACAGAAATAATAATGAGCATCTAGAAATATGAAGCATTTGAAATATTAATGTCATGGTGTTTACATTGCTTTACTATTTGAGTTGGATTATTACCGCGAGATCTGCAAGATTTCCGCTACTATGGGTCTGGTAAAATGCTTAATGTATCACTGTTACCGATTTTTTCTGTTCATATTTACTGTAATTATGATAATTGAAAATATTAAGAGAATAAAACTGAACGCGGCTTTCGGAACAGACGCTGATGCAGGACGTGTGCCTCAATTGTAAAATGAAAATATCCATGTGAATAACCAAAAGCATCGTCTTGTTTCATTAGCCAACGAAATCATAGTTCCAGTTTTGATGAGAACCTTGGTCTGGCGTTACATCATAGTTCAAAGAAAGAGATATCCTCTAAAGGCAGAAAATTAATGAATCCATGCAGGATATGAATGATCCTGACTACAATTTGCTCCGCACGTTAGACACCAAAATCAAGTAGTTTCGTTGAACCAGTTTGAGCGTCGTCGTTCTGGGAACTGGTAAAACATTTTTATTTACTTTTGTCTGTGTCCGATAAATGGCTCTTCGATAACACTTTGCAGTATTTAAGCAAAGTAGACATCTCGCCTGATCTCAAATTATTTTCTGTACATATTTTTTTAACATTTATGTAATAACGAAAACAATACTCAAAAGATAAAAATTGCAGTTTTACACCACTCCTGTTAATCGAGGTCATTTGGAGCCCTCATAAGCCCGAGAGTGTTAGTACGTTGTGATAACTTTACAACGTCAAAATCACTAGAAGAGGAACGCAACCAAATGTTGCAGACAACTGAAATGGAATCTTTAAAGTTTTTAATTTTGAAACAGTATTTGAAAATTACATGTGCATCTATTTGTAATTGGTGAAGTCGAGCATTATTTTCATGACCTATCATGTTTTAAGATTCTGTTCTTCTTCGGACTAGATAGGTTGGAAAGAATCACTGCCATTACCTTTGAGTCTCTTGCAGAGATTGGAATTCATTCAACTGGCATCAAAAAAGACGAGGACGTTCCGAATGCCATCGAAAATCTATTTCAATGTCACCATGTCGAACTTACAAAAATGATACTTGTAACGTTTTACAATTACGTCCATATTTTCGCCATGTTGCAACTACTTTATTTAAATATAGAATAATAAAATTTTAATACTAATGATAAGGTACATTTTTATAAAGTAATGATTGTGGTGTAATTGGTTCATTTAATGTGCAAGTAACGTAGGTCGAAAGATGCTAGATCTTAGTCCAATAAATTGGATCCCCACATCTGTAGTAAAACTGATAAATGATATGTGGGTCAGACTTCACCTGTTTAATAAAATGTGCAATTTGCTGCATGTTGATCTTTCCGGAACAAATCTGCATAGAGTTTAGACACTTACTGGTATTTGGTAACAGCCATATCTAGTGCAATATTAAAAATGGCCACTGGACGGAGGGTTGTGTTATTCCACGTTGATTTATATGTCGCCAAAATAGGATTTGATCCGAAAATAGTAGGTACATATCGCGAAAAGAACCATACAGCAAACGGAAGCTCAACAGCCGCGCAAAATAACGGTAATTGTATAAAATATGCACTGACGTATACATACAAAAAGTGAAACCCTTATTCAATATTATTAAAGGTGTTTGGCTGGTTGATTGGCCATGCTAGGTCGTGTAAAAAAAGTCCTAGGCTATTTTTGAGAGACAAAACTATGTCTCCGGTTTATATCAACGAAGTAATTTACGGAAAATGTATACATTTTGCTACTAGAAATTTCCACACAAGAAAAGAACCACAATTTGCAACATATCGGGTATTTCTACGTTATGACTGAGGGTAGGATTGATTGGGAGTATCTTCAGAGTTTTTTGTGAGAGAAATAAAGATGCATCAGTTGTCTGTCAGCGCAATATGTAAATCATATTTTGTTCACCGGACAATCTCAGATGTTTCAAAGATTGGACTGACCATAGGATTGACCGAAAAGTTACAAATGAATAACAAAAGTAATCTGGCTTCATGCTTCCTATGCTCACGGAGTTGCATTCTATTATTTTCGTCCAACGTAGTGGAACATATGAACACATAAAGCAGAGAACCAGACTAAAACAAAACTTGCATTCGTAACTCATCGTTCAGTTCTTGTTTCGTATCTCGCTGAGGTATTCTAATGGCATCAAATCATAATTATTACTTCCTGTTATGTACGAATTTAGTCGCAGTCAATTTTTGGTGCATATTTCCTTCTTTTCATTTGGTGGTGTTACAGGAGTTTAATTTAGGCATTCTTGACGTTGAGTTAAAGGTACGTGTATATTCTGTATGATTTCAGCATTGTTATGGGGTAGGGTACATAATGTTATTATATTTCCTACCTCTTTTGGTACTCGGTATCTAGGAGATGACAGTCTTGAATATAATTCACCCGGTTCGAGTAAACGTACAGGTAGAATAAGTAGGAATCTGAGTAGATATGACTCAATCTCCTGTATATAAAAGAGTAAAAATTTAATCAATTACATACGTTGGGAAACTAATACCATTCATTAGAAAGATGCATTTCTTTTAGAATAAATCTGTCTTTGAACACGTTACGACACATTTAGATTTATATAAAAATAAAAGAATAGTCAATCTATTTTCAGATAGGATTTTTTTCTCATCATATGATCGAGTGAACAGTCGAAATCATTGCAGTGTGCGAGTGCATAACCTGCTTAGCGATGGTTCCCTCTAATTCGTCTTTTCACTCTTTCGTTACTATCGTTTTCATTTCTCTCCGACTTTCTCGTGGTTTCGCTTCCCTTCTTTGGGCGGACAGGTCGATATGTTGAGTTCTCAATGCGTGTGAAGATGTCCCAAATATATATCTGCAGACTTCTCAATGCGTGTGAAGATGTCCCAAATATATCTCTGCAGACTTCTCACTGCGTGGGAAGAGCTATTTTCCCCTTAAGTTGTGTCGTTTACGCCCCAAATCTTCCCAGACATCCGACACCTTGGTTATCACGAGGAGAATTTCTTGCAAATTCTGTCCTCGGAGTCAAAGACTGAAGTAGAAAAAAAATCTAGTATCCTCTCTTGTAGAGCAGCTTAGGCTGATTTGAATTTTCGATGTACGATATTAAACTAGGAATTTCAATGTGGGAAACACGCCCCTTCATTTAGTGTGACCAATCATAATTACGTACATTTTCCGCCATTTTAGAAGCGCCAAACCTTGGTTGTTGTCGACAATAATACATCAGTGTCAACGACAACTACAAGTTTGCGATATTTTTAAAAATACTTTTACTGTATACAAATCTACGATATTTTTTAGTTTATTTTACGATTCACGCAATTTTCCTTTCTTATCCTGAAATACAACCACCTCATTTGGATCTACATTTGCAAGATTTAGTAATTCGGGTGTTTTATCACTAATTATCTTATTTATATTGTTGTGCGATATTCCGTCAGTTGTGTGTTTTTGTTTAGAGGAATATCTATCATTATATCCAAAGATCTCTTTAAAACAATAGCGATATTGTGTATTCGTGTACAACTGTATGGGTTGTTCTGCTTGATTTTGATACAGCGTCGAGTACAGCAATTGCTTCATGGCCACATATTGGCCAATCAGTTATTGTCTGTGTTGGTGATGTTGAATACCAGATCACCTTGACAGTGTCAAGATGGCATTTGTATACAACATAAATTCCTTCAGCAGAGGAAGTCCGTATGAATAAAAAAAAAAACAATCCACGTGGATCAATCACGTATGCTACCCAATATGTTCCTGGACCAAAACTGTAGTCAAGATTAATGATACCGGTTTAAACTTCATTGCGCTGGTTAGTAATCGATCGCGCATTAAAAAAATAATTATCTCTGAAGCATCATCTATAATATATGCAGCACTTCTAAATAATGCCGTAAGACCATTATTAACAAAACCAACTCTGATCTGGGCTACTGGTACTTTGCATAAAATCAGAGCGAGAGACAGCATCGCCATCGCCATCTGGAACATTATAACTCTGGTGCAACTTGGAAGATTCCAAGAGTTGACATATGAGATGGAACACTACACATGGCACATTCTAGGACTCAGTGAAGTCAGATGGAAAGCACTTGGAGAACATTAATTGAAGATGGGCATATATTTTATTATAGTTGAGAGTTGGACAAGTCCATATATGGAGTAGGCTTCCATGTAAAGAAAGCAATCAAGGGATCGGTGCTTGAATGTGGCCAAATATCTAGAAGAATCATTTCCATTCGTCTGAAAGCTTCCCCCTTTAACATCACAATTATCCAAGTCTTTGATCCAACATAAGAAAGAAGAAACAGAAGAATTTTACAACAAAAATAAACACATCATCCTCATCATCCAAGGAGACTGGGATGCCAAAGTTGGCAAAGATTCTCTAAAGGACTGGGATGATCATCGTGGACCTTCTTGCAATGCGCTTACTAATAAAAGAGGGAGATGGCTGCTGGATCATTACTCGAGTATCACCTTAGCATTATTGTGTGAAAGCTCGTACATAGATTATTCTGTTGTTGTTTTAATACCATGATACATTTAGAATCAATTTAAAAGTTGCAATTATTTTTAATGTCACTTTGTTTATAACTAGCAAGTTGTTTATTTTACTATATCATCGTTAACAAGTTCGTTGTTGGTGCCAGTAAAATATACCATAAGCCTTCGCAGCTGAGTTATTTTTCTAACTCGTGGCACTGTGAGGTACACTAAGTTTGATCTTTCGATACGATCATCAATGATCCAAACAACTGTATCAGTAATAGTTAATCCTTGTCATGAATGGATTGTCAGTGCGTATCCTAGCGTCCAAGGATAATTGTTTGTTTCCAGCACATCCTTAATAGCGATGATAAAAATTGCGACAACATCATTTAATACAAGAACTTTTTCTCAGTCTGTCCTGGTATATGAAATTCGATATTATATAGTTGTGTATCAGCTGGTCTATAAAACACGGTACGGGTAGATTTAAAAACTTATCTTGTGCATCTGAAAAAATTGCTGCTAAAGTGTATCATAAACAATTTTTCTACTTGCCACTATCAAATCGTTTGGTCTCCATTTATCCGAAAAATCATTTATAGAAGTTTCTGAACTTATTTCACGCATTATTTCGCACTGGATTTTATTCGACTGTAATCTAATTAATTTCTTAACTCTCTTAATTTTCGATCAAGTGCTCAATGACGATCAGTTATCTCATCGTGATAATCTACAAACTGTTTTAGCCATTCACGCGGAACAATCCAACAAACGGTGGTGGTTGACTGTCATCACCATACATTATCAAAGGGCGTGGCCACAAGCAAATGTCATGTCGGGTAAACTGGCACGAACGCGCACACCACATAAATATCCAAAAACGTGGAAGAAATCCCAGAACCAATCCATATAGAAATCTCAAATGAAGTAGTAACATCAAAAGACCAATAAAAACAACAACAACCAACAACTCAAAAAGAAATACCTACACAGAATCAGAACCTGATACAGGAATAACAGAACTAAGAGATTTTAAGAGAAACAGAGCAACAAAAGGGAAAGGCAGAACAAACAAACAAGAATATTTTAACAATAACAAATAGTAAAATAAACCAGTTAAATGATACAGAGAAAGGAGGTACAACAACAACAACAACAACATCGAGAGAAGATAAACGAAAAACCCAAAGAGATACAGAAACCACCACCACAACAACAAGAGATACGAAAGGGAAAACAGACTATACAGGAATAAAGTAATAATCCAGAGAAACGACAAAGAAGAGAAATTGAAATGATCCAGGAATACGGGGCCAATTGTGAGGAAAAATCCGAGAAAACTGGGAAAATCGAAAAAACAAAATTTATATTGCAACCCCCCCCCCCAAAAAAAAACCCCCCTAATAAAATACAATCATACAATCTATAGCAAACACAAACATAATAGGGCAGGAGGGCCTCCCAAACTGGTATATGAAAATCAACAAGAGAGAGAGAGAGAGAGAGAGAGAGAGAGAGAGAGAGAGAGAGAGAGAGAGAGAGCACCCTCTAAATAAAAGCATTACCAGAAAAATCTACGACATCAAGACACAGTAACCAAATTAACTCACCAGTATGAGAGAATCTCGGTTAGTTAGAGGCTTTTATTGGCGTAATTGTTTCGTTTTTGTAAGAATCCTTAGTTTAGCATATGGGACCTTATAAATCGAGGTGGGCTCGCCTCTCTGCTGATAATATCCCTAAATTAAGGGACAAAGCCTTAATTTGCTTTAACTACTAAATCTGGTTAAATATCTTATATTTGAGTGGTATTTTGCACAGATTGATATGAGCAGAGCAATATAATAAAGAATATACGGTATAATTCAGCGTATGCGTCACATTGCAGACACTAGTAGTCTTATGTTTGCTACAAAACAGTCCCATTGAAATTGCTGCAATCAGACAACAGCTATGAAATGGTCATGTTTCCATCGTTAAAATTGTCACAGTAAGTAAACAATTTTAGCAGCAGAGATGGTGAATCGGATACATTTATAGAGGCTTCCATTTGGTAAATTAAGATCTCCTACAAAACTGAAAATAAAATAACGTCAAAAAAAAGGAACCGAAACCTCTATCTAACCGAGAGCTTTTCTCCGAAGTATTCTTCAAGAGTCTCACTTGGGGGTTATTATTACACGCGTGATTGTTTTTTTTTTACGCATGTTCGAAGTCGTCCCGTCTCTGCTGCTACGAATTAAATCATATCATATATAAATAATGGTAGGAGAATCATTAACTACCCGTTTGGCACGAAAAAGACTAGTGGCGATTAAGAAATTATACCCGTCTGGGAATCAGTCAGACAAAAATTACAAGAAAGACAAGAATCTCAAGTTGATTTTGCAGGAGAAGAAGAAAAAGGTCTTCTTCCTGAACTTGAAAAAATAGCAACAAGTACTGAAGAAACATCTAGACTTTTACTTAATCTTCCTGATCAAGTAATTCAACAGGCAAGACATCAATCTGGTCCGAAAAAAAAACCGATGAAAAAATAATCGAAGACTACGTAATAAATTTACTGAGGAGGCTTTAAAAACATTCGATAAAACTGATTTAAAAGAATTTGCAGCTCTTGTTCTTGCGACTCATGAAAATAAGAAAAAGAACGTTGAAACCGGAACATGAAAAATATATTAAAAGTATACAACACTGGGCTGAGGTGTTTTAAAAAATTAAAACTAACACGAGTCGACTCGACCAAAAAAGGTGCATCGTATATAGCATATATCGATGCGTTAGATAAGGTAGATGGTCGATATGAAGAACTAAAAAAGCAAAAACTTGAAGAACAAAAACAGCGAAAAGAAGCACAAAAACAACAAAAGGAAGAACAAAAAACAAAAAGAAAGAAAAGACAAAAATCTTGAAAGCAAGAGCCTGCCTATCAACTTCATCCACCTCAACAAGAAAGAGGAGGATTTTATAAAGAAACTGCTTCAAGGACCTCATGATGCACCTGGTGCTACAGGTAGTGGTATTTCTCCAAGCGGTGTTCGGGGAGTGGTCTTATTGCTTGTCCTAATAATAATCTCTCTGACATTGCACGATTAGAAATTCTCACAGAGGGAACACAGGCTGGAAATTACTCTCTTGAAATAATTAATGAAGCCGCTGATATTTGTCGACGATTGTTTCAAGGTGGTATAATGTATATCGGCGTATATCGAGAATTTATCGATGTCACCACAATTAGATATAAAGATAATAAAGAAGATGATTATACATCTCCACCATCATAAACCTGTCACGATCAGAGCAATAATCTCACGATTACCCGTGTATAAAACAATTTATGGAGATGGTCTGTGTCAATGTTATTCAAGGGTTATTTACAAGAATGGTTCAAACAATAGCACCAATCGCAAAACAATTATCGATGAAACCTATTAATGTTATTAGTGAAAAAGCTCCTGGTGCTATTGGTAATATTGCCAATAAGGCGTTTTCTGCAGCCAAAAAAAGACAACCGTGATTAATACTACGAAAACCATAACCAATAAAACTCGAATATAAGTACAATAATATCCCAAACCGCTGATCAAAGACTTAACAGGAATGAATCAAGAATCCGAACAATTACAAAGAAATATTACTGTAAATTTAATAGAGGGGAGTGGTTTGAGATCGCGATTTAGACTGAAAAATATGCAATAAAATGTTAAAATCTTCACCTGACACAGCATTCGTTATAGACGCACCGATTCTCAAAGATGAATCAGGACGCGATGATCAGTTTTATTCTTATAATGCAATACAACCAAATCAACGAGGGAGAATTGAACTTCAAGTTCAGGATACAAGTATATATTTCCTAACCGCTGATGCATTTATTGAAGTAGAAGGACAAGTTGTAAAAATGTTGCGGCTAATACACCATATGCAGATAATGCGCGAGTTGGTTTTGTTAACAATGGAATTATGGCGCTGTTTAGTAGCGCTACATATATGCTTGATGGAAGAGAGATTGAATTTTTGAATTTATTCAGAAGGATGTTGATGTTGCCACAACAATAATGGGGTTAGCTAGATATTCTGATGTTTAAACAAGATCAGCCGATCCATCAATGATGTTTTGCTAAGGATATTACTGATAACGCTTATAATGTTCAGTATGTCAAAATAAGGACGCCACAAGCTATTGCATCTGATCCACAACCAGCTGGATATGAAGCTAGAGCAGATGCGGCTTTTGATATTTTAAGAGATATTAGTGCTACTTAAAACCTATAGTTTTTAATACGCGCAGCAATGTTGCAAGGAACGCGTAGATTATTTTCATATGCATTTCCAGTGTCTCATTTATTTGTTTTTTGTAGAAATGTACGAAAAGTTATCTTTGGAGCTAAACACTCTGTAGTCCTCGTAAGAAAAGGTGATGATAATGATAGAATCTGGCGAGGTGCTGGTGTTGCTGATGGTAAAGTAAATATAACAAAACAATGCCAGTAACGACTCCATCGATCTCCGTAGAGAAAAGATTACTATCATGTATGGATACAGGTGGTAAATCATTACTATCAAGGCTAACAGTGAGACAGATAGTATTCAGAGTACTATTAACGGAATATTTTCATGGCAAATGGCATCATAACAGGGTGTTTCTGCGCCTCGACATATATTTGTTTCCCTACAGGATAATACACGATTAAATTCTCAAAAGTGGATCCATATGATATTTAATCAACTGGGTGTTACCGAAATCTCGTTAAGAATAAACGGTCATCAAGAACCATCCGAAGATATTTTACTTAATTTCGGACCAAACCAAATTGCATGTGCATATCATCATTTGCTAACATTTATGAGAAGTGATGTGAATGTGGATACATGTACTGGTCTGCAAATATCGCAATTAGATTTTAGAAACATATCCGATTCATTACTTTTCTTTGGAACATCTTGATTTAACCAGACAGTGTTGTGGATATACACTTCCGAGCTCGTGTAACTCTTCCGGCTGCTCCAGTACCTTTATCCCTTTTTACAGAGCAATAGCTGTTATACTCAGCGACAAATCGATGTTACTCGAAGGTGTTGGTGGACGAATGGGAGTCATTGATGCCCCGGCAGAAAATATGTAACACAAGTAGATCACTCGTATTATTATAAATGTCATATAGTCACATTAGTGTTACTCTGACTCCTAGTCAGATTAAAAAGTTACAATCAAATTCAGCTAAAAATGTTTAACTACGATATCGCTTAAACACGATCAGATCACTGGTGGTCAATATAAACTATCACTGACAACACGTCAGATTAAGCATTTTAATGATGCAAGAAACATTAAAACGGGTGTTCAACTTAGTCTCTCTGCGGGTGGGATTAAAAATACAATTAAATCAGGTGGTATGTTTCCACTTCTCGCGGCTATACTAGCATTGTTTGCCGCCGCCGCCCCTGCAGTCGCGAAAGCTGCGGCATTAATAGCCGACGGGACAGCGGCAGGAATTGCATTAAAGAAAGCAATGGGGAATGGATACAAAAAAAGGGACGCGGCCTGAGGTTACCAAGCAGTCGTTTCACTCACTATGGAAACGGTCTGAGATTACCAGGGGGTATTTATTTGTAGTGAATGATTTTACACCGTTGTCAAACATCGATTTAATCGATGCTGATATAAGATTAAGAATAAAAAAAAACTTTAGAGTTTTGTTTTAATGCGAGACCAGTTGCCTTCCACACAAAAACGATTTGAAACTGGTATCATTAATCCCGATAATTCCACTGGACATGGAACTGGGTTGCATACACGATTCATCCACGTGGGATTATTTATTTCGATTCGTATGGGTTAGCCCCACCAAAGGAATGTTTAAAATACGTTAGTGACATATGAGTTTCAGTTTGATACTCAACGCTACCAATACAGACAATAACTGACCCACCAATATGTGGCAGGGAAGTAATTAATGCACTTGATACTATATCAAAATCAACCAAACCACCTCATAAAGCGATACACGAATATACAAGTCAGAGTTGGAAATCTACCAATTAAAGAATTAATCTAATTATAATGGTAGATATTTACGGAAGGTCTATCTCTCGACAAAAAGAGACTGAAGGAATATCACGCGAGAATGCGAAAAAAATTCATTAACGACGAAATATCCGAAATGTTAAATCTTGCAAACGTGGATCCAAACGAAATAGTCATATTTCAAGAAAAGCAGGGGCAATTAAGAACGAGTAATCTTTCATCGAATGATCTCATCTTTAGACTTGATGGAGTGACCGAAAACTCCATAGCATTATTTGAATCATCTGACAAGATTAAAGATGGGGTTATTTTTCCAACTGTATTAGATAATATTCACGCGCGAGTACAAACATTTGATGATTCTATGACAGACGAATTCAACATGAACTCGAATAAAAAAAGACACTTGGTGATCCAACATCTGACAGCGACGCGGTAACAAAAATTATGTAGATGTCATAGACGGAAACCTATCAACGCTGCGGGTCAAATATGATGTTCATGTAGGCGCGTTTGGAAATCTCCATAAAATGTTTAGAAAGAATTGATGAGACGGCTGTTAATTTCTTTGGAAAACCGCCAAATATCCCCATAAAACTTTGATATCAAGACGAATATCGAGACGATTAAACAAACACAGGACTAACTCGATAAAACATGGGTCTTTCGCCTGGACACCTCAAAATAATACCATTCAAGTTACCGCAGCTGTTCGAGGTATCCATATATTAATTCTGATTTCACTGTTACAGTTTAATATATCATCGAGTATGTCCACGGGAATTAATAGTGTAAGTGTAATAATAGATAATGGATCTACTGAAACATTTTTGTAAAGACGCACAGTTGATACGATGCCATAATTGACTACTAACTAGAGTGAATTTCAAACTTACAGACCAAAATGCTAACTTAACTGATTTAGCTCAAGAGAAATTACAAATAAGTCTGTATACAATATGATCTCAAACGCAAAGATATTTCTGATTTAGAATAATAAAGTCCCAAACAAAATCATTATTTTTAGTAGTAAATGCCCTCAGCGCGGTCGATTTTCATTTTTTGACTAGCAAATACCCTATCAGAATTATCACCTTGACTTCATCAAAGCGGTCTATCTGCATGATTTTTCGTAGTATATACTCTATCAGAATGTGCAAATCGGACAATTTTAGTAGTAAAAAATAATGTCCTGAATCAAAATATTTCTGTGTTGACCCAGCCGCCTTCGCTACGAGGAAGTGGGTCTGTACTTTCGTTTTGTATAATCTTTCTTAGTTGCCTTACGCGTGTGTTAATAGTTTGCTTTGTTTCATATTCTTTTCATAATTCCGATCTTATCTTTTCTACTGCGGTAAACACGGGTACGAATTGACTTAATTCGCTATTTTCCACTAATGATGCGTGAACAGCTCGGTGGATTAGCTTGATAAATCTATATTCCGTAACGTATATCTATTTCCTAATTTAAGCTCTTGTGAATACTCAAAATCCGAAAGAATTTTGTCACAATCTAAATTATCGGATAATGGTATTCGTTGTTTAGTTTTTTAAAATTTGTAATAGCAGAAATTACATCATTAATATTTTCATAGTTCATTATATAATAAATAGATCGTTAAATAAAAAAGAGATATACTGACAGCACAATCTCTATTACCCCTAAGTTGCCTTATAACATCTTAGCAGGGCTTAGAGTATATTTTTAACTTTAAACTTTTATATTCTTTTTTATGTAAGCTATTGAAACTAAGTTCAATGTATGTGTCAAATACATAAAAGACCCATGTGAACTCCTAAGTTGCCTTATGACATTTCAGAATGTCCAGATGTCACATATACAAGACAACACAACCCCATATGAACCCCTAAGTTGCCTTACGACATCTTAGTAGCGTCATAAACAGCACGAAACACAACCTCGTATGTGAACCCTAGCCTGTCAAACAACAGTCCAGCAGGCTCAAGAGGGTGTGTTTGGAGTATGACGACATACTACACATAATTTCCTTATGTGAACTCCTAAGATGCCTCATTTCTGTGTTGGTAATGTTGAATACCAAACCGGGATTTTATGAATATTGCCATATTCGATAAATTCTTTTGACGGGGTAACTAATACCAATCGAGATAAACAATTCCACGTTGATCAATCGCGCATGCGGTCTAATGAGTTTCAGGTCCGGTGCAGTTATCCAGATTAATGATACCGGTATCAGCGCTGTTTCGTCTGGAAGGTAACTGGACTCGCATGAAAACACCTCTTAAGTCTTTAACTTTTACATTTGTGGCAGTATCAATTAAATCAAAATTTGACATCGGTGTTATTAAATCGTTTCTGGTAGTCTCAGACTTTTTTTTACCATTAAGGACTCCCAGGTAATCGCAGGCCGCTTCCGTAACTGAAACGACTCCTTCGAAGTCTCAGACCTTTACCTCTTTTATAAATCATTTCCCCATTACTTTCTTTGGTGCCAAACCTGCCGCTGTCCTAACAACTCCTCAGGCAGCAGCGTATGCGACAGCAGGGGCAGCCGCTGAGTTTAATGCCGGTATTGCTGCGAGAAGTGGAAATATACCACCTGATTTAGTTACATCTGAAATAGTACACGCAGATAGGGTTAGTAGGAATCTTGTCATGTTTATCATTATTGAATTTGCAACGCTGCCGTTCTGTCAGTGATAGTTTATTCTGACCACCTGTGATCTGATTGTGTTTTAGTGTTACTGTAGTTCCGTCTGTGTCACTGACGCAGTTTGTTCTTATTTAATCTGACCTTTGTCAGAGTAACAATTATATGATGATATGTAATTATAATATTACTAGTGATCTAATTGTGTCATAAATTTGCTACTGGTGCATCAAAAAATCTCATTCAAGTAAAATGAATTTGTCACAAAGTAGAACAGCGATTGCCCTGTAACTATCAACAGCTGGTACTTCACTTACGCGAGCTCGAAAGTTTGTCGTGTTAAATCAAGATGTTCCAACGAAAAGTAATAAATCGGATATATTTTTGTAAAATCGATTTGTGATATTTGCAGACCAGTATCTACAGTTTGATCACGCCCAATAACTGTCATCAAATGATGATAAACTCGTGCTATTTGGTTTGTGATATAATCTAGCAATATATCCTCAGCTGGTTCTTGTTGGCTGTTAATTGTTAAAGAGACCTCGGTAACACCGAGTTTATCAAATATCATATGACTCCGCTTTTGAGAACCTGTCCGATTAGCATTTGATGCGCGACAAATATATGTCGTGGCGAAGAAACGCCTGGTTGTGATGGTATATACCATGTAAAAATACCGTTAATTTTAATCTGAATACTATATGTTGTTGTTAGCCATGATAGTAACGATTTACCACCTGTATCCATAAATGACAATAATTTATCCTCCTCAGTAATCGATTGAGTCATTACTGGCATCACCAATGAGAGTTTTGTTATATTTAGCTCCAAAGATAACCTTTCTAATATTTCTGCAAAATCCGAAAATATGAGATAGTGGAATTACACGTAAAAATCTTCTAATTTGTCCTTGCAACATTGCTGCAGATATTGCAAATCCGAAGTTGTAAGCAGCACTATCATCTTTTATAATATGAAAAGCATCAGCTGGTCTAGCTGCATGTTTAAAATCATCTGTTTGTGGATCAGCTGCAGTGTTTCATGCTGTCCGTAATTTAACATACTGAATATTATCAGCATTATCAATAATATTCTTAGGAAACATCATCGAGAGACCGGCTGATCCTGTATAATGCGGCAGCGTCAACATCTTTATTAATAGATTCAATCTCTCGTCCATCAATGATATATTTAGCACTATCAAACAGTGCCATAATTCCAATGTTAACAAAACCAACTCGCAAATTCTCTGCATATGGCGTATTAGCTTCAACTTTTGTTACAAGTTCTCCTTCTACTTCAATAAATTTTTCAGCCGGTAAAAAATATCTACTCATGTCATGAAACTTGAAGGTGAATTCTTGATCGTTTATTTCGTTATATTCCGTGATAAGACTAATATTGATAATCACCTACAAATTCATCTTTGAGAACCCGTTAGTCCATATCGAATGCTTTGCCGAGTATACGTTTAAAAAATTATTTCATATTTCTAGATCTAAATCGTAATCTTGCTGTCTTTCTCAAACCACTTCGTGCTATTAAATTTGCAGTAATATTTCCTTGTACTTCATCAGATCTTTGATTCATCAAGCTGCTAGTTTTGATATGCGGCTTGGTTTATTATTTTACTGCCATTCGCGAGTATGATTTCAATAGATGCCCGTTTCAATGGCTGCGGTTTTTGTCGTATTAATCGCGATTGTTTACCCTTGTCTGCAGAAAACGCCTTACAATATTACCAATAACACAAGGAGCTTTTTCATCAATAACATTAATAGCCTTCATCGATAATTGTTTTGCAATTGGAGCTTTTTTGAGAGCCATTCTTGCAAATAACCCTTAAATGACATTACCAAGACCATCAGCATAAAATGTTTTATAGACTGGTAATCGTGAATTTGTTACTCGGACCATTACAGATACAAAGTATCATTGATGTATGATCATCTTATTTGTTATCGTTATATTTGATCAGACAATTAGTCACACAGAGGGGCCTCGAGTGGTCTAAAGCGCTTTCCGTTACGGATCACTGCCATCTCACCTCGATGGTTCTTTCTGGGGGTTTTCCGGGTTCTGCCTTCACCAATAATACTAGCCGCCATGTATAGCCTATTATGTGCTGAAAACTGGCGTTAAGCCATACAACAACAACAGCAACAACAACAATTAGTGAAAATTAGTCACTGTGACATGTTCGTCGAT
Organism: Unio delphinus; assembly: GCA_029339505.1. Classification (NCBI taxonomy): domain Eukaryota; kingdom Metazoa; phylum Mollusca; class Bivalvia; order Unionida; family Unionidae; genus Unio; species Unio delphinus. Next base: position 3,282,438 of record JAQISU010000041.1, on the reverse strand, counting down.
TACTTCCCAGTATACGCCGATATCCATGATACCACCTTGAAATAGTCGTCGAAAAAAATCAGCGGCTTCATAAATTATTTCTGTTGAGTTATTTCCAGCCCGCGTTCCTCCTATGAGAATTTCAATCGTGCTATGTCGGAAAGAATATTGTTAGGACAGGTAACAAGACCACTTCCCCAAGGCTTTTTGGAGAAAAACCACTACCAGTAGCACCAGTGTCAGGCACATTATAAATTGTTCTTTTGTTTTAAATTGATCTACCTTTTCATAAAACTTTAAGTAATCTGGATCATCCATACTAATACCACCCTTATTATGACGAATGTTAAAGATCTCTTACGATAATCAACCTCATACAATTTTTGATGTTCTGATAACTTATCAGACGAATAATTTGAATCATCTGCATTTATATTAAGCTAAGTAATCATCATCCATATCTTTAATTTTTCATAAGTTCCTGGTTTAAATTTATCAATTAATTTTTTTTATCAGAAGGAGGAATTTATCTCTCTTGTGGTTTCTGTTGTTTTCTTCTTTCTTTCGTTCTCTTATTGTTTGCTGTTTTCTTTCTTCATTTTGACCAAACGATTTATCTACCGCATTGAGATATTCTATATATAACTTTTATGTCGATTCGACTCGTGTTAGTTTTAATTTTATAAAACACATCAGCCCAGTGTTGCAGACCAGAAATATATTTTCCAAATGTCGGTCTCAACATTTTTTTTATAATTTCATAAGTCGTAACAAGTTCAAGAAATTCATTTGGACCAGTTTTGTCAATTGCCGTTAAAGCATCTTCAGTAAATTTATTACGTAATGCTTCGATTATTCCTTCACCAGTTTTTTTCTCTTTAGTGATAGGTTTTGCTAGCTGAGGCATTCGAGCAGAAAGACCTTGTAAAAGTCTTAATGTTTCTTCAGTTTTTTTAGCTGTTTATTTTTCAAATTGAGGAAAAAGAGGTTTAGTTGTTTCCGTAACTAGTTTGAATAATTGTTGAGAACTTTTCCGCAAAATCCATCTGAGATTCCTGGCATTCCTGTAAATTTCGTCTGATCGAATCACGGACTGGTAGAAATTTCTTAATAGCTTCGAGACGCTCTCGTGCCCACCGAGTGGTGAATGCTTCACCAACAATTATTGCTATAACAATGATTTAATTTACAGCAGCAGAGAGGGTGTGACCTCGAATAGGTGTCCATGAGGTAAACACGCGCGTATAATAATAATAATAATAATAATAATAATAATAATAATAATAATAATAATAATAAATTTTAAAGAATAACAGTAACAAAATAAACTAACCCATTTAGAGAAACATTCGGTTGGTTAGTGGCTTCGGTTTGCGTTTTTTGATTTTAATGTTTCGTTTTTGTAAGAAGCCTTAGTTAAATAAAATAATGTCTCAATTATAAGGTAGGCTAATCCTTACCTCTGCTTGTTCTCTGTATGTAAGAGCTAAGATTTGTTTCATTCTAAACATTAAACACTCAGTCCATAGCATTTCATTTGGGGCATGCTATTAAGCATTAGCGCTTAAGAGTAAAATGTTCATCAAACTGGTTAGGTAAGCTTTATATAACGAGGCAATCAACCCCAATTAAAATATTTTAACCTTCCGAAAGACAGATAGAAAGCGATTTATGCAGGAAGTTTCAAAAGAAGAGCAGGAGCCCTTAATCTCCAACCCCACCGGTGTTGTAATCTATATGTCGGGTAACTGGTCAATGACTAGATGGAATTCATATGGGCATTTCCACTGTTTGAATTCTTTATACTTCATCAAGCGCATAATCGTGGCAAATAATTGATCAACACGGTTTGTACGATAATTGGAGGGATATTCAGAACGAGTAGTACATAAATAGTTATATTGATATATAACTGACTTAAACTACCATTTTCTAAACTTTATGTCAAACAATGCACATTAAGATACGCCTCTCATATCTTATTATATTATCGATTGCTACATGGCATGTGTTTAGTGATTCAAGCTCTCCTGGAGGAGATTTGTTGAAAACTTTACGATGCACTTTATCCTAGTTTGCCGGAGAATAACCTGAAAAATTAATACCCAAACCATCCCCACCCCACCCCACCCTAAAACGGATGAATGATTCTTGGTCTGACATAAACTCGTCACAAAATCATGCAAATGATGAAGACAGATCTGTCTACACAAATGAAAGCATCAACGTTTAATCTAAAACTGGTGACCATTCTTAAAATACACAATGCCGAAAAGGTATCAAAATTTGATCGCGCAAATGGGAAACAACGTATAATCAGAAGTACTATTAACATGGCCAATGCGGTATGGAAGTTGAACATTTTACAGTCTTTGAATTCAAATGCCATATATTAATTTTCTTTTTTGATTCAAAATAATTTTTTTTTCAATCGTATGAACATTTCCTTACAATGTGACCATTTGCCTCAGTACTTTTGTTCATTCGCAAATGTTTCTACATATAGTGTCGAACAATCAACATGTGTGCGTGTGAGAGCGCGTGTGCGTGTGTGTGTGTGTGTGTGTGTGTGTGTGTGTGTGTGTGTGTATGTGTGATTGTGTGTAAAAAAGCTGCAAAGGCCGAACCATTGTAATTTCACTAGATAAGCATGTATTTTGTATTCTTAACACGTAAACGTATGCAAATATTGACTTGAATATTCTTTGTTTGTATTATATTTGATTTATCTTTCATTAAAAAATCATGACGTGTGTCTTGACACCATACATAGATTTTCACATATATTTAACAACGTTTTCAAGGATTTGTTTTCGTCGTCTACTTGGCTTTTTTATTTTTTTTTTATTTGGACCATCTATTTTCTTTTCATAAACTCTAAACTGAAAAGATCTTTCTTTAGGTCTGCTTGAGAATATTGCCAAGACGTAATAATCGAGGTTAAACATTTTGCACAATAATAATCAGTTGCTTGTCTGTTCATGTTATCCATGGTCATACGCATACATCCAGTAAGTAAATTAGTCTCTTGTGAAGAATTTGCGTATAAGTATATCATGCTGAAATACTGAAGATTGAACGAGTAAGTAAAATGAGGTACGTCTACATAACTTAACTTTCACCGATTCTGCCGAAAACTCACCTTTCGTTGATTCTGTTTTAGCGCCACGTTTCTTTCCCTGCTTAGTACGTGTCGAATCTACACTTAAATAGTCAACGTCCCATATTTGCGCGTAAGTGTGGTCGGCCAGCTGTGACAAAATCATCACAGAAAAGGAAAGGAAGAAATAGCGTGTAATATACAGATCGGACGGACTGATGAATATGCGGAAGGCCTATACAAAATTATCGCGATACTTTATTATTCCTCAAATTGTTTTGTTCATGTTGTTGTTTCAAACATGAATTAAGCTACGTCAGCCGTGCATCGGTTAGAAGATGGACTTGGGCACTTACTAGTATTAGAGGATAGACTAGGGCACGTACGGGCTCCGAGTGACCGAATGGTTTAAAGCGTTCAGGAAATTCATTTGGACCAGTTTTATCAATTGCCGTTAAAGCATCTTCAGTAAATTTATTACGTAATGCTTCGATTATTTCTTCACCAGTTTTTTTCTCTTTAGTGATATGTTTTGCTAGTTGAGGCATTCGATCAGAAAGACCTTGTAAAAGTCTCAACGTTTCTTTAGTTTTTTCTCCTGTTTTTTTTTCAAGTTGAGGAAGAAGAGGTTTAGTTGTTTCCGTAACTGTTCTTAATAATTGTTGAGAACTTTCCGCAAAATCCATCTGAGATTTCTGGCGTTCCTGTAAGTTTCGTCTGACCGAATCACGGACTGGTAGAAATTTCTTAATCGATTCGAGATGCTCTCGTGCCCACCGAGTGGTTAATGCTTCACCAACAATTATTGCTAGAACAATGATTTAATTTACAGCAGCAGAGAGGGTGTGACCTCGAATAGGTGTCCATGAGGTAAACACGCGCGCATAATAATAATAATAATAATAATAATAATAATAATAATAATAATAATAATATTATTATTATTATTATTATTATTATTATTATTATTATTATTATTATCTTGACACCCTACATAGATTTTCGTATATGTTTTACAACGTTTTGTAGGATTTGTATTCGTCGTTCACATGGGTTTTCTTTTTCATTTTTATTTGGACTTACTATTTTCCTGTTATAACATCTAACATTAGGTTTTGACTGAAAAGATCTTTCTTTAGGTCTGCTTGAGAATATTGCTGATCACTACCAACTGGCGTTTCATCTTTATTTGGTCCTTACTGAACAATCTATTGAAAAAGACTTAATAGTGCATCTTTGAAGGACGTGCCAAAAACGTCATAATCGAGGTTAAATATTTTGCACAGAGTTACTTGTCTGTTCATGTTCTCCATGGTCATGCGCATACATCCAGGAAGTAAATTAGTCTCTTGTTGGGAAGAAGTTGCGAATAGTGTATATCATGCTGAAATACTGAGGATTGGACCCTAAAGTATTGAACGAGTAAATAAAATCAGGTACGTCTACATAACTGAATTTTCATAGATTCTGCCGAAAACTCACCTTTCGTTGATTCTGTTTTAGCGCCACGTTTCTTTACCTGCTTAGTACGTGTCGAATCTGCACTTGAATAGTCAACGCGTAAGTGTGGTAGGCCAGCTGTGACAAAATTATGAGCGATCTATCACAGAAATAAAGGCAGAAATAGCGTGTAATATACAGATCGGACGGACTGATGAATATGCATAAAGCCTATACAAAATTATCGCGATACTTTATTATTCCTCAAATTGTTTTGTTCATGTTGTTGTTTCAAACATGAATTAAGCTACGTCGGCCGTGCATCGGTTAGAAGATGGACTTGGGCACTTACTAGTATTAGAGGATAGACTAGGGCACGTACTATTATTATATGGACTCCGAGTGACCGAGTTGTCTAAAGCGCTCACAGTTACGGATCACTGCCATCTCACCTCTGCCTGCGTGGGTTCGAGTCTCAGATTGGGCCAATCTGTGTATGTGTGAAACCTTGCCAGTAGCTTCTCGTAGGTGGGTGGTTCTTTCAGGGGCGGGAGGGGGGTCTCAAAGTTTTTCTTCACCATTAATACTGGCGGCCATGTACAGCCTATCGTGTGCTGATAAATTGCGTTAAACCCTACAACAACGACAACTTACTAGTATAGAGGAGATTAACATTCAGCTACTTTTGTATTCCATAGAAAAGCTAATTCGATTAATAACCCTGTTCAAGCATGGTTATACTTCAACTGTACTTAAAGTATGACTTCTAATACTTTAGGTTTGTGTGAGATGGTGAAATGTACTGCGATATCTTACATTTCGTCTCTAAAACACACTTTTATGAAAAACAAAATATAAAAGATATAATTATATATATATATATATATATATATATATATATATATATATATATATATATATATGTGTGTGTGTGTGTGTGTGTGTGTGTGTGTGTGTGGTCGAATGGTATAAAGCGATCTCCGTTACCGATCACTGCCATCTCACTTGTCTACGTGGGGTCGAGTCTCAGATTCGGCCAGTTTGGGTATGTGAGAAAGCTTGCCAGTAGCTTCTCGTGGGTTGGTGGTTCGTTCCGGGGGATTTTCCGAATGATTCCTCTATCATTAATACTGGCGGCCATATATAGTCTATCGGGAACTGAAAAATGGCGTTAAAGCCATTTAACAATATGCGCTGAAGCTACGTTACAAATCCAAAACACACACACACACACACACACACACACACACACACACGCACGCACACACACACACACACACACACACACACACACACACACACTGAGCATTTACAAACTGGACATCATATTACATACAGGGAAATTCATATTTTAAGAACTGTTGCACGCTAACAGTTAATAATTATCTGAACTTTAATACAGGGACACACATTCCAGCAGAAGATGAACGTAAGCATAAAAGGAGATTATGTGGTATCTCCAAGCATTATAATCATGATGTATTGTTACATTGACATGCATTTGGTAAGTAACAGGGATGAAAGGTATCCAGGCTTGCTTCAGTTTTCAGTGGAATAAAACCACATCAGACATACGCACTTATGGTGAGACGTACACATAATACACTGATGCAGGTTGAATGATAAAACCATAAATGATCATGCAGAGACAAAAATATTGAAAAGTTCATAATCGGAGTTCATAATTTGAGTGAAACTCTGTTCGTAGCACACCCAAAAGAAAACTCAAAATTATGGAATTTGTATATCAGTTCTCTCAAGGAAATAATTGATCACCCTGTATATAATGGAATGTACCCTATAATGAGGCTTAAGACACTGTAAACCATCAATCACACATATCATTAAAATACTATATTTTTTTTTTATAAATTTACTTAAAACGTAGATATGTAAAGTGACCAGGAGAAAATCACTGCTACGGTTACTACTGGTGATTAGGGTTACCGCTTGATACTTATCCTTATAGTAAGTTCATTCAAGCAATTCATATATAATATTGTATCATTATCAATTATATTTGGCGATTAAAAGTTGTCATTTTGGTTGAAAATGAGATTTCTCAAAAGTAAAATTAAATCCCGAGATGTAAGTACAATTCCTTTCATCTGTTCTTCGTAAGCCTCACCTTGCTAAAACAAAAATTGACGTATGTGGTCATTGTCCATATCTGTCTGTCCGTCGGTTCGTCCATCCATCCATCTATATATCTATATCTATCTACCTTGTCAGTGAACTTGAATATTATGTATTGAATTTAATTTTGTAGTCATACGATATGCGACCGGCAAGAGAAACAGGAAGAGCAGCCCGAAGCAAATTGAGATACGAACAAGAGACAGCGTCCTCCACTCTCACAAAAATCGTTGTGGCGGCCATTGACTTTGGTACCACATACTCAGGATACGCATACTCTTTCCTTAGCGACTTCAAGAAAGACCCTCTTACGATATATGCCAATACGGAATGGAACTCGGGTGGAGGGCCGGTAACCGAGAAAACGCCAACAACCATCCTTTTCGACCCGAATGGAGACTTTCATTCCTTCGGTTATGACGCCGAGAATAAGTATGACATCTTAGTTGATAACGATGGCCATCAAAATTGGTACTATTTTTCGAGGTTCAAGATGACACTTCATGGACAAACAGTATGCTCTATGTTTGTCTGTCTGTCTTGTCTGTCTGTCTGTCTGTCTGTCTGTCTGTCTGTGTGCAACGCAAAGAAAGAAAATTTTAAATCGAGTTTATATTGAATATGTACTCCTAATGACATAATATATAATAATATCAATATAGAAACCGAGTTAGATAGCCACGAAATTAGATAGCCACGAAGTCAATATGATTTTTGGACTTGTTTTCTCCGGATTATACACCAATTATAACTGCAATAAAGTTTTATGGTGATAGTACGTGGACAACTTTTGACTCTTGAAGCAATCAGCATTCTCTAAAACAGTAACAAAACTAGGTTTGGTTGTTTGACTGGGCTAAAATAAGTGTAATGCTCCTGGAAATAATTGTGATAGTTTTAATTCAATAAAGAGTACGTATGTATGTGCGTATGTTTATTAACCAGCCTTCAGTATTTTCAGGAATTACGATTAACTGTTTGCTATACGACTCCAGTAAATGTGTTGGACTGTTGTGATTCCTTTCTTTACAATTATGTGACTAATTGCTTCCTATTGCACAATGTTTTTTACAAGCAGATATATGCTTTAACCTATATACATTCCAAGAATATAAATTTCTGCTCAACAATTACTTCATTACAATTTAACGCATTTGCTGAATGGTACTCAGTTCTTATCTACCCTTCATCGTCATGGCTTACTAAAGTGGATTTCTTATTACTTAATATTTAATGTTGGTTACGGGAACATTTTCCTTCTAACAGTTGCGTCTGACACTCATTTTACTGAATGCATTGTACAGGTTGGATCGAATGCAAGAATCAAGATGTATGTCAATAATGTCATATTCACAGCGTCTGTAATATTAAAAGATGCTCACGTAAAAATCTTATTTAAGAAATATCTATGCTATTTTATATGTTATGATGATACAATCAGAAAATCAGACGAGAAATGGAATTGATGGACGACCGAGGACACCAAATGCCTGCCATGAAAGTCTTCTCTGAGGCGATCAAGTATTTAAAGACTCATATGTGGCAAAGCTTGTGTGAGCAAAAGACTGACTTAAAGGATACGGATATTCACTGGGTCATCACCGTCCCCGCTATATGGGATGATGGCGCGAAACAGTTCATGAGGGAGGCTGGTAAAGAGGTATCTTTTAGAGATGACATGTTATTATTTCAGCAATACGTGCAAACGTTATGTGCCCAACATATCTTGTTTTGTCTATTTGTCTGTTTTTCCATCCGTAATTGCATCTAGATAGAAATTTAATATAGGAATTTAACATTGTGTAATGAGAACGTGTCGCGACAAATGAAAGTCTTTTTTCTGTAAGATCGCAGTCGTGTATTTAGTGATCGAAGCTAAGATTGGAACTTGAATTTGCAACAACGTGGTAAGCATGTGTTGAATATTTTACTGAGCAGTTTTATTGGCATCTTTTTCCTAAGCCATCATTGCAATATACAGACGATAAACGCAACGGTAACAACGAAACCTCCAAACACAACATAACGAATAAACTTCTCAGCAGTCATGTGGAGTATTTGTAAAGTGGTCTTTAAGTCACTCCTTGGCAACAAAAAAGATCGAAGTATAAATATTCAATATTATTTGACTGTACTTAACGACAGTTCCATAAATGTGTCTCCCACCAAGAGATTATGTTGTTTCTTGACGAAAGAATCTCAGTTTATGCAATTAGACCACTATGACCGTCGGGTAATACCTTTGGTTCATTGAGGAATCGAACAATTTTGTCATCGAAATACTAGACAAAGATATACAAGAACAGATATACAAGAACAGATGGACAGAAACAATTCAGGACGTTTCTACATACGCACACATAAACACACAAAACATTGCGCCACACACAAAACATTAAGCCAATGGCAGCTAAAATCAAACCGTGATAACAGAAGATACTACTCTTTGACCTCTTGTCACCGCTCCGTTGGCCTAGTGGTTAGAGAGTTCGCCGCGGAAGTCGTGGTTTCGATCCCCGGCCGAGTCATACCAATGACTTAATCAAATGGTACTAACATTTGCCTCGCTTGGCGCTCAGTATTAAGAGGTTTATGTTAGAACTGGTCGGCCTAGTGTCAGGATAATGTGACTGGATGGGACATCATGCTGCATGTCTGCGGAATGATGCCTCATTGCTAGACATTAATATAAAGTGCCTCACTGCAGACATCGTAGCAACAAATATGACTGACAAATTGTTAAAGCTACGTTAAAAATCCTAATCACACACACACATCTAACCTCTTGTCAATAAAATGTCTACTATGTTCAACGAATAGCTTAAAGACGCATTCAAAACAGTGAATACATGTGTGATTATCAGCTAACATAAAAACGTTCATCGCCTACGAGTGGATTTTATCGATACCAAAACACTCTCCATCAAATCGTTTACATGTGTTCATTCAATTTTGGGTAGAAACATTGCCCTTGCTGCTTACTCCAAAGAGTCGACAACAATAACAGATTCTTCCACTATTTTGATTCCCCCCTTGAAATTGAACGAAGGACTCAGATCTGTGGACCCTAATATCAGTGAGTGCATCAGTGGTAATCCACACCACAGCTGAGAGTGATTCCCTCGAATGTGTATTATGTTATGATTTCTTATAATCTAGGAGGAACACATATCAAGTACACGAAATTTTTAAAATCTGAATTACCTTGTCACAATATCGTATTTTTACATTTGAACACAAGTATAAACGTACATCTTTGCTAGCAAACGTTCTGATGTGATAACCCATTTACACCTTGGCCTATCGATCAGATACTTCTGTGCTTCGGGTCTCTGAATTTCATTGACAAGCCACTGCATCCGATCAAAATAAAGTTGCTCAAGTTTGAACTGTTCCTATGTTATCGAGACATGACTTGAATGGAGTGATAAATAAACAATTTTCCAGTGCCGGTCCGTGTTGGCACAAATACCTTTGAATCAAACCTAATTTGGCATTCCCTCTGCTATATAGTCACACTTTTGACGTCAAACTTGCAAATAATCCTTTTAAGTCAATTCACCACCACCATGTTCTGCCAGTGTACAATGCACCACGCTACTGGTTAATTGGCATTATATATTAAAGGAGGCATCTCATGAGATCCAATAGATGACGCAAGGACAAAGCACAAATATATTTGTTCGATCTGATTATGTGTAGATAGGATTATCATATCGGAACCTTGTCTAGCGAAGATGATCAACGTAGATTTCAATCAAAATAGTATGATCGCCATATATATTTATGAGCGATTCTCTTGGAGTGTCATACAACTCAAGCATCAAACATATAAAGGAGTAGCCGCTGGTGATTGAGGAATGTAAATAGGCCCGAGTAGTCTTCCTACGTGGTATTGGAGGACACTAAGCGGAGACATCCTGTTTGCCACGGGTTGGGTGCCGTGTGGTTCCGGCATTGTTGTCAAGTCGTTCTTTCGAGCCATCTTTCCAATCATTGAGAAACATAATCCCAAACATTCGTTACTGAATGGTGGGAAAATATAATGATTTATACATGCAGATATCCTTTTGAACTCAGAGAAACGCATCATGTCACAAGTATGTTAAATCAATTGATTCATCATCCAGTTAGAAGTAGAGACGTTGAAACCAATGTAGGCCACGTAGGCACAGCAGTACTAATTGGCGGCGTAAAACCGTCAGATACACGAATGTTTTATTTTATAACAGCCTCATTGAACCGCACGAAAATCGCACTGATACTATTGGAAATGTTTCAAGACAGAACATGTTCTGCTTGTCATGTTATCTATGATGTTCAGGATGACAATATCTCAAAGAGTAGCACAGTTCCACACATCTGCATATTATATTATTGTCGGACAGAGAAGTGAGGTTGTTGTGGCTGCATTTGTTTAGACCGTACATCCTGTCTTTAAACAATGGATACGGCACTTAAAGTTACAATTAGTTTTGATAAATCTTGTACCATCAGCAGTAAATTAATTTAGCTCTTAAATGATACTTGATGGCCTAATTGAACGAAGGAATAAAAAAGAAACTTGTATGTACTAGATAACACGATTGAACCGATGTATAAAATGGAGAAACTGGTATTGTCATGTATATCTGATACTTCAAATCCACTTAACATAATGTGAGAATACTGTCTAGAGTAACACCTAGGTTTCGTACTGACTGTGAATTTAATGTTGGTATTGCTGATATTTATTATTTGAGGTAAAGGATGTGAATAAAAAAGTCTTTGTGTTGTGATCAGAATGGCCTCAGTATTATCATCATTAATCTACAGCTTGTTACATGTCATTCATGATTTCGCATCAGAAATGCACCTCTCAACTCCATTGATGGTAGCATCAACTTCAGTAGGGTGGATAGACGTGTATATATTGATGTCATCAGCGTACAATTTTTGAGACACTGGGTGATGATATATTACACGTCAGAGTGGCTGGGTGTATAAAATGAAGAGAACAGGTCCAAAAACAGACCCACTGTAGAATACATCAACACATATCAAATGGGCTGGAGTGTATTCCATTTTCAGATACAAGTTGTGTCCTCTTGACTAAGTAGAACTTGAATCACTGTAAAGCTGTATTGTGAATGCCAAATACATGCTGGAGACAGTGAATTATATATGTACATGTACATTATTTAATATGGTACTTTATTTAAATTCTTTTCTGACAGAGAATCATTCTAAATATGAACATGGTACTTTAATTCAATTGTTTTACAACAGAGGACCATACTAAATATGAAGTAGGATTTGAACAACTGTAAGGCTGTATTCTAAATGTCAAATACATGATGAAAGACGGTGAAGTAATATATCATGGTCTATTGTGTCAAATGCTGGACAAATCAAGGAGGGTGAGGACTGTACAATTTCCGCTATCCAAAGCAGAGAGAAAGTCATTAAATACTTTCATAAGAGTAGTTTCAGTACTGAGGCAAGGAAGATATGCAGCCTGTACATTGCTAAAAAGACTGTCTAAATTCAAATGAGATAAAAGTTGGGTTAGAACATCTTTATCTAAGTATTTTTCATATGAACAAGAGATTGGACACTGGACGGTAGTTCTTTAAATCATTATGGTCAAGTGTTGGTTTCTTCAGTAGATACTTTACAATGGCAGTTTTTAAAAATGATGGAGAGAGAGAGAGAGAGAGAGAGAGAGAGAGAGAGAGAGAGAGAGAGAGAGAGAGAGAGAGATGAATAACATCAGTTAGTGAAGGCAATATTGGGTCTAGGCTCTCAAGCGACAGTGATGATGGAATTGGATCAAGATCACATGATTTTGGTACACTCTTCATCACGATTTTCCATACTAAGTCCATAGAGACAGGATCAAATGCTCCTAATGTTTGTTGCTGAAATGCTGTATTATAACTGTATGGTGACCAGTCAATTGAAATTGTGTTGTCAAACGTATCTCAAAAATGGTTTTACTTTGTCACAGAAGAACTTTGAAAATAGTTGTGGAAGGTCTAATGGAGAGAAAATAGTTGGACGTGTTGTGCATTTATTCCTTGACATTAGTTTGTTAGTTATCTTGAAAAGCACTTTGCAGCTGGAACTCTACGTGATCTTAGTACTGTTGTGTGATAATTTGTCTAAATGGACTTTGTTTGTGACGATCTTCTTACCGGTTTCATAGACTTGTTTCAACATGCTTATGAATAGTGGGTCTGGATAAAAGCCAAAGTCTCTCTACTTTACGGCTATGTCATTTAGCAATGCGAAACTGGTCCCTAAAACTGTTATATCACGGAGAAAACTTTTTAATTGATACTCTGCATGTGGTGGCTGGGGCATGTTTCTCAAGCAATGAACGCAGGCAATTATCGAATTGTTCTGCTGTAGTGGGATAGCAAGTTGTTAGGTTTTCTTGGATGTCATGCAATAGTTTGGTTTTATTTATCATACGGAGGTTTTTCTTAGTAGCAAATAAAGGTGGAGGGTTAGGGACTGATACTTCGAGATGGCATATAACAAATAAAGGTTTAGGTGTGGATTCATAAATACATGTATTAAGATACTGATTCGTGAACACATACCCTCTATTTTATTAGAATTTGCAAGTTTGATGTAGTTGAGAAAGATCTCGTAATTAAAAAAAAATCAGCAAGATTTGTCGAATACGCTAATGAAGTGTTTTGGCATGAATTTTGGAAACAGCTATGAAATATGTCTAGAAGAAGACATTTTATCTACAACATATTGATAGTCTAAAAAATGACAGAAAAATATATAAGAAAAAAAACATTTGTTTTATCGTTAGGTTTCTAATCATTTGACTATTCAGCCTGTCTTTGGCGATTCCACTTTTTTCCTATCTATACCTTATTCATTCTTACATATTTCACAGACTAATATATGACAGTGTGTGTGCATCTTTGAATTCCTTTTTATATTTAAATCTGTCTTTTATTTATTTTAGGCTGGAATTCCAAACAACCAGTTGGATTTAGCTTTAGAGCCTGAGGCTGCAGCCATTTACTGTAAAGCCATCTCAGTAAAAAAAGATGGATCTTCTTTTGAGCCAGGAACTCAATTCATCCTTGTTGATTTAGGAGGTAAGCTATATCTTCATTCTTATTTCAAAATTAAGACTGATCTTACTTGGTTTTTGAAAAGGGTAATCTGAAAGAAACTAAAATTTAGATCGACAACATTTATATTCCTCCTATGATTACATTTGGTTTAAAACGATGTTGATTGTGGGAAATTAATGGTATGTACTCAACCATTTCCATTTTACAGGCACATAATAGCAATTATGAAAGGTTATTTTTGTTCTGCGTTTAACACCATTGTTCAACACATTAGATAGGCTATTAATCGCAGACAGTAAAAGTGGTGGAAGAAGAACCCTGGAACAAACCAGTAAGAATCACTGACCCAAGGGGAGAAACTAGCCAGCTTTCTCATTTACCCACAATGGCCAAGCCCGAGACTTCAACCCAGGTAAGATGGCCGTGATCAGTAAAGGCAAACCTCTCAGACACCATGGAGCCCCCATTAGGAAATGAAAAAAAAATCAATATGTATTTCCAAATTTACATTTAAATTTTGCTTGGGCGATATGCATTTGTATAAGTATGTACTCTTTACAAGTATATTGCCTATTTGCAAATACTCCATAAAGAATCATGCCCTACTTGTACATCAAATTCAAATTTTCAGGCTTCTTTTGTTCTCTATTGTTTCTAACTTAATCGGAACTCATTAAGAATTTCATACAAGTTGATTCGAGTCTTATAACCTGTCAAAAATAGCATAACTTATCTTGATTCATTGCTTTTAAAATATAATCTAAATAGAGCAGAGAAGTCTATTATTTGTTGTCACTATCCTGAAAAATGTGAAAAAAAGACATCACATCACAATGGCAAGAAAATATAGCAATCATTAAGTTTTTACAGGAATCTCTCCTTTTGACTGAAGTTGCCATAATTTATAGTTTCATGTTAACAATTTTGCTGAGAGCCGTTAAAGAAGTGATTTTGTTTCAACAGACCTATTAAGCTTGTAATGAGACTTTACCTATTATCTTTATTCTATGAAAGTTCTTTTTCATTTCATATATGCATATGTTCCAGTATAGTACACTGTTGTATTGATTTGCATTAAAGCAGTTAAACAAGTCATTCAGTTTCGTTTGACTGAGTAATCAGGTGATATTCTTTATCCATATTTTATATTCCAAGGTGGAACAGCAGATATAACCATCCATGAACTTGGAGAATCTGGAAATTTGATAGAATTAAGTCCCCCTAGTGGAGGCCCATGGGGTGGAACGAAAGTAGATGCTGCCTTTGATAATCTGCTTGAAAATGTATATGGGAAACATGTTGTTTCTTCCTTTTACGCAGAAAAACAAATCTGATGAACTTTACCTAAAACGGGAATTTGAGCTGAAAAAAAGGAGCTTTGCTGGTGAAGACGAAATCAGATTTAGAGTTCCGAGTACACTTACCGAAACCTTGAAAGAAAACGGTCAAACATTAGAGCAAAATTTATCAGGTACAATTTACAAAGGGCATGTGATGCAAAAAAGAGACCAAGTACATATTTCAGGCACTTTAATGTCCAAACTGTTTGAGGATGTCAAAATGAAGATTATTCAACACATGCAGGAAGTGCTGACACAGCATCCCAAAGTAAACATCATCCTTATGGTTGGAGGATTTTCTGAATCAAAGGTTATAAAGATGGCTGTTAAGGAAGCTTTTCCTCACAAAACAGTAATCATTCCCAAGGAGGCAATGCTTGCCGTTGTCAAAGGAGCAGTAATGTATGGTCACAACAACTCCGTTATCATTTCCAGATCAATGCCTTTCACATATGGCATCAGTGTTGCAGTTCCGTTTGATGTTAACAAGCATCCAGAGTCAAAGAAAACGTATAAAGGTGGTTATTACAAATGTGAAGATAACTTTAAGGTTTTTATTCGAGCTGGGGACACCGTTACTCCTGGAAAGACCACCATCCAACATGTCTGCAATTCCTCTACAGTATCATCTGCTAATGTTGAAATCTACCGGACAAGATCAAAATATCCTATATACACCGATGAACCAGACTGTGCAAACATCGGTTCAATAGAATTACAGTTGAATAACACAAGTGCTGAGATCACACCTATTCAAATTACAATGTCATTTGGAAGTACTGAACTTTCTGTTCAAGCAAAGGAACAAGTAACATATAATGCTCTTGTTGCAAAATTCAATTTTCTACATTGACAAGGAGCAGTAGAACTTAAATTCAGAGGAAACTGTTAATTAAGCAAAACTGTCGTCCATAAACAGTTTACGGAAAGCTGGATCCCGACCAAAAAAAGTATTTCCCTGATAATAAGCCAGTCTACTTGAACCAAGAAATAACATCTAATCATAAACTTCAAACATTAAAATTATATCAGGAATAAGGGTTTAGAAAAATAATCAAATGCAGCATCTACTGTTATGAAAACTGTTTTCTATTCTTCTACAGTATGAAAAATCAAACTGCAAGATAACCTGAAACTTTCACCCAAAATACCATGAAACTTTAAAATAATCCAAGAATTGAATGGAAAACCATGTTATGCCTGTTCTGTTCTGGCTTAAAGCCAAACACCTTGCATAGTTAATAGATCAATTAGGTCACTATGACCATGGCATTATCATGTCATTGATGTTGTTAATATGTATAAATACTAATACACTCGTCAAATGTCATAAATACGTGCATATCAATCTCTAGGGAGCTCTGCTAAATAAGAATTAATAATGTACTCAAGGATGAAAAAGGTAACTGTGACCTATTTGGTATTAATAGTCTCCATGCCGAAGTAAAACAAAATTGGTGTATCTTTTTTAATAAAAACACTAATGAAAGTTACGTTTACCCATGGCAATTAGTATGATCCAAGATGAGTACAGCCATCAAGTTGTATGGCCCTACATACAACAGTATCAGAGAAAATGAACTAAATACAAAAACTTACTGTAGTATGAAATAATGTCACTGTGATCTTTTGACAGTGATGAGTATTAACCTCATGATGAATATCAAATCTTATGACCATGCATTCAGTGGTGTCTGAGAAACTGTAGTAAATGTATCAATTTATTTTGGGAATGTAAGCCCTAAATCTCACCTGTGCTTTACAGGTGAGACAAAACCTCTACATTTTAGCTTGGTACAATAACCATTATTTGTTTGTTTGATTAGGATTTTCAACGTAGCTTTAATAATTTTTCAGTCATATCCCTACGATGTCTGCAGTGAGGCAGTTTATAGTGATGTCTAGGGCTGGGGCATCATGCCGCAGACATGTGGCATGATGTCCCACCCAGTCACATTATCCTGACACCAGGCCGACCTCTCCTAACGCTAACTTCTTAATGCTGAGCGCCAAGCGAGGTAGCTGTTAGTACCATTTTTGTAAGTCTTTGGTATGACACGGACGGGGATCGAACCCACGGCCTCCCACTTCCACGGCAGATACTCTAACCACTAGGCCATCGGAGGATAACCATTATTTAAGAACAGGAGTTGGAAGTTCATATTCTCCCAAAAGACAGTTGTATCTATTCAATCCAGCATTATCTTCTTGTATCTTTGTTATCTTTGTCTAAAACCTTGAAGAAATTTCCATAAAATCTAAAAAAAATTATATTAATTTCGTATAAAACAAATCCACAAAATTTATAAATCTGAATATTCCATGAAAATTTTGAAGGTGAAGTGACCCTGCTTAAAGTTTGCATATTTATCAATATATCAAATAAATAGCTTTGTGTTTATAATAAACAAGTGCTAAGTCAGAGCTATAAAAAGATAAATGCCAAAAAATTTAATATAAAAAATAATCCTATGACATGTCAATTGAAAGTGACCAAGTTAACATGTTTTCTGTCACAATATCAAGGTTAGCAAAATTAAAACTTTTAATACTAGCTGAAATGGTAAAATAATATAATTATATTATCTATAACTTAAAAGATATATCTACCAAATTTCATTTGCATACCTTACATGGCGTAACATAAATTCTACTAATATAATAAATTAATGTTTTTTTTTTCTTTTAAAAAGTCCAAGTGCAAAAAAATCCAAATTGTGAAAAATAAAACTTACAAAAATTATGTAATGTACCAGATTTACCTTGTAATAACTCTGTCAGCCAGACAGCATTCATGTTTGTCAATTTGTATCAAATCAAACTTTTGTAGGCTATTTGACTGGTTCTGAGTAGGAAAAGTTTTAATGTAACCAGAAGTCAGTTAAATGGTAATAAGAATTATCACATAATGTTTAATATTTTTGTGACACCTCCTATATAATTCTACCTTTCCACATACACTTTATTCCAAAAGACTCCCACTGATTTAGTGGTTACAATTTGAAGATACCTCGACTGAAATGGGAAAAAAGGATGTCACATATATCAGATTTGTATGCAAACACTGGTTCACAAAAAGCGCACATAAATAGTTATCATATCTCTAAAATGACGGTTTTTAAAAGATCTAGAACTCACCTCCTGAAGATGAAGCAGATTCAGTTGGAGATTTGGTACACTATTCATTATAACCTGGAATCTTATCAGAAAGTGTGAGAATCTTGCTTGTCAATGCAACACACCACCGTTTGCGTTTAGGTGCATGGTTTGTATTATATCGTACATCCCCAGTTTAGTGTGTGTTCCTTAATTAAATAAAAATACTAACCCTTTAAGTGTTACATTGTTTTTTAGTACAAGATCCCTCAATATTGAATTTTTTCAGGGAAAAAAGAAGAAGAAAACTGCACAGTTTTTAAATTGCATGTATTTCATAAAATTAAAATATAAATAATATATACACAAACCCTATATGAAAAATGATGGTGGGTGTATAAATGTTAAGATTAGCATCAATACACGTGTAAGTTTAACATATTTGCATGTACAGGTGAAAATACAGGTAAAATGACAAGCTGTATTTCATCAGTGTTTTTGTTTGTTTTTAATGGAAAAATTCTAATTATTTAAGAAATGTTATATTCTTTAGTATTCAGCATATCAACAATTAATTGTAAATTACCAGTGAATGGGGATTGACAGGTGTGCCATGTTTTCATGTCAAGCGAGCATGTACATCCGATTCCAGTTCCACGTAAATTCCTGGCTCAAAATCATTCATGGGTATTTCCATCAACACTTCGCTTGCTTCAACAATTTCATCTTTCTCAAATTTTTCAAATCATTATTATCATCACTATCAGAAGCCAGTATTTGCATTCAGTGTCGGCCATTTTAACTTTTTCCAGGTACCACGTGTTTAATAGCGATTTTTCTAAAACGTCTCCGATAAATGCGTAGCAAAATACATCAGAATGCTTGTTCCATGCCTTTTTAAACCAATCAAATTCAGATTTACAAGCAATCCTGGCTAGTTAAAGTATTAGGATGTGTACATTGTTGTTTATTTAGAAAATAACTATAGACGCGACAAGCATTACAAGACATCGACCGACAGTGCAACTAAAGTTGCGACTAGCACTAAGGGTTAATGTTCTGTCACAGTATATTCAACAACTAATGTAACCATCTAGGAATTCAGAAGATATGTCTCTCTCCCTCTCTCTCTCTTTCTTTCTCTCTCACCTCTCTCTCTCTCTCTCTCTCTCTCTCTCTCTCTCTCTCTATATATATATATATATATATATATATATATATATATATATACACACACACACACTAGAATTTATCATCATAAAGCTGTAGATATAGGTAGAGCAATGAAAGTATGATTTGGACATGTAAGAAAGATAACAAACTTTGGATATGACAACCAAATAACAACAACTCTAAGTGCAGAAAGCTTGTGATTTTCTAGCTCTAAGGTTTTATCTTCTGAAATAAATAGTAGAAGAGAAAACACTCCAAATAATATTAACAACAATATCAAGTTCTTCATTGAGACACCCTCTGTGATACACAAACAAACTTTGTATTTCTTGATAGGCACTTTTATATCTTTGCATAAAAAACATAAAACTACAAGGAATTGAGAAGCCAGACCTCCTGTACTGTACAAAAGTAATATATCAATGAAAAGGAACACACCCTACTGACATTTTTTGCTCTAAATATTGCTGAATCCTGACTAAACTCAACAGTTTACAGCACGAAACACTACCCCTTAATGTTCATATTAATATCCGTTTAATGTTTACAGCACAAAACACTGTCCTTAATGATTATTTGTAATATCCGTTTAAAGTTTACAGCGTTACTTGTTAAAGATACCTCGGTAACACCGAGTTTATCAAATATCATATGACTCCGCTTTTGAGAACCTGTCCGATTAGCATTTTGCAGAGCAACAAAAATCGTCAGATTGCATCATTATCATAATTTGTTCTTACAAGGGCTACTGAATGTTAACTCCAAAGATAACCATTCTAACATTTCTGCAAAATCCGAATAATGTGAAACAGTGGAATTACACATAACAATCATCTAAGTGGTCCTTGCAACATTGCTGCACGTGTTGTAAATCCTAAGTTGTTAGTAGCACTAACATCTTTTATAATATAAAAAGCATCAGCTAGTCTCGCTGCATGTTCAAATCATCTGATTGTGGATCAGCTGCAGTGTTTCGTGCTGTCCGTAATTTAACATACTGAATATTATCAACATTCTCAATAATATCCTTAGCAAACATCATCGAGAGACCGGCTGATCTTGTATAATACGGCAACGTCAACATCTTTATTAATAGATTCAATCTCTCGTCCATCAATCATATATTTAGCGCTATCAAACTGTGTCATAATTCCATTGTTAACGAAACCAACTCGCAAATTCTCTGCATATGGCGTATTAACTTCAACATGTGTGAGAAGTTCTACTTCACCAAGTAAAAATATCTACTCATATCACGAACGTGAAGGTCAATTCTTGATCGTTGATTTCGTTATATTGCGTGATAAGAATAAAATGATAATCACCTACAAATTCATCTTTGCGAACCGGTGCGTCCATATCAAATGCTGTGCCGGGTATACGTTTCAAAATTTATTATATATTTCGTGATCTAAATCGTGATCTCGCTGACTTTCTGAAACTACTTCCTGTACTTCATCAGATCCTTGATTCATCAAGCTGCAAGTTGTTTTTATCTGCGGCTTGGTTTATTATTTTCTGACATTAGCTAGGATGATTTCAGTAGATGCCAGTTTCACTGGCTACGGTTTTCGTCGTATTAATCGTGCTTGACTATCCTCGGCTGCAGAAAACGCTTAACTGGCAATATTACCAATAACACCATGAGCCTGAAATAATCGTCGACAAATATCAGCGGCTTCATTAATTATTTTTGTTGTGTTATTTCCAGTCCGCTTTCCTGCTATGAGAATTCTAATTGTGCTATGTCGGAAAGAATATTGTTAGGACAGGTAACAAGACCACTTCCCCAAGCAACGCATTGGAGAAAAACCACTACCAGTTGCACCAGTGTCAGGCACATCATAAAATTATTCTTTTGTTCTAAATTGATCTACCTTTTCAGAAAACTTTTAAAAAATCTGAACCATCCCTACTAATACTACCCTTATTATGACGAATGTTAAAGATCTCTATCGATAATCAATCTCGTACAATTTTTGATGTTCTGATAATATATCAGACGAATAATTTGAATCATCTGCAGAATACTTAGTTAATTGATCATCAGCTATATCTTTAATTTTTCATAAGTTCCTGGTTTAAATTTTTATCAATCATATTTAATCAGATGGAGGAATTTCTCTCTTGTGGTTTCTGCTGTTTTTGTTCTTTCTTTCATTCTTTTATTGTTTGCTGTTTTCTTTGTTCATTTTGACCATACTCTTTATCTACCACATTGACGTAATCTATATATGATACACTTTTGTGTCGATTCGACTCGTGTTTTATAAAACACATCAGCCCAGTGCTGTAGACCAGAAATATATTTTCCAAATGTCGGTCTCAACATGTTTTTTTTTAATAATTTCATAAGTCGTAACAAGTTCAGGAAATTCATTTGGACCAGTTTTGTCAATTGCCATTAAAACATCTTCAGTAAATTTATTACGTAATGCTTCGATTATTCCTTCGTCAGTTTTTTCTCTCGTTAGTAATAGGTTTTGCTAGTTGAGGCATTCGAGCAGAAAGACCTTGTAAAATTCTTAATGTTTCTTCAGTTTCTTTAGCTGTTTATTTTTCAAGTAGAGGAAAAAGAGGTTTAGTTGTTTCCATAACTAGTTTGAATAATTGTTTTAATTTTCTAAAACACATCAGCACACCGTTGAAGACCAGTAATATGTTTTTCATATAATGGTTTCAACATTCTTATTCTATTTTCGTAAGTTGTAACAAGTTCAGGAAATTCATTTGGACCAGTTTTGTCAATTGCCGTTAAAGCATCTTCAGTAAATTTTTTCAGTTTTTTTCTTCTCTTTATTAATAGATTTTGCTAGTTGAGGCATTCGAGCAGAAAGACCTTGTAAAAGCCTCAATGTTTCTTCAGTTTTTTTAGCTGTTTTTTCAAGTTGAGGAAGAAGAGGTTTAGTTGTTTCCGTAACTGGTTTGAATAGTTGTTGAGAATTTTCCGCAAAATCCATCTGATATTTTTGGCGTTCCTGTAATTTTCGCCTGACAGAATCACGGACTGGTAGAAATTTCTTAATTGCTTCGAGACGCTCTCGTGCCCACAGAGTGGTTAATGCTTCATCAACAATTATTGCAAGAACAATGATTTAATTTACAGCAGCAGAGAGGGTGTGACCTCGAATAGGTGTTCATGAGGTAAACACGCGCGTATAATAATAATAATAATAATAATAATAATAATAATAATAATAATAATAATTTTAAAAAATAACAGTAACAAAATTAACAACCCATTTAGAGAAACATTCCGTTGGTTAGTGGCTTCTTTTTGCGTTTTTTGACGTTAATGTTTCGTTTTTTTAAGAAGCCTTAGTTTAATAAAATAATGTCTCAATTATAAGGTGGGATGATCCTTTCTTCTGCTTGTTCTCTGCATGTAAGAGCTATGCTTATTTCATTCTAATTATTAAACTCCAAGATCATAACATTTCAAAATAGGGGCATAGCATTTCAAAATAGGGGCATAGCATTTCAAAATAGGGGCATAGCATTTCAAAATAGGGGCATGCTATAAAGCATTCGAGCTTAAGAGTAAACTTTTCATCAAACTGGTTCGGTAAGTTTTGTATAACGCGGCAATCAGGCCCCCCCCCCAATTTATTATTTTAACCTGCCGAAAGACATAGAAAGCGATTTATGCAGTTAGTTTCACAAGCAGAGCCCTAAATCTTCAAACCCACTGGTGTTGTAATCTATATGTCGGATAACTGGTCAATGTGTGAATTCATATGAACGTTTCCACATAGATGAACCAGGATGAAGTACATCGTAAAATTCTCAACAATTCTCCTCCAAGAGAGCTTGACTCACTAAACACATGCTAAGTAGCAATCGATAAAATAATACGAAATCATAGGCGTACCTTAATGTGCATTGTTTCACATAAAGTTTAGAAAATGTTAGTTTAAGTCAGTTATATATCAATATAACTATTTATGTACTGCTCGTTCTAAATATATCCTTCCAAATATTGTACAAACAATAAACCGTGTTGATGGGTTACTTGTCATGCACTTGACGAAGTATTAAGTACTCTCGAAACATTTTGCATAATAATAATCAGTTGCTTGCCTGTTCGTGTTCTCCATGGTCATGCGCATACATCCAGGAAGTAAATTAGTCTCTTGTTGGGAAGAAGTTGCGAGTAGTGTATATTATGCTGAAATACCGAGGATTAGACTCTAAAGTATTGAACGAGTAAGTAAAATCAGGTACGTCTAAATAACTTAACTTTCATAGATTCTGCCGAAAACTCACTTTTCGATGATTCTGTTTTAACGCCACGTTTCTTTACCTGCTTAGTACGTGTGAAATCTTCACTTGATAAGTCAACGTCCCAGCTTTGCGCGTAAGTGTGGTAGACCAGTTGTGACAAAATCATGAGCGATCTATCACAGAAGGAAAGGAAGAAATAGCGTGTAATGTATAGTTCGGACGGACTGATGTATATGCAGGAGGCCTATAGAAAGTTATCGCTATAAGTTTATTCCTCAAATTGTTTTGTTCATGTTGTTGTTTCAAACGTGAATTAAGATACGTCGGTCGTGCATCGGTTAGAAGATGGACATGGGCACTTACTAGTATTAGAGGATAGACTAGTGCACTTACTATTTATTATACGGGCTCCGACTAACCGAGTGAATTAAAGCGCTTTCCGTTACGGATCACTACCATCTCGCCTCTGCCTTCGTTGGTTCGAGTCTCAGATGGGCCAATCTGTGTATGTGAGAAAGCTTGCCAGTAGCTTCTCGTGGGACTGTGGTTCTTTCGGGGGGTGGGGTGGCGGGTCTCGAAGTTTTCCTTCATCATTTATACTGGCGGCCATGTCTAGCCCATCGTGTGCTAATAAATTGCGTTATACCCTACAACATCGACAGCTTACTAGAATAGAGAGATTAACGTTCAGCTTCTTTCGTATTCCATACAAAAACCAATTCGAGTAATAACACTGTTCAAGCTTGGTTATACTTGAACACCAAGAGTAAAAACTGGAGTTAAAGTATGATTTCTAATACTCTAGGTTTGTGTGAGATGGTGCAATGTTCTGCGATATCTTACATTTCGTCTCTAAAACACATTTTTATGAAAAACAAAATATAAAAAATAGAATTGTATGTATGTATGTATGTATGTATGTATGTATGTATGTATGTATGTATGTATGTATGTATGTATGTGTGTGTGTGTGTGTGTGTGTGTGTGTGTGTGTGTGTGTGTGTGTGGTCCAATGGTCTAAAGCGATCTTTTTTACGGATCACTGCCATCTCACCTGTTTCCGTGGGGTCGAGTCTCAGATTCGGCCAGTGTGGGTATATGAGAAAGCTTGCCAGTAGCTTCTCGTGGGTTGGTGGTTCTTTCCGAGGGATTTCCCGAATGCTTACTCCATCATTAATACTGGCCGCCATATATAGCCTATCGGGAACTGAAAAATGGCGTTAATATACAATTTACAATATGCGCTTAAGCTACGTTAAAAATCCAAAATCACACACACACACACACACACACACACACACACACACACACACACACACACACTATGAACATTTACAAACTGGACATCACATAACATGCAGGGAAATTCATATTTTAAGAACTGTTGCACGCTAACAGTTAATAATTATCTGGATTTTACATACAGGTACACATATTCCAGCATAAGATCAACGTCAGCATAAAAGGAGATTATGTGGTATCTCCAACCATTATAATCATAATGTAATGTTATATGGACATGCATTTGATGAGTAACAGGTATGAAAATTTATGCAGGCTTGCTTCAGTTTTCACCATGGTTATTCTACAGTGGAATAAAACCATATCAAACATACGCACTTACGGTGAGACGTACTAGTATACTGATGCAGGTTGAATGATAAAACCGTGAATGATCATGCAGAGACAAAATTACTGAAAATTTCATAATCGGAGTTAATAATTTGACTGAAAATCTGTTCGTAGCAAACCCCAAAGAAAACTCAGAATTATGGAATTTGTATGTCAGTTCTCTCAAGGAAATAAGTGGTCATCCTTGTATATAATGGGATGTACCCTATAATCACTCTCAAGATTTTTTTTTCTCAGCAAAGATGGCCGCCATCGCTTAATTGCTCGAGATAGGCTCTTCCGATTTTGTGCTATATTTATGATATTTGTGCTTGTTCTCTATCATCTTCTACATTATTGTGTTTCATCATGCATTGGCTGTTCCGTTCGTATGTGTTAATTCATCTCCTCGTTTTGGAAAAGAGAACAATTAGAATTTTTCTCAGCTGTTTTGTCCCAATGTTAAGACGTCATTTTTTTAAATAAACCGCCGTCATGTGACCTCTTACTATACGACGGACCCTCATTCATTTAATTAAATGACCACACCTTGGTTCTTGATGCTACATTGTGCTCAAGACTAAACGAACTGGGAATACATTCATCATTTCTTAAATGTAAACGGAAGCGAAGAAAGAAACGTTCTTTCAAAGCTGGCCGGCGTAGAACAGGAAGAAGAATTACAGTTATCTCCCTTTCACCCGTAACGGATAAACAACTTAAAAATTCTTGCGTTAATTTTAATAACCTGGTTCAAATTCTTCTTAAATCGTCAACCGTTGCGTCAACTGTCACAGGGATACCACTTCGTATTGCATTATTCAACGCTCAAACCATAGGATCACCGGAAAAGCGCACAGAAATTGTTAACTTAATCAAGGACCAAAATATTGACGTCTTCTTCCTGACAGAAACTTAGTTACATTCCGCAGGTGATGAATGTAAGTGTGCGTATTTAACATCCAGCGATTACTCCATCAAGTCGTTCCCCCGCAACTCTCGCGGAGGTGGAATTGCTGTAATTACAAAGAATTTCATGATCCAATGCATTAAGTACAACACAACCTTCAATTTCTGCCACACATCGTTTGAACCAGTCCAAACAACGCTCACACTGGAACAAAGGTCAGTCCATTTTTTCTGTCTCTACCGTCCTCCTCCTAGTAGAAAAAAAACAATCTGACTGAATCCCTCTTTTTGGAGCAGTTTCCAAATCTTCAAGAGTATGGAAATTCGATAGGTGGCAACCTAATTATTCTTGGAGATTTCAACTTTCACTTTGACTGTCCTGGTCAACCATACATGTTAAAACTCATTCATGTTTTCAATCTTAAACAGTCAGTTAACCAACCTACCCATAAACTTGGTCACATTTTAGACTTGTTTCTTTATAGACCTGATGATAATATTCTGAAATCCACCCTTGTATCCCACGAACTTGCATCGGATCACCTCTGCATTGTATGCCATCTCGACGTATCAGTCCCTAACCCTCCACCTCTATTTGCTACTAAGAGAAACCTCCGTATGATAAATATAACCAAATTCAAGCATGATATCCAAGAAAACCTAACAACTTTCTTTCATCCAACTGCGGAACAACTTGATAACTGCCTGCGTTCATTGCTTGAAAAACATGCCACAGCCACCAAATGCGGAGCATCAATAAAAAGAAGTGTTCTCCATGGTATAGCAGTGTTAGGAACCAGCAGTTCGCACTTCTAAAAGACATCGCCAAAAACAGAGAGGCTTTGGCTTTCCACCAGACTCACTATTCATAAACAAATCTACGAAGCCGCTAAGAAGAACGTCACAAACATAGTCCATTTAGCCAAATCATCCTACTTCAGTACTGAAATCACGGAGAGTACCAGCTGCAAAGAGCTCTTCGAGATAACTAGCAAACTAATGTCAAGGAACAAATGTACACCACTTCCAACAACTTTCTCTCCACCATACCTACAAGACCAATTTGCAAATTTCTTCGATGACAAAGTACAAACCATTAGAAATTCGCTTCACAACACAATTTCAACTGATTCGTCACCATACAGTTATGATGCAGAATTTCAGCGACAACCGTTAGGAGCATTTGAACCTGTTTCTATTGATATAGTACGGACAATCATGATGAAACGTGCACAAAAATCTTGTGAACTTGATCCAATTCTGACATCACTGCTGCTTGAGTGCTTAGACCCAATATCGCCTTCACTAACTGATGTTATTAGTATATCTCTCTCATCAGGGAAATTCCCATCATTTTTAAAAACTACCATCGTAAAGCCACTGCTGAAGAAACCAACACTGGATCATAACGATTTAAAGAACTACCGCCCAGTTTCTAATCTCCCATTCATGTCAAAAATCTTAGAAAAGGTTGTTCTAACTCAACTTGTATCTCATTTGAATTCAAACAGTCTTTTTAGCAATGTACAGTCTACATATCGCCCTTGCCACAGTACGGAAACTACTCTTCTGAAAGTATTTAATGATATTCTCTCTGCTTTGGATAGTGGAAAGATCACAGTCCTCACTTTCCTGGATTTATCTGCAGCATTTGACACAGTAGACCATGATATATTACTTTACCGTCTCCAGCATAAATTTGGCATTCAGAATATAGCCTTACAGTGGTTAAAGTCCTACTTAGTTAACAGGACACAAATTATATCTGCAAATGCAATACACTCCAGCCCAATTGACGTATGTTGTGGTGTTCCACAGGGATCTGTTCTTGAACCTGTTCTTTTCATTCTGTATACTCATTCGCAACAATTGTATGCTGATGACACCCATATATACAAGTCTAGCCACCCAACTGAAGTTGATGCTACCATCCATGGGGTAGAGAAGTGCATTTCTGATGTTTAATCATGGATGACATGTAACAAGCTGCAGATGAATGATGATAAAACTGAGGCTATTCTGATCACATCACAAAGACTTTCTCATTCACATCCTTTACCTCAGACAATACATATCAGCAACACCAACATTAAATTATCACAGTCAGTACGGAACCTAGGCGTTACTCTAGACAGTACTCTCACATTGCATCAACATGTCATGAACATATGCAAGGCTGCATATCTTGAATTGAGACGCATCAGTTCCATTCGTAAATATCTTTCAGTTGATGCCACTAAAACACTTGTATGTTCATTAGTACTTTCAAGACTGGACTATTATAACTCAATTCTGTCTGGTTCGTCACAATATTTACTCCAGAAACTTCAAAAGGTTCAAAACACAGTTCAGAGCACACCTCACCACTGCTCTGTACCCTACATTGGCTATCAATTCGATACAGAATCAAACACAAAATTTTTTATCTCTGCTTTGTTTCAATGATAGACTCCAGTCCAACATACCTATCCACCCTCACCCATGTGTATACACCAGCTAGATCCTTACGCTCTTCTTCTGATAATCGTATACTCATTGTTCCCAAGGTGAAAACAAAGTCATATGGACAACGTTCGTTTGCACACCAGGGCCCGGCGACGTGGAACGAATTGCTCATTGAAATTAGACACAAAGACACAGTCGTCCCTTTTAAGAGTGCTCTCAAGACTCACCTGTTTCGACTTCAGGGACAAACTTAGCGACCTAATCATGTTTTGTATCTTATATGTTTTCAGCATGTTTTTATGTTTTCCAATTTCATTGGTTTTGTCATTTGTTGTTCTGTAGTGTAGTCATATCATTATTGATGGTGTAAAGCGCTTATAGCTTCGTAAGATTAGGTGCTATACAACGTCCTCATTATTATTATTATTATTATTATTATTATTATTATTATTATTATTATTATTATTATTATTTTTATTATTATTAAGACACTGTAAACCCAGTGGCGTAGCGGGGGGGGGGGGGGTGCAGGTGGGGCATTCGCACCGAGCGCCGGTGGCTAGGGGGCGTCAAATCGGCCCAAAGTATCAATAACTGCGCAACAGGGGCAGCCGACGGCGCAAATTTGGGTGTTTTGCCCTGGGCGCCAGATATCCTCGCTACGCCACTGTGTAACCATCAATCACACATATCATTAAAATACTTTATTTTTATAAATTTATTTAAAACGTAGACATGTATAGTGACCAGGAGAAAATCACTGCTGCAGTTACTATTGGTGATGAGGATTACCGCTCGATACTATTCCTTATAGTACGTTCTTTTAAGTAATTCATATATAATATTGTATCATTATCAAGTATATTTGTAGTCATACGATATGCCACCGGAAAGAGAAACAGGAAGAGCAGCCCGAAGGGAACCGAGATCCGAAAAAGAGATGGCGTCCTCCACTCTCACAAAACTCGTTGTGGCGGCCATTGACTTTGGTACCACATACTCAGGATACGCATACTCTTTCTTTAGCGACTTCAAGAAAGAACCTCTTAAGATATATAACAATACGAAATGGAACTCGGGCGAAGGGCTGGTAACCGATAAAACGCCAACAACCATCCTTTTCGACCCGAATGGAGACTTTCATTCCTTCGGTTACGAAGCCGAGGATCAGTATGCAGAACTAGCTGAGGACGATGAACATGAAGATTGGTACTATTTTTCGAGGTTCAAGATGACACTTCATGGACAAACAGTATGCTCTATGTCTGTCTGTTTGTCTGTCTGTCTGTATGTATGTATGTACCGGTATGTATGTACCGGTATGTATGTATGTATGTATGTATGTATGTATGTATGTATGTATGTATGTATGTATGTATGTATGTATGTATGTCTGCAACACAAAGATACAAAATTTTAAATCGAGTTTATGTTGAATATGTACTCCTAATGACATAATATATAATAATTTCAATATACTTACCGAGTTAGATAGCCACGAAGTCAAGATGATGTTTGGACTTGTTTTCTCCGGATTTTGCTGCAATTATAACTGCAATAAAGTTTTAAGGTGATGGTACGTAGACAACTTTTGACTCTTGAAGCAATCAGCATTCTCTAAAACAATAACAAAACTAAGTTTCGTTGTTTGACTGGTCTAAAATACCAATAAGTGTAATGCTCCTGGAAATAATAAGTATAGGTTTTACATCAATAAAGATTACGTACGTATGTGCGTATGTGTATTGATCAGCCTTCAGTATTTTCAGGAAATACCATTTACTGTTTGTAATACGAGTCCAGCAAATTTGTTGGACTGTTGTGATTCCCTTCTTTACAATTATGTGACTAATTGCTTCCTATTGCACAATGTTTTTTACAAACAGATATATGCTTTAACCTACATACATTTTAAGAATATAAATTTCAGCTCAACAATTACTTCATTACAATTTGACGCATTTGCTGAATGGTACGCAGTTCTTATCTACCCCTCATCGTCGTGGCCTACTAAACTGGATTTCTTTATTACTTAATATTTAAAGTTGGTTACGGGAACATTTTCTATACAGTTGCGTTTGACACTCATTTTATTCAATGCATTATACAGATTGGATCGAATGCACGAATCAAGTTGTATGTTATCAATGTCATATTCACAGCGTCTGTAATATTTAAAGATGGTCACGTAAGAATGTTATTTAAGAAATATATATGCTAATTTTTCTGTGATGTTGATACAATCAGAAAATCAGACGAGAAATGAAGTTGAAGGACGACCAAGGACACCAAATGCCTGCGATGAAAGTCTTCGCTGAGGCGATCAAGTATTTAAAAGATAAACTGTTGGAAAGCTTGCGCGAGAAAATCCCTGACATGAAGGATACGGATATTCACTGGGTCATCACCGTCCCCGCTATATGGGATGATGGCGCGAAACAGTTCATGAGGGAGGCTGGTAAAGAGGTATCTTTTAGAGATGACATGTCATTATTTCAGCAATACGTGCAAACGTCAGGTGCCCAACATATCTTGTTTTGTCTATTTGTCTGTTTTTCCATCCGGAATTGTATCTACATAGAAATTTAATATAGGAATTTAACATTGTGTAATGAGAACGTGTCGCGACAAATGAAAGTCTTTTTTCTGTAAGATCGCAGTCGTGTATTTAGTGATCGAAGCTAATATTGGAACTTGAATTTGCAACTACGTGGTAAGCATGTGTTGAATATTTTACTGAGCAGTTTTATTGGTGTCTTTTTCTCAAGCCATCATTGCCAAATACAGACGATAAACGCAACGGTAACAACGAAACCTCCAACCACAACATAATGAATAAACTTCTCAGCAGTCCCGTGGAGTATTTGTAAAGTAGTCTTTAAGCCATTCCTTGGCAACAAGAACGATCGAAGTATGAATATTCAATATTATTTGACTGTACCTAACGACATTTTTAACGAATGTGACTCCCACCAACAGATATAGTTGTTTTTCGACGAAAGTATATCAGTTTATGCAACTAGACCACTAAGCCCGTCGGCTAATACCTTTGGTTCATTGTGGAATCGAGCAATTTTTGTCCTCGAAATACTAGACAAAAATATACAAGAACAGATATACAAGAACTGATGGACAGAAACAATTCAGAACGTTTATACATATGCACGCATAAACACACAAAACATTACTCCAATGGCAGCTAAAATAAAACAGAAATAACACAGCATAATATTTTTAACCTCTTGTCACCGCTCCGGTGGCCTAGTATTTAGAACGTCCGCCGCGGAAGTCGTGGTTTCGATCCCCTGTCGAGTCATATCAATGACTTACAAAAATGGTACTAACATCTGCCACGCTTCGCGCTCATCATTACGAAGTTAGTGTTAGGACTAGTCGGCCTGGTGTCAGAATAATATGACTGGGTTGGGCATCATGCTACATGTCTGCGGAATAATGCTCAGTGCTAAAATTACTATAAACTGCCTCACTGCATACATCTTAGCGATATGACTGAAAAATTGTCAAAGCTACGTTAAAAATCCTAATCACACACACACACTAACCTCTTGTCAACAAAATGTCTACTATGTTCAACGAATAGCTTAAAGACGCACTCAACACAGTGAATAAATGTGTAATATTTAGCTATTTCAGCTAACATGAAATCTCTCATCTCATACAACTGGATTTGATCGATACCAACACTCTCCATCAAATTGTTTACATGTGTTCATTCTATTTTGGGTAGAAACATTGCCCTTGCTGCTTAATCCAAAGAGTCGACAACAATAACATATTCTTCAACTATTTTGATGCCCCCTTGAAATTGAACGAAGGACTCAGATGTGTACCCTAAAATCGGTGAGTGCATCACTGGTAATCCACACCATAGCTGAGTGTGATTCCCTCGAATGTGGATTATGTTATGGTTTCTTATAATCTAGGAGGAACACATATCAAGTACACGATACATTTTAAAAAATCTTCATTACCTTGTCACAAAATCAGATTTTTACATTTGAACACAAGTATAAACGTACATCTTTGCTAGCAAATGTTTTAATGTAAAAACCTATCTACACCTTATCGTATCGATCAGATACTTCTGTGTTTCAGGTCTCTGAATTTCATTTACAAGCCACCGCATCCGATCAAAATAAAATGACATGACTTGAATGAACTGATAAATAAACAATTTTCCAGTGCCGGTAAGTGTTGGCACAAACACCTTTCACTCAAACCTGAATTGGCGTTCCCTCTGTTACATAGACATACTTTTGACGTCAAACTTCCAAAACATCATGTTAGGTCAATTCACCCCACCATTTTCTGCCAATGTACAATGCACCACGCTATTGGTTAATTGGCATTACATATTAAAGAAGGCAACTCATGAGATCCAATAGATGACGCAAGGACAAAGCACAAAATATTGGTTCGATCCACCAAGGTGTAGATAGGATTATCATATCGGAACCTTGGCTAGCGAAGATGATAAA
This sequence comes from Unio delphinus, assembly GCA_029339505.1. Lineage (NCBI taxonomy): Eukaryota > Metazoa > Mollusca > Bivalvia > Unionida > Unionidae > Unio > Unio delphinus. The sequence goes on along the minus strand of JAQISU010000041.1, from coordinate 3,249,401 downwards.
AAAGATTTCAAAGAAAATATTATGATCACCATATATATTTATGAACGATTCTCTTGTAGTGGCATACAACTCAAGCATCAAGCGTATCAAGGAGTAGCCACTGGTGATTCAGGAATGTAGAATTGGCCTGAGTAGACGTCCTACGTGACATTAGATGACACTAAGCTGAGACATCCTGTTTGCCACGGGTTGGGTCCCGTTTGGTTCCGGGATCGTTATCAAGTCGTTCTTTTGAGCCATCTTTCAAATCATTTATAAACAAAATCCCAAACCTTCTTTACCGATTTTCGAACAATATGTCCAGTCATTGAATCCCATATATTCGTTACTGAAGGGTGGGAAAATATAATGATTTATACATGCAAATAACCTTTTGAACTCAGAGAAACGCATAATGTCACAAGTATGTTGAATCAATTGATTCATCATCCAGTTAGAAGTCGAGACGTTTGAAACCAATGTAGACCACGTAGGCACAGCAATACTAATTGGCGGCGTAAAATCGTCAGATACACGAATGTTTGATTTTATAACAGCTTCATTCAACCGCACGAACAATGCACTTATACTACTGGGATTGTTCCAAGACAGAACTTGTTCTGCTTGTCATGATATAAATGATGTTCAGGATGACATTATCTCGAAGAGTTCCACACATCTTCATATTATATTATCGTCGGACGGAGACGTGAGGTTGTTGCGGCTGCATTTGTTTAGACCATACATGCTGCCTTTAAACAATGGATACGGCACTTATGTTACAATTACTTTTCATAAATCTTTTACCATCAGCAGCAAATTAATTTAGCTCATAAATGATACTTGATGGCCTAATTGAACGAAGGTATAAAAGAGAAAATTGTATGTACTGGATAACATAATTGAACCGATGTATAAAATAGAGAAACTGGTATTGTTACATATATCTGATACTTCAAATCTACTTAACATAATGTGAGAATACTGTCTAGAGTAACACATAGGTTTCGTACTGACTGTGTGAATTTAATGTTGGTGTTGCTGATATTTATTGTTTGAGGTAAATGATGTGAATAAGAAAGTATTTGTGTTGTGATCAGGATGGCCTCAGTTTTATCATCATTAATCTGCAGCTTGGTACATGTCATCCATGATTTCGCATCAGAAATGCACCTCTCTACTCCATTGATGGTAGCATCAACTTCGGTCGGGTGGATAGACTTGTATATTTTGATGTCATCAGCGTACAATTGGTGAGACACTGGGTGATGATCAATGACACTTCTGAATGGCTGAGTGTATAAAAAGAAGAGAACAGGTCTAGGAACAGACCCCTGTGGAACACCTCAACACATATCAAATGGGCTGGAGTGTATTCCATTTTCAGATACAAATTGTGTCCTCTTGACTAAGTAGGATTTGAATCACTGTAAAGCTGTATTGTGAATAGCAAATACATGCTGAAGACAGTGAAGTAAGTATGTACATGTACATTATTTAATATGGTACTTTATTAAAATTGTTGTATGAGAGAGAATCATGCTAAATAGGAATATGGTACTTCAATTCAATTGTTTTACAACAGAGAACCATACTAAATATTAAAGTAGGATTTGAACCACTGTAAGGCTGTATTCTAAATCCCAAATACATGATGATGACGGTGAAGTAATATATCATGGTCTATTGTGTCAAATACTGCACACAAATCAAGGAGGGTGAGGATGTAATATTTTTGCTATCCAAAGCAGAGAGAATGTCATTAAATACTTTCAGAAGAGTAGTTTCAGTACTGTGGCAAGGGCGATATGCAGACTGTACATTGATAAAAAGACTGTCTGAATTCAAATGAGAAACAAGTTGGGTTAGAACAACTTTTTCGAAGAATATTTTTATATGAACAGGAGATTGGCCACTGGGCGGTAGTTCTTTAAACCATTATGGTCAAGTGTTCGTGTCTTCAGCAGTGGCTTTACAATGGCAGTTTTGAAAAATGATGGGATGATAGAAAGATATCAATAACATCAGTTAGTGAAGGCAATATTGGGTCTAAGAACTCAAGTAGCAGTGATATTGGAATTGGATCAAGTTCACATGACTTTGGTGCACTATTCATCACGATTTTCCATACTAAATCCATAGAGACAGTTCAAATGCTCCTAATGGTTGTTGCTGAAATTCTGTATCATAACTGTATGGTGACCAGTCAATTGAAATTGTGTTGTCAACCGTATCTCAAATGGTTTGTACTTTGTCACAGAGGAAATTTGCTAATAGTTTTGGAAGGTCTAATGGAGAGAAGATAGTTGGAAGTTTTGTACATTTGTTCCTTGACATTAGTTTCTTAGTTGTCTTGAAAAGCACTTTGCAGCTGGAACTCTCCGTGATCTTAGTACTGTTGTGGGATAATTTGGCTAAATTGACTATGAATGTGACGTTCTTCTTAGCGGTTTCATAGACTTGTGTATGCATAGTGAGTCTGGTTGAAAGCCAAAGCCTCTGTACTTTACGGCTATGTCATTTAGAAATGCGAAACTGGTCCCTAACACTGTTATATCACGGATAACTCTTTTATTGATTTATTGATAGCTTGCATTTGGTGGCTGTGGCACGTTTTTCAAGCAATGAACGCAGACAGTTATCGAGTTGTTCTGCTGTAGGAGGTAAGCAAGTTGTTAGGTTTTCTTGGATGTCATGCATTAGTTTGGTTCTATTTATCATACTGAAGTTTTCCTTAGTAGCAAATAAATGTGGAGGGTTAGGGACTGATACTTCGAGATGGCATCTAACAAATAAATGTTTAGGTGTGGATTCATAAATACATGTATTAAGATACTGATTCGTGAACACATACCCTCTATTTTATTAGAAATCGCAAGTTTGATGTACTTGACAAAGATTTCGTAATTAAAAAAATCAGCAAGATTTGTCAAATTCGCAAATGAATTGTTTTGGCATGAATTTTGGAAACAGCTATGAAATATGTCTGGAAGAAAACATTTTATCTACAACATATTGATAGTCTAAAAAAATGATAGAAAAATATATAGGCTATAAGTAAAACAAACCACATTTGTTTTATCGTTAGGTTTCTAATCATTTGACTATTCAGCCTGTCTTTGGCGATTCCACTTTTTGAAATCCTATCTAGAGCTTATTCATTCTTAAATATTTCACAGACTAATATATGACAGTGTGTGTGCATTTCTGAATTCCTTCTTAAATTCAAATCTGTCTTTCACTGATGTTAGGCTGGAATACCAAACAACCAGTTGGATTTAGCTTTAGAACCTGAAGCTGCCGCCATTTACTGTAAAGCCATCTCAGTGAAAAGAGATGGATCTTTTTTTGAGCCAGGAACTCAATTTATCCTTGTTGATTTAGGAGGTAAGCTATATCTTCATTCTTATTTCAAAACTAAGACTGATCTTACTTGCTGTTTGAAAAGGGTTATCAGAAAGAACTAAAATTTAGATCGACAACCTTCTGTATATTCCTCCTATGATTACATTTGGTTTAAAATGATATTGATTGTGGGAAATTAATGGTATGTATTCAAACATTTCCATTTTAAAGGCACACAATAGCAATTATGAAAGGTTATTTTTGTTCTGCGTTTAACACCATTGTTCAACACATTAGATAGGCTATTAATCGCAGACAGTAAATGTGGTGGAAGACGAACCCTGGAAATCACAGTAAGAACTACTGACCCAAGGGGAGAAACTGGCCAGCGTACTCACTTATCCACATTGGCCAAGCCCGAGACTCCAACCCAGGTGAGATGGCAGTGATCAGTAAAGGCAACCACTTGCGACCCCTCAGCCGCCATGTAGCCCCCATTATAAAATGGAGAAAAAATTCAATATGTGTTTCCAAGCTGACGCTTAAAGTTTGCCTATTTGACGCTTGCCTATTTGCAAATAGTCCATAAAGAATCTTACCCTACCTGTACTGAAGTCTCAACATCAAATTCAGAATTTCAGCTTTCTTTTGTTTTCTATTATGTCGAACTTGATCGGAACTCAGTAGGAATTTCATACAAGTTGATTGGAGTCTTACAATCTGTCAAAAACAGTATAACTTATTTTGATCTTTATTTGCTTTTAATACACAATCTAAATAGAGCAGACAAGTCTATTATTTGTTGTCACAATCCTGTAATTTCTAATACAATGAAATGTAAAAAGAAGACATCACATCACAATGGCAAGAAAATATAGCAATCATTAAGTTTTTACAGGAATCTCTGAACTGGCCATAATTTATATTTTCATGTTAACAATTTTGCTGAGAGCCGTTAAAAAAGTAATTTTATTTCACGAGACCTATTATGCTTGTAATGAGACTTTACTTACCAAAATGTCTTTATTCTATGAGAGTACTTTTTCATTTCATGTATGTATATGTTCCAATATAGTACACTGTTGTATTGATTTTCATTACAGCAGTTAAACAAGTCACTCAGTTACGTTTGACTGAGTAATCATGTGATATTCTTTATCCATATTTTATATTCCAAGGTGGAACAGCTGATATAACCATCCATGAAGTTGGGGAATGTGGAACTTTGATGGAAATAAGTCCCCCTAGTGGAGGCCCATGGGGTGGAACGAAAGTAGATGCTGCTTTTGATAACCTGCTTAAAAATGTATATGGGGAACATGTTGTTTCTTCCTTGACTCAGAAAAACAAATCTGATGAACTTGACCTAAAGCGGGAATTTGAGTTGAAAAAGAGGAAATTTGCTGGTAAAGACAAAGTTATATTTAAAGGTTTGAGTACAATTACCAAAATGTTGGAAGAAAACGGTCAAACATTAGAACAAACTTTATCAGGTACAATTTATGAAGGGCATGTGATGCAAAAAAGAGACAAAGTACATATTCCAGGCACTTTAATGTCCAAACTATTTGAGGATGTCAAAATGAAGATTATTCAACATATGCAGGAAATGCTGATGCAGTATCCTGAAGTAAACATCGTCCTTATGGTCGGAGGATTTTCTGAATCAAAGGTTATAAACATGGCTGTTAAGGAAGCTTTTCCTCACAAAACAGTAATCATTCCCGAGGAGGCAAGGCTTGCCGTTGTCAAAGGAGCAGTAATGTATGGTCACGACAACTCAGTTATCATTTCCAGATCAATACCTTTCACATATGGCATCAGTGTTGCAGTTCTCTTTGATGCTAACAAGCATCCAGAGTCAAAGAAAACGTATAAAGGTGGTTATTACAAATGTGAAGATAACTTTAAGGTTTTTATTCGAGCTGGGGACACTGTTACTCCTGGAAAGACCACAATCCAGAGTGTCTGCAATGCCTCTACAGTATCATCTGCTAATGTTGAAATCTACCGGACAAAATCTAAAGATCCTATATACATCGATGAACCAGGCTGTGCAAAGATCGGTAAAATAGAATTAAAGTTGAATAACACAAGCGCTGAGATCACACCTATTCAAATTACAATGTCATTTGGAAGTACTGAACTTTCTGTTCAAGCAAAGGAACAAGGAACAAATAATGCTGTTGTGGCAAAATTCAATTTTCTACATTGACAATGAGCAGTAGAACTTAAATTCAGAGGAAACTGTTAATTAAGCAAAACTGTCCTCCATAAACAATTTACGGAAAGTTGGATCCAATTAAAATCTGCCCGACCCCCAAAAATGTATTTCCCTGATAATGAGCCAGTCTATTTGAACCAAGAAATAACATCTAATCATAAACTTCAAACATTAAAATTATATCAGGAATAAAGGTTTAGAAAAACAATGAAATGCAGCATCAACTGTTATGAAAACTGTTTTCTATTCTTCTACAGTATGTAAAATTAAACTGCAAGATAACCTCAAACTTTCACCTAAAATACCATAAAACTGCAAAAGAATCCAAGAATTGAATGGAAAGCCATGTCTGTTCTGTTCTGGCTTAAGCCAAACACCTTGCATAGTTAATAGACCAAGACAAGTAGGTCACTATGACCATGGCATTATCATGTCATTGAGGTTGTTAATATATATAATTCAAATACACTCGTCAAATGTCATAACTACATGCATATTAATATCTAGGGAACTCTGCTAAAAAAGAAAGAAATAATAATGTAATGAAGCATGAGAAAGGATAATTTGACCTATTTCGTTCAAGTAATAATAGCCTCCACGCAGTAGTAAAACAACATTGGTGTTGTTTTGAATTTTTTTATTAAGAAAAACACTAATGTAAGTTACTTTTACCCATGGCAATTAGTATGATACAAGATGAGTACACCATCAAGTTGTATGACCCTACATACAACAGTATCAGAGAAAATGAACTAAATGCAAAAACTTACTGTAGTATGAAATCATGTCACTGTGATCTTTTGACAGTGATGAGTATTAACCTCATGATGAATATCAAATGTTATGACCATGCATTCAGTCGTGTCCGAGAAACTGTAGCAAATGTTTCAACTTATCTAAGTTGGAAAAGTGAGCCCTAAATCTCACCTGTTCTTTACATGTAATACAAAGAGCAGCAAGAAGGGTGAACAGATCAAATTTTGAAACAAAAATAAAGCCTCTACGGAGAGAGGGTGAACAGACCTAAACTTATTAAGATAAAATAATTTAAAAAAATGATAGTTTTGGTTTCAACCGAAGTTTTTTTTTGTCAACCAGCATGTTGAAAAATCGAAAATACAGAAATTGCCTTTGTTGTCGTGAGTTTGTTAGCTGCTACAATTAAATCATATCATATAACAATAATGGTAGGAGAATCGTTAACAACTAGACTAGCTCGAGAGCGATTAGAGGCAATAAAGAGATTTATCCCTGTGAAAAATTCTGTTAGAAATAAATTACAAGCGCGACAATAATCTCAAGTTGATTTGCAACAGGTGCTGAACAATTATTCAAACCTGTTACTACAACCACTAAAGAGGTTATATATGGAAAAGAAGGAGAAGATATAAAGAGAGGTGTTCTTCCTGAACTTGAAAAAATAGCAGAAGAAACCAAACAAACATCAGAATTTTTACAAAATCTTCCTCCCAAGGCAAGACTTCAAATTGGTCCGAAAAGAAACCGATGAGGAATAGGCTAAGAATTACGAACTAAATTTACATATGAATTTTTGGCATATATCGATAAACGTGATCCGAAAGATTTATCGAACTTGTTGCTACGCGTTATAAAGATAAAAGGAGAGTGTTGAAACCATAACATAAAACATATTAGAGATATACATAACTGGAGTGATTTACTTTATAAAATTAAAACTGAAACAAGCCGAGTTGATAAAAAAGTGCACCGTACATAGGATACCTCGGTGCTGTAGATAAAGTATTTGGTCAAAATGAAACACTAAAAGAGCAAGAAATAGAATTCTACTAATTCTATCTGAAACATCATCTTGTATTTCTTCTTGTTGAGAAAGACTTTTGCTTTGAAGATCTTTGTCTTTTTCTTTGTGATTTTCGTTGTTTTAATTCGTCTTCTCGCTGTTTTTGTTCTTCTCTTCGTTGTTTTTGTTCTTACATTTTTTTGTCGTCGTAGTTCTCCTTTTCGCTGTTGTAGTGTTTCTATTTATAGTCATGTTAGTGTTACTCGGACTCCTGGTCAGGTTAAAAGTTGCAATCGGATTCAGCTAAAAAAATGTGGAACTGCAATATCGTTGGAACACAATCAGATGTCTGATGGTCAGAATAAACTATCACTGACAGCTCGTCAGATTAAGCATTTCAATGATGTATGCAAAGATAAAAAAGGTGTTTAGGTCACTCTCACTGCGTCCGCGATCAAAGAGATGATAAAATCAGGTGGTATATTTCCACTTCTCGCTGTGTAATCAGTGCTAATTACCGCCGCATCCCCCGCAGTCGCGAAAGCTGCCGCTCTCAGAGCTGTTGGTACCGACGCTGGGAGGGCACTAAAGAAGGCGACTGGAAGTGGATATAAAAAAAGAGACGACCAGGAAAAGGAAAGTGTCTAAGACTACCAGTGTTCATGGTACAGCGGAAACTGTCTGAGACTACCAGGGACAGTTTACTAGAACCGTTATCAAATTTTGATCTACTCGATGCTGCTAAAAATTTAGCGATAAGAAACTTTAGAGGTGTTTTATACTAGATCAAATACCACAACAACCAAACAGCAGTGAAACCGGTATCATTAATCGCGATAACAGCACCGGACCTGGAACTCACTGGGTTGAATACGCGATTGATCCACGTGTAATTGTTTATTTTAATTCATATGGGTTTGCACCACCTAAAGAATTTATGGGTTATATACATCAATTAAAAATACCGATCTGATACTCAACTCTACCAATACAGAAAACGACCGACCCACCAATATGCGGCCAGCAGGTATTAAATGTACTTAGCGCTATATCATCATCAACTAAACCACCCCATAAAACCGTACACGAATATACAAGTAATCGCTTTTCAGAGAGATCTTAGAGTATAATGGTTGATTGCATAATGATTGATATTTGGGGAAGCTCTCTCTCAAGCCTGAAAAAAACCACCGGGGAAATATCTGCAACCAAAGATGTAAACATTATAATCGAAGATGAAATGTCCGAGATATTAAACCTCGCAGGTGTGGATCCAAACGAAATAGTCGTATTTCAAGACAAGCAAGGGAAATTGAAAACGAGTAATGTTTCCTTGAATGATATTCTAGTTAAAATTAATGGAGTAAGCGAAAATTCCTTAGCGGTGTTTGATTCCACTGGTAATACTAAACCAGGAGTTATTTTACCAACTGTGATAGATAGTATTAACAATCGAGTAGAAACATCCGGTGACACAATGGCAGGTAACCTCGACATGAACTCAAATAAAATAACCATACATGGCGATCTAACATTGGACACTGATGCTGTGACAAAAAATATGCAGATGTGCTAGACAATCAACTAACGATGCTATATGGTGAGCATAAAACCACTGATGATAATCTAACAACACTGCGAGCTGAGTATGATGTTCATGTAGGCATGTTTGGAAATCTTCGTAAGAATTTTTCATGTAGGCATGTTTGGAAATCTTCGTAAGAATTTTAGAAAAATTGATGAAACCACAGATAATTTCTTTGGTTCTCTGATGACTGTCCTAATGAAACTTTTTGATATTAAAACAAATATCGATACAATTAAACAAACACATGACGATGTCGTCAGTGATTTTTCTGCTATCGTCACCCGGCTTGATAAAATCAAGATACCACATGAACAAAATATCAATACGGTTTTACTAGACACATGAATTTTTCGACTTGACACCTAAACATAATATTAATAATATTACCGCTGAGGTCAAAGGTATCTATAGATTGACCCTGATTTCAGGAGTACAGTTTAATGTGTCATCGGATACATCTACGGGAATTAATATTGCAAGTGCAATAATAGATAAGGGTGCCATGGAAATATTTACAATAACCTCTGTCAGTGGTAATTTAGCATCATCGTCAATGCCATACTACATAGAATTTGTAATCGATTTAAGTAAATAGTATAATGAATGTCCAACAATATCGATATGATCAAGTCTGTCAGTTTCAAACTAAACTAAAATCTCTTATTGACGAGTATACCGCGAAGATAAAAAAAAAATACCGCAGTCGAATTACCAGAGCTGACATTATTGTGTATTCGGTTTCAAGTGTTATTGCTGGAACGGGTATATTGATATCAGCGATAACAGCAATGGCACCTGTAGTTGTCACAATTTTTGTGTCATCGGCAACAACAATTACAGGGATTCTTATCATCATCACACAAAAAATATCCACATGCTTTCAGAATAAATTACACGAGTATATAATTAACTTACATTTTGCATCAGCCGCGTATTCCCAATTGTCGTCGCTGATCTTATCTAGTCTCTATGACACAACACTATCAGATAATGAACTCTCCGCGACGATGAACATCTATCACAGCGCAACATCAAAATTAGATAAACAGCACACTAATACCAATGGCGATGACATCAACAACGGAATTACTTCAAAAAATAGCGACGAACACAACGCCGCAAAAGACACCATGATCTCAATAACCTCAACCAAACCTGAATTCAGTGTGAATTTTCCTTCTGCGATTCCGGTTAAGGAAATAGCGCTAGCAAAATTACGAGTATACCACAGTTGGCCAAATATTAGATCAAAATCATTTGGTGGTCAGCAACCGAATAATTCTTTGGTGTTTGCAAGTAAATATAAACTAGACGGGACACCAGATTGGAATATAGCTTCCTTACGATCTGGGTCTTACCAAATCGAACAGATCAATAATGAATTACAGCGTAGAATAAAATTCATTACGGGAAGAGAATAAAAAATCGCTATAACAGTTTATGAACCAATATTATCATCCGCGATTGCGATAAACTCACCTGGATATGCTGTAGATATATCGAGCAGGATATCAAAATTACCTTTAAAAATATTAGTCGCGAATATGAATTGCAACAAAGGAAATTACGTCAATTATTCACCAAAAATCTTTTTGATGATGTAACAGATGTAATTATTAAACAAATAGAACTGTTAAATCAGATTATATCCGATCTGGAAACTATTCATATAAACAGTTACAATAAGTCCGAGCAAACAACAATTTTTAGATATTTACAAAATAACAGAATCCACTCTGCAGAATTTTAAGTTTCCCGAGTATCATGCAGACGAACTAAAACAATCAGCCGATGATCTCCTCGCCGAGTACTTCCCACAAATACTCGCCGCATGGAAAGAAAATAACACAACCACAAACAGCCATACTCAAACATAGTAATGACCCAGACAATGGTGGTAGGCAGATTTCTCCAAAAATGTTAATATAACCTCGGTCATTGCAATAAATCTAGTATGTGACGCTATTGATGGAAGTTACAAAATAAATCTCGAAATATCAAATCAAGCCCAGCAGGGATACATTTTATATTCGTTTGCACGAACGGCTCCACCCGGGCATTTAATAATTAAAGATCCAACAAATCCGGTATATATGCGATGTCATAATGATTTTTTAAGGATAATTAATTTTAAACTCACCGACAAGTCTAATAATTTGATTGACTTAGGAGGAGAGACTTTACAAATTAGTCTGTATGTAAATTCGTAAACGATTTTCATCCTAAAGGATTTTCATCGTAAACGATTTCCACAGTGAGAATTCCGTCTATCGTTATCAGTGTTATTTTACTTCCGTATTGTGCAGTGCAAAAAAAATAACACATCTAGTTGCATTATCATTACTTGGAAGACATTCAAACTTCCTGATAGCTTGTTGTTGTGTTTTGTTTTCAAACTTCCCGGTAGCGTGTTACTATATTTCAATTTTAACTTCATGGCAGTGTGTTATTGGGTTTAATGAGCTCTTTTAAGTGTTTAATTCTAGAATTTATCGTTTTTTTAACTTCATATTGTCTACTGTTGTCAAATCTAACTGTTTCTACTGCGGTAAAGAGCGGAATGAATTTATGTACATCACTGTTATATGCTAATGATTCGTTAACGGCTTGTCTTTTTTTAAAAGAATCCGTACTGGGACGGCAGTACATACTTATAACTTAAAGATATGTCTTCGAGATATTGAAAATCAGAGAAAATCTTATCACAATCTAATTTATCTGATAATTTTATTTCTTGATTTTTAAATCTGCAATTGCATATATTATGTAATTTATATTTTCGCAATTTATTATATGATATATTTATATCTAATATATTTATATATCTGATATATTTATATAGCATATAAATATCCCAAAAATGGGGGTAAATTTTGACTCGTTTTCTTTTTCAAGCGTATATATATGATATATTTATATAGTATTTACAATACGGCACAATCTCTATTCGTTTTAATGTACCATATACATCTTATCACGGTAGAGATATACATATAATCTTAATTAAGGTATATAGCGACAATACAGTGTCTATTCGTTTTAAGGTGCCATATACATCTTATCACGGTAGAGATATACATATAAGGTATATATGAAAGACCCCATGTGAACTCCTAAAGTGCCTTGACATGTTAGGAGTCCAGAGGTCACATATATAAGACAACACAACCCCATAAGAGCCCAAAGGTGCCCACGCAATTGAGTGGGTCCAGGGGCAGCACGAAACACAACCTCCTTGTGAGCCTCTAACCCTGTCAAACAATAGTCTAGAACATCAGAAGGCGTGCATGGTGGATGACGACACAACATATATATCTTAATATATATATATATATATATATATATATATATATATATATATATATATATATATATATGACGGCACATTTCCCATATGAACCCTTAAAATGCCATTGACAATCCAACAGGCTCAACGAGAGTACATGTAACACATACAAATATTTACAGGTATATACAATTATATACAAATATATACAACTATTTACAAATATTTACATACTTACAAATAGGACGGCACATATATTTACATATTTTATAATAGGACGGCACACGTCATAAAAATCGTCCGGAGAGAATGTAAAAACACATTTACACCGTGCGACAGTGTGACGGAGAGGTTTTCAGTTCAACTTGGATCATGAAGGCTTGGAGCCCCAATAATAAAAGCGGCTATATACTATATAAGCTGACCAATAGACGGGAATCAACAAAGAATAGTGTTGTTGTAAATACTTACTTGTTTCCCTCGTTTTCTGACAGAATACAAAAATAATAGATCGGAGAACGAATTAAAAGATAATATGTGATTATTCCCATGAGATCATACAGGGTCTTTCCGTAAAAAAACAACAAAAGTGTAATCTCTGTTACAGAATTATACACACATTGTTAAAGAGTTACTTCCTTTTGATGTTAGGTTTGTACACACATTACTAAAAGAGTATATCACGTGTAACAAAAATGGAATTCAGATTATGTAAATTGAATTTTATTTCCATATCGCTTTGAAAGTGCTGACTTATATCTATTATCTGCAACATATCGAAGTGAGGGGATACAAATATCAAAATATTTTCTGGCGCTATTCATTGACTGAAATATTCTTTCTTCGTTAATTTCTATATTGAGTGATTTGACAGGTCTCTTTCCAACTGTTTTAGAAGTACCAGTTCTCCCCTGTGCACCAATATGACTCTGAGTGATAGTTCGCAAATTAATTAAGGAATTATTCCTAGGATTTGAATCAATGTTATCAATTACAAAACCTTCTTTGATCAATCCATTGAAACTGTCTTTTTTAGTCTGCGGTGTCTGACTACACCATCACGAGACGCTTCATAGTTGATGATCACGGGATGTGGCTGACATTCTTGGTTTATTTCTATACACATACATTATTTGTCTAATTAATTATTTGGTTTAATTATTAATTGTTGAGAATCTAGTAATATAGTCTTGAGGTGTTCTTATGATTTTGTCAGAGTCAGGGACACAGTCTTTGATTCGTTTATCACAACATAGACATAGCTGTGTCTTACCTCGTACTCCGACACCACATCGTATGAAGGGTAACGGACTTAAGCTTCCTCGTCGCACACTATGTGAATGATATCCACATAATTCCTTTCTGCATGATTTGTTACAGACGGTTACTGATCCTATAATAAGCCATTTACAGTGATTCATTACATATAAATTCCTTGTTTAAAAACTTGTTTTAATTATAATATCAAAATCAAACCCTGGAAAAATGTTAAATTCAATCTCGATAGAGTCTCCGTAGATGCACCAAATACGGGTCTAATAAATGATAGAAACATGATAGGTAAAATCCACGAAGGATTTATCGAATTTAAGCGCAACGGAGTATTTCATTGTTGGTCAACATTTCGAATTGATGGTAGTGTTGATCGCATCTTGACCATCGAAAGTATTTTTTTCAGAGTGAAATTCATTATCCGTTCAGAAACAGGTAATTTAATTATTCGTGATAAAATTTGATCTTGTATTAAAAAATGAAAAGACTGTCACTGTGAACCAGGAGTTTTAACTGGAATTGACAAACCTTATTATGAGAGAGCTTATCCTGTGACTGCGGTTATTTATGGGATTTCTCCGATAAATGACAAATCGAGTGTTGAGGAATGAAAACCTATGAAACTGTCACCGTTGACGTTGTCATGGAGGATAAATTGTGTAGCCGAACAAATAATAGAGCATTTTAGAAATGCGTTACGTGGAAACAAATTAACATATCTAAGACGTATAAAATAAATAAATGGGCACTAGCAGTCAGTGATAATGGGGTAACAATTCAAAATGTAGCTGCGTTTGAAAAGATATTTAAATTCCCAATAACCGTAGCGACATGAAAAGGAGAAGTATTATACGAATCGATATATAAATCGGGGTGGGGGGTGGGGGGTTTCAATTAAGATTGTTGATCATAATGCACACGCATGGTCTAACGTAGTAACAATATTTCCACAGGTTAGAACCATAAAATATCTACCCGTGGAGCTTTCTAAAGTTTTCTAAAATGGGAATTTTTTAATTAAATTCATGCGGGAAGTAAAACGATCCTGTGTCAGTGTGGTTATTTCAAAGTTTTGAAGACGAAGAGTGTAAATTTGATCAATTTGTAAGACCTAATGGCGAAATATACCGTATTGAATATCTTCACGACGAGATAAGAAAACCAGCTCGGAATTTTTCAACGGATAATTACGAGGAATTACTAACAAACTGTTTTACAATCCCGTCAGTTGCAGCTCATTTTGCGAGATAGAAAAATCTGTGGAAACCAACAAGAACTGAATTTCTCACAGATGTTCAAGCCAGTTGAGTAGAATACAGATATAAATACCAAATATGACCCCAAAAATGTTTTTTCGATTAATATGGTTGAGTGCTATCAAGGGAATTTTCTCTGGTAGGGAGAGTGCGCTGGGTATTTCAAATTATCTGGGCATCCCACCCACTCGATGACACGAGTTGCGATTAATGGACAACTTCCAGATATTGATCTAACCGGATTCGCTCGTGTAGTTGCCCAAGGACTTCATCCATGCTGTTATGTTTGGTTTGGTAGACATATATCTGAAAAACACTGGGTACCAATAGTGTTTTGACGTTATATGATCGATTGTAAAATACTGATATCGCTGACTGTCTCCGAGGTAATGATATCATATCACGTGCAAACTGAAATTTGATTACCACAACCCGATAGTCTTGATAGTATAATTAACGATTACAAAGAAACATTTCCTTCCCTCGATGAGGAAAATATTGTTAAAGCATCCAA
This sequence comes from Unio delphinus, assembly GCA_029339505.1. Lineage (NCBI taxonomy): Eukaryota > Metazoa > Mollusca > Bivalvia > Unionida > Unionidae > Unio > Unio delphinus. The sequence goes on along the minus strand of JAQISU010000041.1, from coordinate 3,234,175 downwards.
GGAGATCTTTGAAGTCAGAAATAAACACGCAAAGGATCTCGGTAGAAGAATAGTTGGTAAATTCACCCAGGGTGGAGCACATGATCACAGGCGATATTATTCACGATTAATACTAGATGATGCTGAATACTATTTTATAATCGCGGATGCAACATAAATATGTAAATCGTAAAGACGCTTTCTTGTCCGATGAAACAAAATTCGGTAGAGTTGTTACTTACGTAGATGGAGAATGTCCCCAATATAGCCATCTAAAGGGTTCATGCTGGCCTGTGCTTCTGTCATTTGCTATCGATAATAAATAGATTTCCTGAATTTGAGGTTAGAGTCACCACTGATTCATTTTATACAGATATCAAACATAGCAAAGCAGTGGTTGAATTTACAAATTCCGACGAGTGTTGGGGATCATGGAGAATAAATAAAGAAATGTTGCGCGCTTATTCTAAATCAGCAGATGTTACGATCGAAAACAATTACATAAAAATAATCAGATACCAGAACTATCGAAATCCCCTTCGCTATCTGATCCAATATGTAAATATAAAACCAGTTACTTAAATGCATGTGGTGGGTCAGGGAAGACGACTCGTGTTATCGAATTATTTCGAGGAAAATAAAACATGATTGTGCTAACACCAATGACACACACTTGCAAAGAAAGATGAGAGAGGTTGTTAATGCTTGCACTTATCACAGTTTCTTTCGATGGAAAGGTAATGCATGGACTCCTGATCGAATGGATAAGAAATATATTAATAAAACTATTATTTGGGATGAGATATGCACAGTGTCGTTAGAGATATTAAAATTGTTTCTCGAATAGGTTTGTCTCCAGATGATTGGCTGAAGAATTTTGTAGATTATTATGAAGAAATTAATACTGATCATAGATCACTTGATAAAGAATTAAGTGATTTCAATAAATTAATTAGATTACAACCGGATAAAATCCAGTGTGAAATAGAGCGTGAAATAATTTCAGAAACCCAATTAAATGACTTTTGGGAAGCGTGGAGACCGAACGATTTGATAGTGGCAAGTAGAAAGATAGTCAGAGACACACTTCAGATGAAGTTATTTGAAACGCACAAAGAAAGATTTGCAACACTTCCAATGACATTATGTTATAGACCTACGGAATCACGAAGACAGAATATTGAAGCTGATTTTTCAGGACAGACTGAGAAGCAGATTCTCGTGTTAAATGATATTGTGCTGGTTTATATCAGGGTTGTCGAAGATGCATTGCCCACTGATGGATCTCCGTGGATGCTAGGATACACAATGACGATACATTCTTCGCAGGGATTGACTATATCCGATACGATTTGTTTGGATGGTAGATGATCGCATCGACATGATAAAAAAAATAAATGAGAACTTGATATTGATGCTGAATTGATAATTACGCTAATTACGCTAAAGCAACAACAGAATAATCACTGCACGAGGTGTAATTGTATAATGCGTTGGCAGTATTCGGATAAAGATCCTCGCGAAGTTACCGCAGACAGAAGGGATAGTAGTCTTGATCATACCAGAGATAATGCGATGTTGACCTGTCTTGAGTGTAAAAGACGCAGGGTGCCAGTTAAAACCACGCGGCGGTAATTGAGTATCATCGGGTATCACTTGTAATTGTTCACGTGTAAATCCACTCTGAGGAACAGTTGAATCTAATCTATAGATTGCGGGTCTATCCGTGGACCCTGTTATGTTAGATATTTTCTGTGAGGTAACACTCCAAATAGGATTAGTAGCTCTTTCCACCACCTTCATGTTCACCCGGCTCCTTACAGTGACATTGCCGAGAATTCTTTGTTTTGAAAAATCATTTCGCGTTTGTACGGGTATATACTTTTTTCGATCGCGAGAACAGGTTTCATATTGATTGTTCGAGTAATTTCATTATTAGCGCAGCTATCACACCTGTTAATATCTTGACCCATTCACGAGATCGTTTATCTTCGATGAATTCCTTCGCTTATTGACATCCAAATAACCGCTCAGCAAGTGTCCGATTAAATCGTTCAAGAATTGCCTGATCACGGTGTATTACAGTATGTCCTCGTCGAAACGTGGTAATATGATGCTTCATTGTTGATAACACTACACCCGGAAATTCCTTGCCAGGATCAACCTGCAAAAGATTTGGCCACTGCAGAGGACCTCGTCGATAAATCCTTTCAAATTCAGAAGCTACTTCAGTTGATGACTTCGTTGTTAATGGTTCAGCTTCTTTGTATCTACTCGCAACATCAACTACGGTTAGTGCGTATTTGTATCTCCGTTTATCAAGAGTATCATGCGGCAGTAATAATATATCAGCCTGATGAACTTCATTGGGGATGCTGACATCAAAATGTGCGAATTTTAATTTGTTTAGACGGCGGTAGAAAAATTTGCCATGTCGCCTGTTTGGATAACCAATATGCCGCAGTTGTATTTTTTACTTTTGCAGCGTTAGCGAGTTTATAGATTGCTGTTTTGATTAAGACATTTAACGTAGCTTTAATGATTTTTCAGTCACATCGCTACGATGTCTGCAATGAGGCAGTGTATAGTAATGTTTAGCGCTGGGGCATCATGCCGCAGACATGTGGCATGATGTCACACCCAGTCACATTAAAAGTAACTGTGACCTATTTTCTATTAATAGCTTCCTTAATAAAAAGCCTAATGTAAGTTACGTTTACCCATGGCAATTAGTATGATCCAAGATGAGTACAGCCATCAAGTTGTATGACCCTACATACAACAGTATCAGAGAAAATGAACTAAATTCAAAAACTTACTGTAGTATGAAATCATGTTACTGTGATCTTTGGACATTGATGAGTATTAACCTCATGATGAATATCAAATCTTATGACCATGCATTCAGTGGTGTCTGAGAAACTGTAGTAAATGTATCAACTTAACTTGGGAATGTAAGCCCTAAATCTCACCTGTGCTTTACAGGTGAGAAAAAACCTCTACATTTTAGCTTGGTACAATAACCATTATTTGTTTGTTTGATTAGGATTTTTAACGTAGCTTTAATGATTTTTCAGTCATACCGCTACGATGTCTGCAGTGAGGCAGTTTATAGTGATGTCTAGTGCTTTGGCATCATGCCGCAGACATGTGGCATGATGTCCCATCCAGTCACATTATCCTGACACCAGGCAGACCAGTCATAACACTAACCTCTTATAATGAGCGCCAAGCGAGGCAGCTGTTAGTACCCTTTTTATAAGTTTTTGGTATGACTCGGACGGGGATCTCCCGCTTCCACAGCAGATTCTCAAACCACTAGGCCATCGGAGCATAACCCTTATTTAAGAACAGGAGTTGGAAGTTCATATTCTCCCAAATCACAATTATAACTATTCAATCGAGCATTATCTTCTTTTATCTTTGGCTAATACTTGAAGAAAATTCCATAAAATCTAAAAGAAATTATATTAATTTCATATAAAATCCACAAAACTGATAAATCTGAATATTCCATGAAAATATTAAGGTGAAGTGACCCTGCTTAAAGTTTGCATATTTATCAATATATCAAACAAATAGGTTTGTGTTTATAATAAACAAGTGCTAACTCAAAGCTATAAAAAGATAAGTGGCAAATTTAAAAAAAAATCCTATGACACGTCAATTGAAAGTGACCATGTTATCATGTATTCTGTTAAAATATCAAGGTTCACAAAAATTAAAACTTTTAATACAAGCTGAAATGGTAAAACAATATAATTATATTATCTACAACTTAAAAGATATATCTACCAAATATCATTTGCATACCTTACATGGCTTAAGGTAAATCCTACTAATATAATAAATTAATGGGTTTTCTTTTTCTTTTAAAAAGTCTAAGTGCAAAAAAAATCCAAATTGTGAAATATTAAACTTACAAAAATTATGTAATGTACCAGATTTGCCTGGTAATAACTCTGTCAGCCAGACAGCATTCATGTTTGTCAATTTGTATTAAATCAAACTTTTGTAGGCTACTTGACGGGTTCTGACTAGGAAAAGTTTTAATGTAACCAGAAGTCAGTTAAATGGTAATAAGAATTTAACACATAATGTTTAATATTTTTGTGACACCTCCTATATAATTCTACCCCTCCACATACACTTTATTCCAAAAGACTCCCACTGATCTAGTCGTTACAATTTGAAGATACCTCGACTGAAATGGGAAAAAAGGGTTTTCATCAATATCAGATTTGTATGCAAACACTGGTTCACAACAAGCTCACATAAATACTTATCATATCTCTAAAATGACAGTTTTTTAAAAGATCTAAACGTCAACTGCTGAAGCTGAAGCAGATTCAGTTGGACATTTTGTACACTATTCATTTTAACTTGGAATCTTATCAGCATGCTAAGTGTGAGAATCTTGCTTGTCAATGCAAAACACCACCGCTTGCGTTTAGGTGCATGGACTGTATTGTATCGTACATCCCCAGTTTAGAGTGTGTTCTTTAATTAAATAGAAATACTAACCCTTAAAGTGCTACATAGTTTTTTAGTACAAGATCCCTCAGTATTGAATTGTTTCAGGGAAAAAAGAAGAAGAAACTGCACAGTTTTTAAATTGCATGTACTTCAATAAAATTAAAATATACATAATAGATACACAAACCCTATATGAAAAATGATGGTGGGTGTATAAACGTTAAGATTATCATCAATACACGTGTAAGCTTAACATATTTGCATGTACAGGTGCAAATACAGGTAAAATGACAAGCTGTATTTCATCAGTGTTTTTGTTTGTTTTTAATGGAAAAATTCTAATTTATTTAAGAATTGTTATATTCTTTAGTATTCAGCATATCAACATTTAATTGTAAATTACCAGTGAATGGGAATTGACAGGTGTGCCATCTTTGCACGTCAAGCGAGCATGTACATCCGACTCCAGTTCCACGTAAATATCTGGCTCAAAATCATTCATGGGTATTTCCATCAACACTTCGCTTGCTCCATCAATTTCATCTTTCTAAAAGTTTTCAAATCATTATTATCATCACTATCAGAAGCCAGTATTTGTATTCAGTGTCGGCCATTTTAACTTTTTCCAGGTACCAGGTGCTAAAAAGCAATTTTTCTAAAACTTCTTCGATAATTGCGTAGTAAAATACAGCAGAATGCTTGTTCCTTGCCTTTATAAACCAATCAAATTCAGATTTACAAGCAGTCATGGCTAGTTGAAGTATTAGGATGTGTACATTGTTGTTTACCTAGAAGATAACTGTAGGCGCGACAAGCATTACAAGACATCGACCGACAGTGGAACTAAAGTTACGACTAGCACTAAGGGTTAATATTCTATCACAGTATAATCAACAACTAATGTAACCCAGAAGATATGTCTCTCTTCCTTTTTCTGTTTCTCTCTGTCTCTCTCTCTCATATATATATATATATATATATATATATATATATATATATATATATATATATATATATATATATATATATATATTTGTATACAAACTAAAATTTATCATCATAAAGCTGTAGATATAATTAGACAATGAAAATATGATTTGGACATGTAAGAAAGAAAACAAACTTTGGATATGAAAACCAAATAACAACTATATGTGCAGAAAGCTTATGATTTTCTAGCTAAAAGGTTTCATCTTCTGAAAGAAATAGTAGAAGAGAAAACACTCCAAATAATATTAACAACAATATCAAGTTCTTCATTGAGACACTCTCTGTGATACACAAACAAACCTTGTTTTTCTTGATAGGTACCTTTATATCTTTGCATAAAAAACATAAAGTTACAAAGAATTGAGAAGCCAGACCTCCTGTACTGTACTAAAGTAATATATCAATGAAAAGAAACACATCCTACTGACATTTCTTACTATAAATATTGCTGAATCCTGATTAAACTCAAAATCAACTCTCTGATTGTGCGAACTTAAGTTTATACTGAATATCATTGAAGAATGTAGAGTCCAAGTTTTTTCTTCTTCATTTGTGACACATAAAAGCACTAAATAAAATTAAGGCACCACAACTCCTTAATGTTCAGATTTAATATCCGTCTATAGTTTACAGCACAACACACCACCCCTTAATGCTTAGTTTTAATATCCGTTTAAAGTTTACAGCACACAAGACTATTCTTTAATGTTTAGTTTTAATATCCGTAAAGTTTACAACACGCAAAACTACTCTTTAATGTTGAGTTTAAATATCCGTTTAAAGTTTAAAGAACGAAACAATACTCCTTAATGTTCAGTTTTAATATCCCTATAAAAATTACAGCACGAAACACTACTCCTTAATGTTCATTTTTAATATCCGTTTATAGTTTACAGCACAAAACACTACTCCTTAATGTTCAGTTTCAATATCCGTTTAAAGATTACAGCACAAAGCACTATTGATTAACATTCAGTTTTATATCCGTTTAAAGGTTACAGCATAAAACACTACTCCTTAATGTTAACTTTCAATATCCGTTTATAGTTTACAGCACAAAACACTACTCCTTAATGTTCAGTTTTAATATTCATTAAAATATTACAGAAAAACACTACACCTTAATGTTCAGTTTTAATATCCGTTTAAAGTTTACAGCAGAAAACACTACTCCTTTATGTTAAGTTTTAATATCCGTTTAAGGTTTACAGTACAAAACACTGTTATTAATGATTAGTTTTAATATCCGTTTAAAGTTTACAGGAGAAAACACTACGCCTTAATGTTCAATTTTGATATCCGTTTAAAGTTTACAGCACGAAACACTACTTAATGTTCAGTTTAATATCCATAAAGTTTACAGCACAAAACACTACTCCTTAATGTTCAGTTTTAATATCCATAAAGTTTACAGCAAAAAACACTGTCCTTAATGATTAGTTTGGCAATTTAAAGTCCCTTATAAGGGTAATACATATTGTATAGCGCTTGTATAGTCATAGGTTGAAAAATCTACTGAATGGCAAATCAGAAAAAAGATCATTATTGTGGCTAAAAACTAATATTGGTCACATGCCCAGATTTTTTTAATATATAGAATAAGAAACAAAAAGTCAGTTATTTGGGCCAAGTCATGAAAGAAAGTAATATTTTAAGTTTTACCGATTCTGATGGTATGGAATTCTGTCAGACTATCCATAGGAGTTATACAGTCGACCACTTTATAGGTGAAAATGATAGATTGTTATTATGTGATAAATGGGATCCTTGGACGTATAGAAAAGGACAGACTTTTACGTTATGTATAGTTAGGTGGTATTGGAATAAATGAAGAGTTGTGAGATAGAATAATTTCATAATTTATTAACATGTTTCCATTGTCATTTCTGTATATGTAACCAAAATGTGCACGTACATTACAATGAAATGAAACAGATTTGTGACAATATCTTGATATGCGTTAAGGCCAAGTTATTTTCAAAAATATGGATAGTTCTAGTTTCAGACGAAATGTTAAGATTTCTGCCTCAAATCAACATTTGCACTAGAACCGTATGATCCAAAATAACATGATTGTCGCAGAATTGAAACCGAGTGAATTTTGGATTAAATGAATAACTCAAACACAATGTGTGAAAGATGAAACTATATTAACTTAAGTAGTAAAGAAAAATATATGAAGTATAAATACAATGATTCCCAAACGCTCTCAACATACAATTGATCCAATCACATTCACACATTGAAAATAAACCAATAATATTATATCTATCTAATATGCATATTCAAGAAACCTCAGCTTGAAATAATACTATACACTATGATATTCACATAACTTCACGTATAGATTAGGATTGAGATTCAAACAATCTCTAGTTTTCATATACATTTCAAATGTTCTACACTATAAGCGAGATTTACATATCTCTTGGAATACTACTAAGATTCAAAATAATCTCATGTAAATAAAAAAAAAAGTATCAATAGAAACAACACTTGGAACAAACATATGTTGACCCCAGTACAATCGCACGATTCATACACCGAAAACCCGCATAGTTTCACCACGTCCCTTGGGTTGGCCCACACTTGCATCGGACGTTCGCATCCTTCATGGATCCACTACATGTACAGTCAGTCATACATATACACACGTACAGACAACATACAGCACCCTTGTATTAGCTACTTCTACAGTCGTGGCTCCACATGTACAGACCAAGGTATATACATATAGACAGCTCCACGCTTGAGCTAAACTCGTCAGCTTAAACTCGTCGGTTACACTCGTTAGCTCTTTAGCCTTGTTACACCCGTTAGCTACAATAAAACCAAACTGGTAATAATAATGAGTTCTGGAAAATGCTAATACATTTAAACTCTTAATAGCAACTTGTAATTCACAGTTCACAACATTTTAAATTTATGTTGTAATAATTGAATTAATACACGATGTGACAATAATATTAATAATAATAATAATAATAATAATAATAATAATAATAATAATAATAATTATGATGAGGACTTTGTATAGAGCCTAATCTTTCGAAGCTCTAAGCGCTTTACACCATCAATAACGATATGACTACACTACAGAACAACAAATCACAAAAACAATGAAATTGGAAAAACATAAAGACATGCTGAAAACATATAAGATATTAAACATTATTAGGTCGCTAAGTTTGTCCCTGCAGTAGAAACAGGTGAGTCTTAAGAGCACTCTTAAAGGGGACCACTGTGTCTTTGTGTCTAATTTCAATGGGCAATTGGTTCCATGTCGCCGGGCCCTGGTGTGCAAACGAACGTTGTCGATATGACCTTGTTTTCGCCTTGGGAACAATGAGTATACGATTATCAGAACAAAGAGCGTAAGGATCTAGCTGGTGTGTACACATGGGTGAGGCTGGATAGATATGTTGGAATGGATGAGTTGCAATAGTCCAGTCTTGAAAGTACTAATGAACACACAAGTGTTTTAGTGGCATCAACTGAAATATATTTACGAATGGAACTGATGCGTCTCAATTCAAGATATGCATCCTTGCATATGTTCATGACATGTTGGTGCAATGTGAGAGCACTGTCTAGAGTAACGCCTAGGTTTCGTGCTGACTGTGAGAATGTAATGTTGATGTTGCTGATATTTATTGTCTGAGGTAAAGAATGTGAATGAGAAAGTCTTTGTGTTGTGGTCAGGTTTATCATCATTCATCTGCAGCTTGTTACATGTTATCCATGATTTCACATCCGAAATGCACCTCTCTACTCCATGGATGGTAGCATCAACTTCAGTTGTGTGGCTAGACTCATATATTTGGGTGTCATCAGCATACAATGGGTGCGAAACTGGGTGATGATCTATGACACTTGAGAGCGGCTGAGTATACAGAATGAAGAGAACAGGTCCAAGAACAAATCCCTGTGGAACACCACAAAATACGTCAACTGGGCTGGAGTGTATTCCATTTGCAGGTATAATTTGTGTCCTGTTAACTAAGTAGGATCTGAACCACTGTAAAGCTATATTCTGAATGCCAAATACATGCTGGAGACGGTGACGTAATATATCAGGGTCTATTATATCAAATGCTGCAGATAAATCCAGGAGAGTGAGGACTGTCATCTTTCCACTACCCAAAGCGGAGAGAATGTCACTAAATACTTTCAGAAGAGTAGTTTCCGTACTGTGGCAAGGGCGATATGCAGTCTGTACATTGCTAACAAGGCTGTTTGAATTCAAATGAGATACAATTTGAGTTAGAATAACCTTTTCTAAGATTTTTGATATGAATGGGAGATTATAAACTGGGCGGCAGTTCTTTACATCGTTATGGTCCAGTGTTGGTTTCTTCAGTAGTGGCTTTACGATGGCAGTTTTGAAAAATGATGGGAATTCCCCTGATGAGAGGGAGAGATATTAATAACATCAGTTAGTGAAGGCAATATTGGGTCTAAGCACTCACGCAGCAGTGATGTCGGAATTGGATCAAGTTCACAAGACTTTGGTGCACATTTTATCACCGTTCCGTACTAAATCAATAGAAACAGGTTCTAATGCTCCTAACGGCTGTTGCTGCAATTCTGCATCATACCTGCATGGTGACGAATCAGTTGAAATTGTGCTGTCAAGCGAATCTCTAATGCTTTGTACTTTGTCATCTAAGAAATTTGCAAATTGGTCTGGTAGGTCTAGTGGAGAGACGGTTGTTGGAAGTGTTGTACGTTTGTTCCTTGACATTAGTTTGTTAGTTATCTCGAAGAGCTCTTTGCAGCTGAAACTCTCCGTGATCTTAGTACTGTAGTGGGATGATTTGACTAAATTGACTATGTATATGACATTCTTCTTAACGGCTTTGTACATTTGTTTCTGAATAGTGAGTCTGGTGGAAAGCCAAATCCTATCTTCTTTTCGGCGAAGTCTTTTAGCAGCGCGAAGCTTGTCCCTAACACTGCTATACCATGGAGAACACTTTTTTAAATTGATACTCTGCATTTGGTGGCTGGGGCATGTTTTTCAAGGAATGAACGCATGCAGTTATCAAGTTGTTCCGCTGTTGGATGTAAGAAAGTTGTTAGGTTTTCTTGGATGTCATGCATGAATTTGGTTCTATTTATCATACGGAGGTTTCTCTTAGTAGCAAACAGAGGTGGTGAGTTACGGACTGATACGTCGAGATGGCATACAATGCAGAGGTGATCCGATGCAAGTTCGTGGGATACAAGGTTGGATTACAAAATATTGTCATCAGGTCTATAAAGAAACCAGTTTAAAATGTGACCAAGTTTATAGGTAGGTTGGTTAACTCACTTTTTGAGATTAAATCATGAATGGTATCTAGGAGTTTTGACGTGTATGGTTTACCAGGACAGTCAAAGTGAAACTTGAAATCTCCAAGAATGATTAGGTTGCCACCTATCGAATTTCCATACTCTAGAAGATTTGGAAACTGCTCCAAAAAGAGAGATTCAGTCAGCTTGTTTTTTCTACTAGAAGGAAGACGGTAGAGACATAACAAATGGACCGACCTTTGTTCCAGTGTGAGCGTTGTTTCGACTAGTTCAAACGATGTGTGGAAGAAAGAAATTGAAGGTTGTGTTGTACTAAACGCATTTGAAAAATAGAATGCTTTGTAATTACAGCAATTCCACCTCCGCGAGGGTTGCGGAGAAACGACTTGATGGAGTAATCACTGGGTGTTAAATCCGCACACTTAGATTCATTACCTGCCGAATGTAACCAAGTTTTGTCATTAAGCAGACATCAATATTCTGGTCGTTGATAAAATTAACAATTTATATGCGCTTTTCCGGTGATCCTACTGATTGAGCGTTGAATAATGCAATACGTAGTGGTATCCCTGGGACAGTTGACACAACGGTTGACGATTTAAGAGGAATTTGAACCAGGTTATTAAAAATAAGGCCAGAATTTTTAAGTTGTTTATCCGTTACGGGCGAAAGGGAGATAACTGGAATTTTTCTTCCTGTTCTACGCCGGCCAGCTTTGAAAGAACGTTTCTTTTTTCGCTTCCGTTTACATTTAAGAAATGATGAATATATTCCCAGTTCGTTTAGTCTTGAGCCCAATGTAGTATCTAGAACCAAGGTGTGGTCATTTAATTAAATTAATGAGGATCCGTCGTATTGTAAGCGGTCACGTGGCGGTGGTTGAGTAAAAAACAAATGACGTCTTAACATTGGGATAAAACAGCTGAGAAAAATTATAATTGTTCTCGTTTCCAAAAAAGGAGATGAATTAACACATACGAACGGAACAGCCAATGCATGATGAAACACAATAATGTAGATGATGATAGAGAACAAGCACAAATATCATAAATATAGCACAAAATCGGAACAGCCTATCTCGAGCAGTTTTGCGATGGCGGCCATCTTTCAGGAAGTCTAAGTGACAATACAAACTCAATAAACTTCGCATATCAAATGAAGCAAAAACTGTAACACTCACCCCTATGACTATATAATACCACATGAAACGTGCTCTCTTCGACCAGACCTAAACTGACCAGTGTCGGTTAAAACTTAATCTTGATTAAATTCATAGGACAGTGAGTAATATTCACGGTAAAATACCTGTACATATCGTGATTATAATGTCGCTCTCCGCAGTAATTTCCGGCGAGACATATGATGGTTCCATCACTTAAAGGGATAAACACTTGTTCACCCTAGATAACGTTGTACGGATGCACAACGAAAAATAATCAAAAATTTCTAAGATACATCAAAAGATTTTTTTCTAATTCTGTTACAATACCACCCCCGTCAGAGAGAACAAAATGTACGCAATTATAATAACAACTTTCATAGAATAAAAGAAAAATATCTACTAATGATGTGTTACAATATTTACACTGGTTATACTGAAATGGCATTTTCTAAACTGAGTATTTCCAATTATGGCCCACTCAAGCAGTCTGTCCCAATCTGTTGATATGAAGGATAGCAGTCCTGGTCATACACGAGAAAATACGATGCTGACATGTCTTGAGTATAACAGACGCAGAGGTGCTACTTAAGTCACCGTGGTGGTAATTGTGTATCCTCATTTATCACTTGCAATTGTTCACGTGTAAATCCAAACTGAGAAGCAGTTGAATCTAATCTGGTAATTGCAGGTCTACCCGAGGGTCTTGTCAATTTTGATATTTTGTGCGACGTAACACTCCAGATAGGATAGGATCAGAAGCTTTCTCTTTCTTTACCTCCCCCGTTCTGTTTAGCCATTGAAAAGGTCCTCGTCGATAAATTCGTTCAAACGCAGAAGCAACTTCTGATTCTGTCTTTGTAAAAAATGGCTTTGCTTCCTTGTATCTACTCGCGTCATCAACTACAGTTAACTTGTATTCGTATGCTGGTCTTTTGACAGTATCATGTGGTAAAAATAATAAATCCGCCTGATGAACTTCATTTGGAAGATCGACATAAAAATGTGCATATTCGATTCTTTTAGGCAGTGATAAATAATTTTGCCATATTACCTGTCATGATAACCAATCTACAGTAGGAGATCGTTTGACCTTTGCTGCTGGACGATGTTTTTACCCCTGGGTATTATCCCATCGAGTCCCTGGCGTTTTTGTCAATTTTTTTTCAATATTAACCGTCTCGTTTTTTTGTGTGCAAATCGTCAGCTGATTTTGCAGAAATAAATTTTAATTTCCTTGTACCACATTGTGCATATTTACCGACAGCTGTTGATCTGTTATTTTTTGTTGTTGTTGTAATTGTTGTTGTGTCGTTTGTGATAGTACGCGTCTTGCATTTCACACAATATAGATCAATAATTTATTTATAATAACATGAATGTAATTGATTTTTCAGCGACAAGAACGCGAGAACCTGATTAGCATATTGCTGCGCTACCAAATTCCATCAGAATGGTAATAATTGGACCATCTGGGAGTGGTAAAACACAATTGTTACTTAATCTGATAATGAGATGGTTAAAATGGGACAGGTTGTATTTAGTGGCACCATCTGTATATGATCAGCGGTGTTATAATGTTTTAAAAGATTTTAATGAAAATGCAAAGTAGATAAACGAAGATGGTGATGATATTATTAATTGTATCCCTGATATCAATGAACACTATTGTATCTGCATTCAGCCCCATTATCAAAAGATCGCAAAATGTATCGTTGTTTTGAGGGGATAACCATTTCATCGGACACGTTATTCATTACTAAATAATACCAAGAAATATGACAAGTAATTATTAATTATTAATTATTAATTGGAACTATACAAAAATAATGATTCAGTTATTTAAACCTGGCCAGCGTTGTTTTTCTTACTGGCAATGTGAATATGTTTTAAAATTTAGCTTAAATTATTTTTTTGTAAATTAATTGGTGCGAAACGACCAGCAGCTTTGGTACAAAGCAACCAGCAGCTTGGGTACGAAACGACCAACAACTTGGGTACAAAGCTATAAATTCCCGCTGGGTATGAAACGACTTTGGTACGGAACGACCAGATGCCATAGTACATGTATGATCGGTCGATTGTAAGCAGCGATACGAGCCCCTGTGTTCTGATCCTGATCCATATAAGTCTAGGGCTGGGAATCAGGTTGAGAGTGACGATTTTATTCCTAGTGCACCGAAAGCTTGTTAGAGTTACGTTCCCTAACAACCGTACAGTTCAATCGAATTATACAAATCGAACTGGATTGAGATGGTTATTTTAAATATTTTACTCGCGATTTAGTATCAGCTGATGTTTGATATATATGTTTGATATATTTTGGCATTATATAATTCTGTCACTGCATTATTCGGACTAGTTTAAGGCCGTTTTCCTTTATCTTGTTTGCTATCTTATCTACGATGGGAACGTGATGTGACGTTCTAGATTTTGTCAGCAGGCGATACATCAGTGTTTTATTTAGGTAGTTGTATTCTCACCTGTGAATTTAATACGAATATTAGGGTTTGAGAGAGAGAGAGAGAGAGAGAGAGAGAGTACACACACACACACACACACACACACACACTATAAATAGAATTATATTATATATAATAGTAATACAGGAGTCTGTCGTTTTATGAATAGAACGAAAATGTGTGGCAACACGAAATAACCTGTAAAGCACTTATTCTTGTTCCAAGGAAAGGAAACAAGTTGAGTGTTCTTTCTTTAAAATGGGTTTGATGTGCACAAGTTTTTGCATATTTTAAAAATAACGACATTGTTATATTTCTCTTGCTTTCTTACACCCTGCAAAATACAATGAAATACATTAAAACAATCAAAGTGCAGGACAAACAGGTACATGGACAGAATGGTCGATCCAAATAAGAACAAGCATATACATATACACACAAATATAATCAGTACATTTATTTAATTATGTACGCACCTAATAAGTCTTCTCCCAGTACATTAAAGGGGACAAACATGCAAAAATGAAATTCGCTCAAATTTATTTTATATTATTTGCTACTATATGTATATTGGTCACTTTCTGAAAGTTTGAACATTTCATTCTTACTCGTTACGAAGAAATTTATGAAAAATCATATATCCCGATCCGTCTTGAATAAAACAACAAGCTTCCCTACCCCTCACAAATAGCGGAAGTGACGTCATTTGAGACACTGTACACACCGGCATTATTGATAATGAATTATGGAGAACTCGTCCCATAGAGAACAGGTAGAAGGATCCTATATAATAATTGTGAGATGTCGCCACATGGTTGTTAAGGCTTTATTTATTGTTGTCTTTCTTTAACTTAATAACTTATTAAAATTAAAAAATGTGTAACTTTTCAAGTTTTCCATTTGATCAACTCAGCTGCTGTACTTAACGAAACAGAAGAGACATCTGTCCCTTTTGCTCTGCTCTTACAAATTATTTGATATATTTTAATTGGGGAAAAAGAACATGATGGGAAGTTTTATATATGAAAGAGCTCCAACCTAATAATGAATGAAACTTGAACTCGATAATAAAAAGCAGCATTGACGCATACTCGGGAAATACTGTCACTACTGAGTTCACCATCGTTTAGTCTATTTCTTCTTATTTGTTAGTGTTCGCAATTTTATTAGTTTTTAATAAAGCAAACTATAAAGTTGAACGACAAGTTTAAAAAATATTTCACTACTAAATTGCCAATGCAAAATAATAATGTTCACGTCATTTCCTTATATATAACTACACCATGATCACGCGTACTAACGGGATTTTGTTACCTTAAATACATATTTGAACTGCTCGACGTACTTGGGTTCGGACATAATGAGAAAATCATCTTTAACAACTATTTTAAATTTCACGTTTAAATCCTGTACAAAACTGAATAATATTTCATATGATCCGAATCAGAAGTTTGGACATTCAGCCAGATAGCCTAAGTGGCCGAGTGGTCTAAAGCGCTCTCCGTTACGGATCACTGCCATCTCACCTCTGTCTACGCGGGTTCGTGTCTCAGATTCGGCCTATGGGGTATGTGAGAAAGCGTGCCAGGAGCTTCTCGTGGTTCGGTGTATTTTCCGAGGTTTTTCTCGGGTTCTCCCTCCATCATTAATAATGGCCGCCATTTATATCCTATCGTGTGCTGGAAAAAATGACGTTAAACCTTACAACAACAACAACAACAACGTTACCGAAGTAGAATATACCATTAACATCCAACCTTACATGATAGATTCGTGGGACAGAGATGAACAGGACTCGTCAGATTTTGACAAAAATGGCGATTCTCTTGGGTCTTTAGAGAAACATTCAAACTCGAAATGTCTCTGGCACAACCTGGTGTGTTGTGTTACCATAAAGAGTACTCTCTTTAATTTGATCGCCCATACAGCTCTTCTTTTAGTGTCCTTTGGGAATGTGAATAAAACCCCTATCTTCTGTCTGGAACTTATATTATTCACACATCTGTTTTGGGGGGTGGGGGTGGCAGGCACCATACAGATCCCATTCCCCATTTTATTAAACAAAGGAACAAAGTTTTTATGCGTTGGTGTGTTCCTCCCGATATGTTGTTTTGTGGGTTTTTTTTAAATATATATTTTTTCTCCTCTTTATAAAATTTCCGTTTATGTGGTTAAATTTTGAGAGGTATTGTATCTTTAGTGTTTCCTGGGTTAATCATCCGAGTAGGTTTTATTCATGTAATCTCAAAATTCATTCCCCAGTTCATTTTGTCGACCTTGGCAAGAGGTAACCTGTACGCTATTTATGTTGGTGCTATAGGCATTTGATATATATTTTTAAAGAAATCAACAAAAAAAGTTATATACATTTTATTAATTTTTAGTTTTGAACGAAGTACGGTGTACTATCTTTGTTGGGGGGGGGGGGAGAAACTTATTGTTTTATAACTTGTATTTTTTTCCGTCTCATTCTTCGAATTGTCTATTTATTTCATATTGAATTCGATTGTGCTAGAGTGAGGGTCCATACAATTTTTTTTTTAAAATTGTACTTTTCCAGACTCGAGTTTATTTATTTATTTATTTATTTATTTATTATTTATCTATTTATTTATGAATTTATTTATTTATTTGTTTATTTGTACTTTTAAAGATTTTCCTAAATTGTTTAAGGTAACCTTTCATATGGGTTCTTTGTGCAGTGCGGGAACTGCCCAGCGGTGTAATCGAAGAAGAAGAAAGTATTCTATATGTTCCAAGTTTTTCTTTTCTTCCTAAAAGATTAATTCGTTAGGCACATTTTAAAGACACTTAACTTGTATATTTGATTCACACAATTTAGAGCTGCGTATTGAACCATCTTGTTTCTACTTGACAATTCGCTGCACAAACTGAATATGACTTGTATACGTTAATTGTCTCAAATGACGTCACATCCTGTGTATTTGGAAGGGAGCTAACAAATTCGCGGCAGGGTCTTTCCGTGTGATCTCGCAAAACAGGACAGTATTCTTTTATTAAATTGAAGTGCAAATACATAAGATGCAAAAAAAACCAAACAAATGGAATATATATATATATATATATATATATATATATATATATATATATATATATATATATATATATATGTGTGTGAAGAAGCTATTCATTTGGAGATAAATATACAGAGTATATTACAAAAATCTGATATATCAAACACACATCATGAATCAAGGTACTTTATCAAATAGGACAAAGGTCAAATTCATATTTTTCTTGAAACAAGATCAGATGCTCATCTGGGAATGCTAATAAATAAAAGATAATAATTACAAAAGATCTAAAATGCATTTAGTATTGCAACTTATATAAATGAATACTGAAAGTGATCAAATATATGTTTAAATAACAGCATTTTCCTCTGCTATCATTTTTATTCTGTGCAAATATAGGACATATATATTATAATTACAATTAAATACCATGCAGGACAAATTCTAGATGACGCTGAATACGATTTTATAATCGCATATGAAAAAGCTAAAAATATACATGTCAGTCGTGAAAATGCTTACTGGTCTGACAGAACACGGTTTTGTACAATTGTTAGTTACATCGATGGCAAATCTCCGCAGTATAAACATCTAAGATCATCTATGCTGGCTTATGTTTCTATAAACCTGCTATCGATGATAAATAGATTTCCTGACATCGTTGTTAGAGTAGCCACGGGTATAATGTATATAGAAAGCAAGTATATAGAAGCAGTGGCTCGTTTTACAAAGTTTGATACGCCATGGGGCTCACTAAGAATAAAACAGGAAATGTTACATGATTATTCAGAATCCGCAGATGTTACGGTTGAAGATAATTACCTAAAAAATAATCAAATATCAGAATTATCGAGGGCACCTTCGTTATCCGATCCAATATGAAAACATAAGACCGTTTACTTGAACGGGTGTGGCGGTGCTGGTAAGACGACTTGTGTTATCGAATTATTTCGGGAGAAGTCAGATATGATTGTCTTAACACCTACACACAGACTTGCCAAAGAGATGAAGCAACGATGAGTTTATTATTGCACTTATCACAGTTATCTCTTTGTTGCATCTGCGATTATAAAATCTTATCATCTAAAATTAATTGTGCATAATGTCGCTTATGATCATATGCACCACCTTGAGTAAATTTACTGATTATTCTTCTATCGAGATCTTTTGCATCGTGCGGTAACCTAACTTAAGTCAGATTCTTATATTTTATAATTGCCTCACTTACAATCAGCGATATCGGCATTTTACAATCAATCATATATCGTAATAAAACTATTGGAGCTCAGCCTTTCTCAGAGAATTCTATACCAAACCAAACATGAAAGATCTGATGAAGACCCTTAGCAAACACGAATGATATAATACGATCAAATCCGGTTCAATCAAACTCGGAAAGTGGTCCATTTATCGATACTCTCTGGTCATTCCGTTACAAGGATGTCCAAATCTTTTGAAATATCCAGAACATTTTCAGAAGCCTAGAAAACCTGCCGGATAACACGCGACCATATCCACAGAACATCTGTATAATCGTATTTAGTATTCCATAATCCATCGTGTCCATATTGACAACAACTTAATTGTACGTCTTCAAGAAAGTCAAATCGTATTGGTTTTCACGAATTCCTCTCTCGGGCAAAGTGAATTGCAACTCACAGAACTAAAAACAATTTGATAGTAATTGCTCAATATTTTCTGTTGAAACTTCTGCGTGTGTTTTATTCATTTATTCATTAAAAGAGATTCTTAACGATATATTTTACCGTTAGGTCTTACTAATTCATCAAACTTACATTTTGTCCTTGATACAAATATGTCCATCTGGTCTAATAAGTTCATCGTCGTTCTCAGAATTCTGAAATACTCATACTGATACAGGATAGTTTTAACTTATTTCGTGAATAAAATCAAACATGTTCCATGGATAAAATCTTCCGGTCCGATCTCGTGGAAAGATTGTTACTGAGTTAATACACGCGTGGGCATTATGATCGATGATACTTATTGGAGCTTTTCCTTTTTTATAATGTTTCGAATCGTATAAAATCTCTCCTGTCATAGGTTTTACTATTATTTGACATTTTAGTATCTGTTCTAACTTTGATAATTCCAGCCTCTGTATTATTACTAATCCAGAGAACTTGTTTTTTTTTCTACGTCTTAGATCAGCTAACCCGATTACACGTATCGCATTCGATTAACCGTTCCGCCACACAATTTAATGTCTGTGTTGGTAATGTTGAATACCAAACCGGGATTTTATGAACATTGCCATACTCGATAAATTCTTTTGGCGGGGTAACACATACGAATCGAGATAAACATTTCCACGTGGATCAATCGCGTATGCGGTCTAATGAGTTCCAGGTCCTGTGCAGTCATCCAGATTAATGATACCGGTATCAGCACTGTTTGGTCTGGAAGGTAACTGGTCTCGCATAAAAACATCTCTTAAGTCTATTACTTTTACATTTGTGGCAGTATCGATTAAATCAAAATTTTACATTTGTATTATTAAATCGTTTCTGGTAGCCTCATACTTTTCCTTATGATTAAGGACTCACAGGTAATCCGAAGCCGCTTCCGAAAGTGCAACGACTCCTTCGAAGTCTCATACCTTTCCCACATTTTTAAAATCCTTACCCCGTTGCTTTCTTTAGTGCCATTCCTTCCGCTGTCCTAAGAACCCCCAAGGCAACAGCGCATCCGACAGCAGGGGCAGCCGCTGAGTTTAATGCCGGTATTGCTGCGAGAAGTGAAAGTATATCACCTGATTTAGTTATATCTGAAATAGCTACTCGCGGATAGAGTAAATCGGAATCCGGTTTTGTCATGTTTAGCATTATTGAATTTGCTTCGATACCGTTATGTCAGTGACAGTTTATTCTGACCACATGTAATCTGATTGTGTTTTAGTGTTACTGTAGTTCTGGATTGTTTCTTTGACGCAGTTTGTACTTTTTTAATCTGACTCGGAGTCAGAGTAACATTTACATGATGATATGTAATTTATAGAATTGCGAGTTATCTAATTGTGTCATAAATTTTCTACTGGTGCATCAAAAACTCTTATTCAAGGAAAATCAATTTTGTCACAGAGTAGCACAGCGATTGCCCTGTAACTATCAACAGATGGTGTTTCACCTACGCGAGCTCGAAAGTTTGTCGTGTTAAATCAAGATGTTCCAACGAAAAGTAATACATCGGATATATTTTTGTAAAATCGATTTGTGATATTTGCAGACCAGTATCTACAGTCTGATCACGCCCCATAAATGTCATCAAACGATGATAAGTTTGCGCTATTTGGTTTGTGGTATAATCTAACAATATATCCTTAGCTGGTTCTTGTTGGCTGTTAAATGTTAAAGAGACCTCGGTAACACCGAGTTTATCAAATATCATATGATTCCGCTTTTGAGAACCTGTCCGATTAGCATTTTGCAGCGCGACAAATATATGTCGGGGCGCAGAAACGCCTGGTTATGGTGGTATATACCATGTAAAAAATTCCGTTAATATTAATCTGAATACTATATGTTGTTGTTAGCCATGATGGTAATGATTTACCACCTGTATCTGTAAATGACAATAATTTATCCTCCTCAGTGATCGATTGAGTCATTACTTGCATCAGCAATGAGAGTTTTGTTATATGAACTTTACCATCAGCAACACAAGCACCTCGTCAGATTGCATCCTTATCATCATTTGTTCTTACAAGGACTACTGAATGTTAGCTCCAAAGATAACGATTCTAACATTTCTGCAAAATCCGAAAAATGCGAAACAGTGGAATTACACATAACAATCTTCTAAGTGGTCCTTGCAACATTGCTGCACGTGTTGTAAATCCTAAGTTGTTAGTAGCACTAACATCTTTTATAATATAAAAAGCATCAGCTAGTCTCGCTGCATGTTCAAATCATCTGGTTGTGGATCAGCTGCAGTGTTTCGTGCTGTCCGTAATTTAACATACTGAATATTATCAGCATTCTCAATAATATCCTTAGCAAACATCATTGAGAGACAGGCTGATCTTGTATAATGCGGCAACGTCAACATCTTTATTAATAGATTCAATCTCTCGTCCATCAATCATATATTTAACGCCATCAAAAGGTGTCATAATTCCATTGTTAACGAAACCAACTCGCAAATTCTCTGCATATGACCTATTAACTTGAACATGTGTGACAAGTTCTACTTCAGCAGATAAAAATATTTACTCATCTCGTGAACTTGAAGGTCAATTCTTGATCGTTAATTTCGTTATATTGCGTGATGAGAATAAAATTGATAATCACCTACAGATTCATCTTTGCGAACCGGTGCGTCCATATCAAATGCTGTACCGGGTATACGTTTCAACATTTATTATATATTTCTAGATCTAAATCGTGATCTCGCTGACTTTCTCAAACTGCTTCCTGCTATTAAATTTGCAGTAATATTTCCTTGTACTTCATCAGATCCTTGATTCATCAAGCTGCTAGTTTTTGATCTGCGGCTTGGCTTATAATTTTACTGCCATTCGCGAGCATGATTTCAGTAGATGCCAGTTTCACTGGCTGCGGTTTTCGTCGTATTAATCGTGTTTGTCTATCCTCGGCTGCATAAATCGCTTTACTGGCAATATTACCAATAACACCAGGAGCTTGATATAATTGTCGACAAATATCAGCGGCTTCATTAATTATTTTTGTTGAGTTATTTCCAGCCCGCGTTCCAACTATGAGAATTATAATTGTGCTATGTTGGAAAGTGTATTGTTAGGACAGGTAACAAGACCACTTCCCCAATCAACGCTTGGAGAAAAACCACTACCAGTTGCACCAGTGTCAGGCACATCATAAAATTGTTCTTTTGTTTTTAGTTGATCTACCTTTTTAGAAAACTTTAAAAAATCTGGATGATCCCTACTAATACTACCTGTCAAGTGCCAAATCTTTCGTCAGTGAAACCCATTAATTAATTTTTAGTCTAACCAACAATTAACTGTTATCTTGGGTAGAATTCGCACGAAGAAATGTTGTTCTAAATCAGGTCACAGTGGTCCTATGTTTATAGTAAAAACGAACTAGGTGTATGACAGATTAGAAAAAGTTGAATTCGCACGTAGAACTGTCAAAACGTGATTGATAGAAATGCCAGGGTGTTGAGGCAACCCCAGGTGGCATTTTTGGCACCTTGATAGGCAGTTTTCCAAATGTCTGTAGGAATAGCATTGAATCCGATTCGTCAAAAGTGGAATCAGGGGTGGGTCGATCCCTGAGTCGTGGGGGGAATATAGTCTTCGAACGAATGAATTTTAATCAGTCTGGAAAGGACCTCTGCAAGAGAGGGGAAGTAGAAATACCTAGTAGAGAATCCGGAAGTATTTTAGGAAAAGACGTCCGTAAATTCGGGTTCCTGGTAAAAACTGAATTTGGAACGATTGTAAGACGCCAAAAACACAAGGTATTTAACTCAAATTCACATTTATCCCGATGTAATTTATATGATGTTTTCTTCGTTACAGATGCATGATCTGTTGATTTTGTAGGAATCGTTCACATTTATCATAAGGTAATTTATATGATATTTCGTCGTTACAGATGCATGATGTGTTGATTTTGTATGGATAGTTCGGTTATTACAGTGATTTAGTAATGTACTTTTGAATTCTGAATTAGAATTTTCACCTTGTATACGTGGATAGGATAATGGGTCTTGTAGAAAACCCGCCGTGTGCATTTATGATTGGAAAGTGTTACATTAATTTGAATTGATCATATTAGTGAATATTAATTGTGGGCTATGATATATTGCCTCACTTTACGTAATGATTTACGGGAATATATGTAACTTCCCCAAATTCTGATGTCGATAATTAGCGGTATAGCTATATTGCTCGGAAGACTTGTGTAGTATTTGCTAGCCGTATAAAGGTTAACACTGATAGTAAGATCTGATTGATCGAACCAGAAAGACGGACGGACAATCTCAACTCTCAAAACCTAACGAGATACTTAGTGCGTTTTACCCTTATCTTTTCAAAGGAAAATAGTTTGTTTGGAGAGAGAGAAATAGCGAGAAGGTCGAAATTCAAAGGACGGAAAAAAAGTTAGAAGTCAGAGTTGTGGAATCCCATGTTCAACCAGAAGGCAAGTTAAAGTCGAGACGCAAGCAGAAGGAAAAACCAGTCGACGAACAGGTCATTGTGAATTTACCAAGCGGTCAAATGTTAATGAACACTCGATTTCGTGATGAAATTTGCTATCAGCTATTAACGGCTAAATTCGTCTATTTTATTAGTGTTTGAATTTTAATTAATGTATCCATTATTTTAAAAACTTCGGTTTTAAAGTGCTTCTGAACTAAGAGTATTCAGAAGGAAAGAAAATTGTAAGTTACTGTGTCTTTCTTCTCTTGATTTTATTTTGATTAAATTCTTTATTTATCTTTACGGGGCTCGTGTGTTGTCTTTGTTCAAGATACCGACTCAGATTACCATATCCTTTCTATAACCGGGCAAATCACACCGTAGAGGTCATCCTTTAGATAACGAGTATTAGCGGGAGGCGGTTTCGAGTGTTGTTTTCCAAGTTGCGCAATACCTCTGACCAGTGGCTTGTGCAATATTGTACCAATAGCGCTTGATACCGAAAACCCCCGTTACACTACCCTTATTATGACGAATGTTAAAGATAGCTTACGATAATCAACCTCATACAATTTTTGATGTTTTGATAACTTATTAGACGAATAATTTGAATCATCTGCAGAATATTTAGTTAATTGATCATCAGCCATATCTTTATCTTTTCATAAGTTCCTGATTTAAATTTATCAATCATATTTAATCAGATGGAGGAATTTCTCTCTCTTGTGGTTTCTGCTGTTTTTGTTCTTTCTTCCATTCTTTTATCGTTTGCTGTTTTCTTTCTTCATTTTGACCATACGCTTTATCTACTGCATTGAGGTAAACTATATATGATGCACTTTTTGTGTCGATTCGACTCGTGTTTTATAAAACACATCAGCCCAGTGTTGTAGACCAGAAATATATTTTCCATATGTTGGTCTCAACATTCTTTTTCTATTTTCATAAGTCGCAACAAGTTCAGGAAATTCATTTGGACCAGTTTTGTCAATTGCCGTTAAAGCATCTCCAGTAAATTTTTTCAATTTTTTTCTCTTTAGTAATAGATTTTGCTAGTTGAGGCAAACGGGCCGAAAGAGAATTGTAAAATGTTTCTTCAGGTTTTTTTTAGCTGGTTTTTCAAGTTAAAGAAGAAGAGTTTTAGTTGTTTCCGTAACTGGTTTGAATAGTTGTTGAGAACTTTCCGCAAAATCCATCAGAGTTTTGGCGTTCCTGTAATTTTCGCCTGACAGAATCATGGACTGGTAGAAACTTCTTAATTGCTTCGAGTGGTTAATGCTTCACCAACAATTATTGCTATAACAATGATTTAATTTACAGCAGCAGAGAGGGTGTGACCTCGAATAGGTGTCCATGAGGTAAACACGCGCGTATAATAATAATAATAATAATAATAATAATAATAATAATAATAATAATAATAATAATAATTTTTAAAAATATAACAGTAACAAAATTAACAACCCATTTAGAGAAACATTCGGTTGGTTAGTGGCTTCTCTTTGCGTTTTTTGACGTTAATGTTTCGTTTTTGTAAGAAGCCTTAGTTTAATAAAATGATGCCTCAATTATAAGGTGGGCTAATCCTTTCCTCTGCTCGTTCTCTGCATGCAAGAGCTATGATTATTTTATTCTAATTATTAAACACCAAGACCATAGGATTTCAAAATAGGGGCATGCTATATAGCATTCGAGCTTCAGAGTAAAATTTTCATCAAACTGGTTCCATAAGCTTTATATAGCGAGGCAATCAGCCCCCTCCCCCCTCCCCCCCCCCCCCGATTTAATAGTTTAACCTGCCGAAAGACATAGAAAGCGATTTATGAAGTTAGTTTCACAAGCAAAGCAGTAGCCCTAAATCTCCAATCCTACTGGTGTTGTAATCTATATGTCGGATAACTGGGCAATGTCTAGATGAAATTCATATGAATGTTTCCACTGTGTGAATTCATATGAACGTTTCCACTGTGTGAATTCATATGAACGTTTCCACTGTGTGAATTCATATGAACGTTTCCACTGTGTGAATTCATATGAACATTTCCACATGGATGAACCAGGATGAAGTACATCGTAAAATTCTCAACAATTATCCTCCAGTAGAGCTTAACTCACTAAACACATGCCATGTAGCAATCGATAATATAATACAAAATCATAGGCGTACCTTAATGTGCATTGTTTAACATAAAGTTTAGAAAATGTTAGTTTAAGTCAGTTATATATCAATATAACTATTTATGTACTGCTCGTTCTGAATATCACTCCAAATATCGTACAAACCGTGTTGATCAATTACTTGCCACGATTATGCGCTTGACGAAGTATAAAGTAATCTCTAAACATTTTGCACAATAATTATCAGTTGCTTGTCTGTTCGTGTTCTCCATGGTCATGTGCATACATCCAGGAAGTAAATCATGTCTCTTGTTGGGAAGAAGTTGCGAATAGTGTATATCATGCTGAAATACTGAGGATTAGACCCTAAAGTATTGAACGAGTAAATAATATAAGGTACGTCGACATAACTGAATTTTCATAGATTCTGACATAAACTCACCTTTCGTTGATTCTGTTTTAACGTCAAGTTTCTTTACCTCCTTAGTACGTGTCAAATCTTCACTTGATAAGTCAACGTCCCAGCTTTACGCGTAAGTGTAGTAGGCCAGTTGTGATAAAATCATGAGCGATCTATCACAGAAGGAAAGGAAGAAATAGCGTGTAATATACAGATCGGACGGACTGATGTATATGCAGGAGGCCTATACAAAATTATCGCGATAATTTATTATTTCTCAAATTGTTTTGTTCATGTTGTTGTTTCAAACATGAATTAAGCTACGTCGGCCGAGCATCGGTTAGAAGATGGACTTGGGCACTTACTAGTGCTAGAGGATAGACTAGGACACGTACTATTTATTATACGGGCTCCGACTAACCGAGTGAATTAAAGCGCTCTCCGTTACGAATCACTGCCATCTCACATCTGCCTTCGTGGGTTCGAGTTTTAGATTGGGCTAATATGTGTATGTGAGAAAGCTTGCCAGTAGGTTGTCGTGGGTCTGTGGTTCTCTCCGGGGGGCGGGTCTCGAAGTTTTCCTTCACCATTAATACTGGCGGCCATGTCTAGCCCATCGTGTGCTAATAAATTGCGTTAGACCCTACCACATCGACAGCTTACTAGTATAGATAGATTAACGTTCAGCTTTTTTCGTATTCCATACAAAAACCAATTGGATTAATAACACTGTTCAAGCTTGGTTGTATTAGAACACGAAGAGTAAAAACTGGACTTCTAATACTCTAGGTCTGTGTGAGATGGTGAAATGTACTGCGAAATCTTACATTTCGTCCCTAAAACATATTTGTTATGAAGAAAAAAAATATTAAAGATATAATTAAACAGTTGTCTCTTAGGATATGTGTATGTATGTATGTATGTATGTATGTATGTATGTATGTATGTATGTATGTATGTATGTATGTATGTATTTATGTATGTATGTATGTATGTATGTATGTGATTGTGTGTGTGTTGGGGGGTCGAATGGTCTAAAGCTCTTTCCGTTACGGATCACTGCCATCTCACCTGTCTGCTTGGGGTCGAGTCGCACATTCGGCCAGTGTGGGTATGTGAGAAAGCTTGCCAGTAGCTTCTCGTAGGTTGGTGGTTCTTTCTGGGGGATTTCCCGAATGCTTCCTCCATCATGAATACTGGCCGCCATGTATAGCATATAGAAAACTGAAAAATGGCGTTAAAGCCATTTTACAATATGCTCTTAAGCTACGTTAAAATAAAAAATCACACACACACACACACACACACACACACACACACGCAATGAGCATATACACAAACCGGACATCACATTACATACAGGGAAATTCATATTTTAAGAACTGTTGCACGATAATAGTTAATAATTATTTTCATTTTAAATACAGGTACACACATTACAGAACAAGATGAATGTAAGAATAAATGAAAATTATGTGGTATCTCCAACCATTATAATCATAATGTAATGTTATATGGACATACATTTGATAAGTAACAGGTATGAAAATGTAACCAGGCATGCTTTAGTTTTAACCATGGTTATTCTACAGTGGAATAAAACCACATCAAACATATGCACTTACGGTGAGACATAAAAATAGTATACTGATGCAGGTTGAATGATAAAACCGTGAATGATCATGCAGAGACAAAAATACTGAAAACTTCATAATCGGAGTTAATAATTTGGCTAAAACTCTGTTCGTAGCACACCCGAAAGAAAACTCAAAATTATGGAATTTGTATATCAGTTCTCTCAAGGAAATAAGTGATCACCCTTGTATATAAAGGAATGTACCCTATAATGAGGCTTAAGACACTGTAAACCATCAATCACACATATCATTAAAATACTATTTTTTTTATAAATTTACTTAAAACGTAGACATGTATAGTGACCAGGAGACAATCACTGCTACAGTTACTACTGGTGATGAGGATTACTGCTCGATACTATTCCTTATAGTAAGTTCCTTTAAGTAATTCATATATAATATTTTATCATTATCAAGTATATATGGCGATTTGAAGATGTCATTTTGGCTGAAAATGAGGTTTCTCAAAATTAAAATTAAAACCCGACATGTAAGTACAATTCATTTCTTGAGTGCAAAATAGTGTATATAGTTGAATTGTCAAGATCGCAATATTTCACCTGTTATTCTTAAGCCTTACCTTGCTAAAACAAAAATTGATGTATGTGGTCATTGTCCATATTTGTCTGTCCGTCGGTCCGTCCATCCATCCATCTATATATCTATATCTATCTACCTTGTGAGTGAACTTGAATATTATGTATTGAATTTAATTTTGTAGTCATACGATATGCGACCGGCAAGAGAAACAGGAAGAGCAGCCCGAAGCAAACTGAAATCCGAACAAGAGTCAGCGTCCTCCACTCCACAAAACATCCTTGTGGCGGCCATTGATTTTGGTACCACATACTCCGGATACGCATACTCTTTCATTAGCGACTTCAAGAAAGACCCTCTTGCGATATATGCCAATACGAGATGGAACTCGGGTGGAGGGGAAGGGCTGGTAACCGATAAAACGCCAACAACCATCCTTTTCAAGCCGAATGGAGACTTTCATTCCTTCGGTTATGACGCCGAGAATAAGTATGACGACTTAGTTAATGACGATGACCATCAAGATTGGTACTATTTTTCGAGGTTTAAGATGAGACTTCATGGACAAACAGTATGCTCTATGTTTATCTGTCTGTCTGTCTGTCCGTCCGTCCGTATGTATGTATGTATGTATGTATGTATGTATGTATGTATGTATGTATGTATGTATGTATGTATGTATGTATGTATGTATGTATGTATGTATGTATATATGTATGTCTGCAACACAAAGAAAGAAAATTTGAAATCGAGTTTATTTTGAATATATTCTTAATGACGTAATATATAATAATATGAATATATTAACCAAGTTAGATAGCAACGAATTCAAGATGATTGTTGGACATGTTTTCTCCGGATTTTATACCAATTATAACTGCAATAAAATTTTAAGGTGATGGTACGTAGACGACTTTTGACTCTTGAAGCAATCAGCATTCTCTAAAACAATAGCAAAACTAGTTTTCGTTGTTTGAAGGGGCTAAAATACCAATAAGTGTAATGCTCCTGGAAATAATTGTGATTGGTTTAATTCAATAAAGAGTACGTACGTATGTGCGTATATTTATTAACCAGCGTTCAGTATTTTCAGGAATTATGATTTACTGTATGTATTACGAGTCCAGCTAATTTGTTGGACTGTTGTGATTCCCTTCTTTACAATTATGTGATTAATTGCTTCCTATTGCAAAATGTTTTTTACAAGCAGATATATGCCTTCACCTGCATACATTCTAAGAATATAAATTTCTGCTCAGCAATTACTTCATTACAATTTGACGCATTTGCTGAATGGTACGCAGTTCTTATCTATCGTTCATCGTCGTGGCCTACTAAACTGGATTTCTTTATTACTTAATATTTAAAGTTGGTTACGGGAACATTTTCTTTCTAACAGTTGCATCTGACACTCATTTTATTCAATGCATTATACAGGTTGGATCGAATGCAAGAATCAAGATGTATGTTATCAATGTCATATTCACAGCGCCTGTAATATTTAAAGATGATCACGTAAGAATCTTTTTTAAGAAATATAGATACTATTTTTTATGTTATGATGATAAAATCAGAAAATCAGAAGAGAAATGGAATTGATGGACGACCGAGGACACCAAATGCCTGCGATGAAAGTCTTCTCTGAGGCGATCAAGTATTTAAAGACTCATATGTGGCAAAGCTTGTGTGAGAAAATCCTTGACATAAAGGATGCGGATATTCACTGGTTCATCACCGTCCCCGCTATATGGGATGATGGCGCGAAACAGTTCATGAGGGAGGCTGGTACAGAGGTATCTTTTAGAGATGACATGTCATTATTTCAGCAATACGTGCAAACGTCATGTGCCCAACATATCTTGTTTTGTCTGTTTGTCTGTTTTTCCATCAGTAATTGCATCTAGATAGAAATTTAATGTAGGAATTTAACATTGTGTAATGAGAACGTGTCGCGACAAATTAAAGTCTTTTTTCTGTAAGATCGCAGTCGTGTATTTAGTGATCGAAGCTAAGATTGGAACTGGAATTTGCAACAACGTGGAAAGCATGTGTTGAATATTTTACTGAGCAGTTTTATTGGTATCTTCTTCTCAAGCCATCATTGCAAAATACAGACGGTAAACGCAACTGTAACAACGAAACCTCAAACCACAAGAGAACGAATAAACTTCTCAGCAGTCCGTGGAGTATTTGTAAAGTAGTCTTTAAGTCACTCCTTGGCAACAGTAACGATCAAAGTATGAATATTCAATATTATTTGACTGTACCCAACGACAGTTCCATAAATGTGTCTCCCACCAAGAGATTATGTTGTTTCTCGACGAAAGTATCTCAATTTATGCAACTAGACCACTAAGCCCGTCTGGTCTGGTAATACCTATGGTTCATTGAGGAATCGAGCAATTTTTGTCATCGAAATAATAGACGAAGATATAACAGAACAGATATACAAGAACAGATGGACTGAAAGAATTCAGAATTTTTCTACATACGCACACATAAACACACAAAACATTACGCCAATGGCAGCTAAAATCAAACTGTGATAAAACATTATAATACTCTCTAACCTCATGTCACCGCTCCGGTGGCCTAGTGGTTAGAGAGTCCGCCGCGGAAGTCGTGGTTTCGATCCACGTCCGAGTCATACCAATGACTTAATAAATTAGTACTAACATCTGCCTCGCTTGGCGCTCATCATTAAGAAGTTAGTGTTAGAACTGGTCAGCCTGGTGTCAGGATAATATGACTGGGTTGGGCATCATGCTACATGTCTGCGGAATCATGCCTCAGTGCTAGACATTACTATAAACTGCCTCATTGCAGACATCGTAGCGATATGACTGAAAAATTATTAAAGCTACGTTAAAAATCCTAATCAAACACACACTCTCACCTCTTGTCAATAAAATGTCTACTATGTTCAACGAATAGCTTAAAGACGCACTCAACACAGTGAATACATGTGTGATTCTTAGCTAACATGAAAACTTTCATCGCCTACGATTGGATTTTATCGATATAAAAACACTCTTCATCAAATTGTTTACATGTGTTCTTTCTATTTTGGGTAGAAAAATTGACCTAGCTGCTTACTCCAAAGAGTCGACAACAATAACTGATTCTTCAACTATTTTGATTCCCCCCTCCTTGAAATTGAACGAAGGACTCAGATGTGTGGACCCTAATATCAAGGAGTGCATCAGTGGTAATCCACACCATAGCTGAGAGTGATTCCCTCGAATGTAGATTATGTTATGGTTTCTTATAATCTAGGAGGAACACATATCAAGTACACGACATTTTTAAAATCTGAATTACCTTGTCACAATATTGTATCTTTACATTTGAACACAAGTATAAACGTACATCTTTGCTAGCAAAAGTTCTGATGTGATAACCTATCTACACCTTGGCCTATCGATCAGATACTTCTGTGCTTTGGGTCTCTGAAATTGATTGACAAGTCACTGCATCCAATCAAAATAAAGTTGCTCAAGTTTGAACTGTTCCTATGTCATCGAGACATGACTTGAATGGACTGATAAAAACAAAACAATTTTCCAGTGCCGATAAGTGTTGGCAAAAATACCTTTCACTCAAACCTGAATTGGCGTTCCCTCTGGTACATAATCATACTTTTGACGTCAAACTTCCAAAGAATCCTTATAAGTCAATTCACCCCCACCATTTTCTGCCAGTGTACAATGCACCACGTTACTGGTTAATTGGCATTACATATTAAAGGAGGCATCTCATGAGATCCAATACATGACGCAAGGACAAAGCACAAATATATTTGTTCGATCCACCTAGGTGTAGATAGGTTTATCACATCGGAATCTTGGCTAGCGAAGATGATAAACGTAGCTTTTAAACAAAATATTATGATCGCCATATATATTTATGAGTGATTCTCTTGGAGTGGCATACAGCTCAAGCATCAAACATATCAAGGAAAAGCCACTGGTGATTGAGAAATGTGGAATAGACCAGAGTAGTCTTCCTACGTGGCATTAGAGGACACTAAGCGGAGACATCCTGTTTGACACGGGTTGGGTCCCGTGTGGTTCCGGGATCGTTGTCGAATCCTTCTTTAGATCCATCTATCAAGTCATTGATAAACAGAATCCGAAACATTCGTTACTAAATGGTGGGAAAATATGATGATTATTACATGCAAATACCGTTTTGAACTCAGGGAAACGCATCATGTCACAAGTATGTTGAATCAATTGATTCATCATCCA
Organism: Unio delphinus; assembly: GCA_029339505.1. NCBI lineage: Eukaryota > Metazoa > Mollusca > Bivalvia > Unionida > Unionidae > Unio > Unio delphinus. Next base: position 3,201,689 of record JAQISU010000041.1, on the reverse strand, counting down.
GGTAGAAGTAGAGAAATTGAAACCAATGTAGACATGTAGGCAGAGCAATACTATTTGGCGGCGTAAAACCATCAAATACACGAATGTTTTATTTAGTAACAGCCTCATTCAACCGCACGAAAACTGTACTGATACTGTTGGGAATGTTCCAAGACAGAACCTGTTCTGCTTGTAATGCTATCTATGATGTTCAGGATGACATTATCTCAAAGAGTAGATTTATATTTAGTGATGCCATTAACTCCCATCAAGTTTGGACATCAAAGGACAATCCTTTGATTTCCCTGATCCGAAAAACAGCGTCCTATACCTTAAAGTCAAAACAGGAAAATGAATGAAAATCGACATCAAGAATCTACTCACTTGCAGAAAACAACCCAAATGCACATACGTCAATTAATGTTCTGTGGAAATCCGACACGTTGGGGTGGGTGGGTGGTAACAACATAGCTTTGACTGCTGGTGATGCCTCAGATTGCAATGATGGATTTAAGGATCAACAAAAGAAAACCAAATAAGGTCGTATGTTAGGAATGATGGATTGTTTGCACACTGACATAAAATGTGTGTTACTGGTGCGTATGTGATTCTCATCTATTGGAAGTCAAAACTTCCACCACTGCTGTAGGTCCCCAGTTCAATTTCAGTGCTCATGCATTCCAGGGTCTGTTACCTAAATATTTGTTTCTTAGCTTTGACAGTAACGTTGCCCTCAACAGAACTGTTTCAAACCTTTTCCAATTGTATCACTACATCTAAAAAACAAAAAAATCACCCTTGATGGACACACTTTTTATATTATACCCTTTGAACCTACGTGTACTCAGAAGAAAAACTTTACACCATAAATCCTCGTGTTAATAGGGTATTAAAAGTACACACGGTATTTCCTGCAACAACGTTTTAGGAGGCTATAGTTTGTGGTAATTCAATTTTACATCATATTAAGGCAAAGGAAACACGTAAATTGGCAACTCCACACAGCCTATGTACACTCTAATAGCTATTGATGATTTTACAGTGGCTAATGTGTCAGGAATGTTAAATCAGGAATGTTAAACTAATGGAGAGTAGTCAAAAGGTGATAACTTTTTCTCCACTTGTGACAAGATCGACATTTTTGACAGTAGTGAGTTTTTGTAAGCCAGATATGGAAGAGGCCATTTCGACACTAATGTATAGCAAGTTGATTGAGGTTTTTGAGGAGACACTGCAGCACAGTTCCACACATCTGCATATTATATTATTGTCGGACAGAAAAGTGAGGTTGTTGCGACTGCAAATGTTTAGACCGTAATACTATCTTTAAACAATTTATACGGCACTTTTTTTTATAAACTTTGTACCATCAGCAGCAAATTAATTTAGCTCTTAAATGATAATTGATGGCCTAATTGAACTAAGGTATGAAAGAGAAACTATGTACTAGATAACACAATAGAACCGATGTATAAAATAGAGAAACTAGTATTGTTACGTATATCTGATACTTCAAATCCACTTAACATAATATATATAAGTATATATCTGTAACAGTAATTAGCCTTAGGCCAGTGCTTGGAGTAATGTGACGCTACTCCCTTATATAAACTAAAAAACACTTAATCTAGCCAAGGTTTCCTATGACATATAATGGATATATCAAAGCTTCAAAAGTGTCTGCATGTTCTGGCATCATATATAAATGGCTACCAAAATATATTTTGGTGATGTGGCGGTAGCCATGGTAGTGTGGGCACTGGAAAGTACAGGCATATCATAGTTGTCTTATCTCGCATAAAGAGGTCCTATGTTCGATACCAAGCACAAACCTAGTATGGCGCGAATTATTAATTTAAATCACATATATTGCTTGTTTAGCGCAAGAGTGTATGTATGTATGTATGTATGTATGTATGTATGTATGTATGTATGTATGTATCTCTCTCTCTCTCTCTCTCTCTCTCTCTCTCTCTCTCTCTCTATATATATATATATATATATATATATATAAGATTAATTCTCGATAGGTAGTGCTTGGAGTAATATGCCATTACACCATTATATAAATAAAAATACCCTTTATATTTTACTCGTGAATTTGTATGTGCATAGGTACCAGATAGTAAATCATGTATACTAGATTGTTAAGAGGAGTCTTTATCTGTCATCTTCCATTTCCACAGGGTGCTATACCATCCCTAATTCCAACAGGGTGAAATAAACTGCTCATGTTCCATTCCTAAAAGGTGCTACAAACCACTCATGATAAATTCCCAAGATGTGTTTTACCATTCAAAAATGTCAAATTCCCTTGAGGTGTTATACTATCCTTGAATGTTAAAATCCCAGAAGACACCAAACTGTTACAGACATGTTAAACTGGATTTTTAAAATCTTCGAAAGGTAAATTCAGTAAGGTGCACTGCAGTGCCAAAGCTTATTTTAATTTCCACTGAGTGACATTACAATGCATTGAGTGCCCAGTATTGTCCCTCTTAACTAACCCTATATGTGACAGTACCAGTTTGCTCCACTGCCTTTACAGTGCCTATCAACATTTCACTAGACCTGATCTTTGTCCTATCAGGACTTTGTTCACACCAGCCATCATTCCATCAACGGTATAAACCATTAAGTGGGCGATTCATTTAAGGGGCTATTAGTTATCATAAGAATTTTTACATTAAAACTATAAAAACTATAAAACTAATGATTATGTGGAAAGGATGCTTGTACGGCTTTCTCTTGTATTATCCCCTGTATACAGGTAGAAGTGACTTGGGAATCAATCCATCCCACTGACTACCTCACAGTTCATTGTAAGTGCACATTACTTTACATGGAATAGTGACTAATACTAGTACTGTATATAGTACAAAATTTAATATCGGTTACTTTAGAGTGTACAAGAATAAAAACAGTATATTTATTGTAACCATTTTCTAAATGTACACAAATATACACACATGAAAGTATGCACATATACCTGCATCAATATTCACTTTTCAAAATTCTATACAGTAACTATTTTTGTTACTCATTTGACCATATTTTTTTTTTACATTCCGTTTTCATTTTAGGTGTGTACTTTCTCTTATAATCAATCGTAATAAAAGAAATACATAGATTACAAGCCAAATATTACTTTAACAATTGACTGTATTAAAACCATTTTTAATTTCTAATATACTCAATTACAAAATAAATGAGGTCATACCCACCTCATTGCAAAAATGATTAATATATGGACATATCTGAATTTACTTAAAATTGTGATGAACATATGGTGTGAATCATTCAAAGAGATGTTTGTATATTTGCCATTTGTCATCAATTTTTTCCATATAAAATTTATATATTAATCCGTGAACTATTTTCATTAACTAAATCATTACATACAAAATTCCTTTACATCCATCGCATATACATAGCAATATAATTTCCAACTTTAATCATAGGATTCATCCATATTGGAATTTTAAGAAAAAGTTTGAGTTCTCTTCAGTGAATTTATTTTGTAATTCAAAAAATGTTGCAAATACATCAGTCCAGAAAGCAATCAAAGTAGTTCGCACCATTTCATAAAATCTATACCAAAACTGAAAATCATGTTTGGCATGGAAGTTATTAAAATCTCATTCCATTTAGCCTTCTACGTGACAAGATTTTTACATAGAGGCGGGTCTGAAAGAATGTACAAACATGTTTATATCGATATTTTTCATACCTTCTTCAAACTTCTGATCACTCTGGTGGCCTAGAGCATATAGCGCCTGCCTCAGATGCCAGTTAAAATCCAGGCCGATTCATACCAGACTTATAAAAATGGTATTAGCAACTGCCTTGCTTGGCACATTAAGTGGTTAGCATTAGGACTGGTCGGCCTGGTATCAGGGTATTCTGACTGCTTGGCGCATGATGTCTGTGCCATGATGCCCCAGTGCTAGACATCACTATTAACTGCCACAATGCAGACATCATGTCAATATGACTGAAAACTTCATAAAGCTCTGTTAAATCCATATCACACACACAAACTCCCTTCAAAGTACTCATTGTACAAAACATTCCTTTTGACTTCATATGTTCCAACACCACCCTCTACAAGCTTATGGAAAAGTATATCTAACTCTTGAAGTTTGGTTTTAGGTGGATTTGGTAAACTTAGAAATAGGTGAGTAATCTTGTAAGATTTGTATTATAGTATTCATTAGTTTCAAACATTAATGACAGAATGTGTGCTGAACTAACATTACCCAAACCATTGATTTAAAATGTTTGGTTCCATCAGTTAAGGACTTTTATCCAGTGAAAGGCAGACACCCAACCAGTCCAATCCCTTTCGAGCCCGCTTTAAAGAATCTGTAAACCAAATTAATAATAATAATGATAATAATAATAATAATAATGAGGACTTTGTATAGCACCTAATCTTTAGAAGCTCTAAGCGCTTTACATCTTCTATAATAACTAAATAAAAGCAAAAGGCATGAAATTGGAAAACGTAAAAAATGCTGAAAATATTTAAGGTACGAAACATTATTAGGTATTTAAGTTTGTTCTTGCAGTCGAAAAAGGTGAGTTTTAAGAGCACTATTGAAAGGGATCACTGTCTTTGTGTCTAATTTCAATGGGCAATAAGTTTCACATTGCTGCGCCCTGGTATGCAATAGAACTTTGTCCATATGACTTTGTTTTTATGGTGGGAACAATGAGTATACGATTGTCACATGAGGCGCGGAAGTATCTTGCTCGTGTATACACATGGGTGAGACCCAATAGGTATGTTGCACTGGAGTCCGTCAGTGAAACGTAGCGCAGAGAACAAATTTTATGTTTGATTCTGGATCGAATGGATATCCAGTGTAGGGTACAGAGCAGTGGTGAGGTGTGTTCTGATGATGGTACTCTAAAGATGACCTGAAGCAGATGTGTTTTGAACTTTTGAAGTTTCTGGAGTATATATTGAGACAATCCAGACAGAATTTAGTTGCAATTACGTTTTAGTGGCATCGACTGAAAGATATCTGCAATGGAAGTGATGCGTCTCAGCTCAAGATATGCAGCCTTGCATATGTTCATGACATGTTGGTGCATTGTGAGAATACTGTCTAGAGTAACACCTAGGTTTCATGCTGACTGTGTGAATTTAATGTTGGTGTTGCTAATATTTATTGTTTGAGGCAAAGGATGTGAATAAGAAAGTCTTTTTGTTGTGATCAGAATGGCCTCAGTTTTATCATCATTAATTTGCAGCGGAACACCTCAACACGTATCAACTGGGCTGGAGTGTATTCTATTTGCAGATACAATTTGTGTCCTGTTGACTAAGTAGGACTTGAACAACTGTAACGCTGTATTGTCATTGCCAATTATATGCTGGAGACAGTGAAGTAAATATTTACATTATTTAATATGATACATCATTTTAATTGTTTTATGACAGATTATCATGCTAAATATGAATATGGTACTTTAATTCAATTGTTTTACCACAGTGGACCATACTAAATATGAAGTCGGATTTGAACCACTGTAAGGCTGTATTCTAAATGCAAAATACATGATGAAAGACGGTGAAGTAATATATAATGGTCTATTGTGTCAAATGATGCAGACAAATCAAGGACGGTGAGGACTGTAATAGTTTCGCTATCAAAAGCAGAGAGAATGTCATTAAATACTTTCAGAAGAGTAGTTTCAGTACTGTGGCAAGGGAGATATGCAGCCTGTACATTGCTAAAAAGACTGTCTGAATTCAAATGAGATACAAGTTGGGTTAGAACAATTTTTTCTAAGAATATTTTATATGAACATGAGATTAGACACTGCGCGGTAGTTATTGAAATCATTATGGTCAAGTTTTGGTTTCTTCAGCAGAGGCTTTACAATGGCAGTTTTGAAAACTGATGAGAGAGAGAGAGAGAGAGAGAGAGAGAGAGAGAGAGAGAGAGAGAGAGAGAGAGAGAGAGAGAGAGAGAGAATATCAATAACATCAGTTAGTGAAGGCAATATTGGGTCTAAGCACTCAAGCAGCAGTGATGTTGGAATTGGATCAAGTTCACATGACTTTGGTGCACTCTTCATCATGATTTTTCATAATAAATCCGTAGAGACAGGTTCAAATGCTCCTAATGGTTTTAACTGATATTCTGTATCATAACTGTTTGGTGACCAGTCAATTAAAATTGTGTTGTCAACCGTATCTCAAATGGTTTGTACTTTGTCACAGAAGAAATTTGCAACTAGTTTCGAAAGGTCTAATGGAGAGAAGATAGTTGCAAGTGTTGTGCATTTTGTTGTTTGACATTAGTTTGTTAGTTATCTTGAAAAGCACTTTGCAGCTGGAACTCTCCGTGATCTTAGTACTGTTGTGGAATAATATGGCTAAATGGACTATGTTAGTGGTTTGATAGACATGTTTAGACTTGTTTATGAATAGTGAGTGTGGTGGAATGCCAAAGCCTCTCTACTTTACGGCTATGTCATTTTTCAGTGCGAAATTGGTCCCTAATACTGTTATATCAGGGAGATCACTTTTTATATTGATACTCAGCATTTGGTGGCTGGGGCATGTTTTTAAAACAATGAACGCAGGCAGTTATCGAGTTGTTCTGCTGTAGGGTGTAAGCAAGTTGTTAGTTTTTCTTGGATGTCATGCATTAGTTTGGTTCATACGGAGGTTTTTCTTAGTAGCAAATAAAGGTGGAGGGTTAGGGACTGATACGTCGAGATGACATATAACAAATAAAAGTTTAGGTGTGGATTCATATATACATGTATTAATATCCTGATTCTTGAACACATACCCTCTATTTTATTAGAAATTGCAAGTTTGATGTAGTTGGGAGAGATCTCGTAATTAAAACAAAATCAGCAAGATTTGTCAAATATTTGCTAATGAAGTGTTTTCGTATGAATTTTGGAAACAGCTAAGAAATATGTCTTGAAGAATACATTTATCTACAACATATTAATAGTCTAAAAAATGATAGGAAAATATCTAGGCCATAACAAGAAAAAAACATTTGTGTCATCATTAGGTTTCGAATCATTTGACTATTCAGCCTGTCTTTAGCGATTCCACTTTTTGAAATCCTATATAGAGCTTATTCATTCTTAGATATTTCACAGACTAATATATGACAGTGTGTGTGCATGTCTGAATTCCTTCTTAAATTCAAATCTTACTTTCATTTACTTTAGGCTGGAATTCCAAACAACCAGTTGGATTTAGCGTTAGAGCCTGAGGCTGCCACCATTTACTGTAAAGCCTTCTCAGTGAAAAGAGATGGATCTTCTTTTGAGCCAGGGACACAATTCATCCTTGTTGATTTAGGAGGTAAGCTATATCTTCATTTTTATTTCAAAATTAAAACTGATCTTACTTGGTTTTTGAAAAGGGTAATCAGAAAGAAACTAAAATTTAGATTGACAATTTTCTATATATTCCTCCTTTGATTACATTTGGTTTAAAACGATGTTGATTTTGGGAAATTAATGGTATGTATTGAAATATTTCGATTTCCCAGGCACACAATAGCAATAATGAAATGTTATTTTTGTTCTGCGTTTTACACCATTGTTCAGCACAATAAATAGGCTATTAATGGCAGACAGTAAAAGTGGTGGAAGAAAAAGTGAAACAAGTCATTCAGTTTTGTTTGACTGAGTAATCTGTTGATATTCTTTATCCATATTTTATATTCCAAGGTGGAACAGCAGATATAATCATCCATGAAGTTGGAGAATCTGGAAATTTGATAGAATTAAGTCCCCCTAGTGGAGGCCCATGGGGTGGAACGAAAGTAGATGCTGCCTTTCATAATCTGCTTGAAAATGTATATGGGGAACATGTTGTTTCTTCATTTACTCAGAAAAATAAATCTGATGAACTTGACCTAAAGCGGGAATTTGAGATGAAAAAAAGGAACTTTATTGGTGACAACAAAATCAGATTTAAAGTTTTGAGTAAACTTACCAAACTTTTGGAAGAAAACAGTCAAACATTAGATCAAACTTTATCAGGTACAATTTATGAAGGGCATGTGATGCAAAAAAGAGACCAAGTACATATTTCAGGCACTTTAATGTCCAAACTATTTGAGGATGTCAAAATGAAGATTATTCAACACATGCAGGAAGTACTGATACAGCATCCCAAAGTAAACATCGTCCTTATGGTCGGAGGATTTTCTGAATCAAAGGTTATAAAGATGGCTGTTAAGGAAGCTTTTCCTCACAAAACAGTAATCATTCCCGAGGAGGCAAGGCTTGCTGTTGTCAAAGGGGCAGTAATGTATGGTCACAACAACTCCGTTATCATTTCCAGATCAATGCCTTTCACATATGGCATCAGTGCTGCAGTTCTGTTTGATGTTAACAAGCATCCAGAGTCAAAGAAAATTTATGGAGGTGGTTATTATCTATGTGATGATAAATTTTGGGTTTTTATTCGAGCTGGGGACACCGTTACTCCTGGAAAGTCCACCATCCAACATGTCTGCAATGCCTGTTCACAATCATCTGCTAATGTTGCAAGGTCTATTAATGTTAAAATCTACCGGACCAGATCAAAGTATCCTATATACACCGATGAACCAGGCTGTACAAACATCGGTTCATTAGAATTTCAGTTGAATGACACAAGTCCTGAGTTCACATCTATTCAATTTACATAGTCTTTTGGAAGTACTGAACTTTCTGTTCAAGCAAAGGAACAAGGAACAAATAATGCTGTTGTGGCAAAATTCAATTTTCTACATTGACAATGAACAGTAGAACTTAAATTCAGAGGAAACTGTTAATTAAGCAAACCTTTCGTCCAAAAACAATTTACGGAAGGCTGGATCCAATTAAAATCTTCCTGACCCCAATAAAACTATTTCCCTGATAATGAGCCAGTCTACTTGAACCAAGAAATAACATCTAATCACAAACTTCAAACATTAAAATTATATCAGGAATAAAGGTTTAGAAAAATAATGAAATGTAGCATCTACTTTTATGAAAACTGTTTTCTATTCTTCTACAGTATGAAAAATCAAACTGCAAAGTAACCTCAAACTTTTACCCAAAATACCATGAAACTGCAAAAAAATCCAAGATGCCTGTTCTGTTCTGGCTTAAGGCAAACACCTTGCATAGTTAATAGATCAATTAGGTCACTATGACCATGACATTATCATGTCATTGATGTTGTTGATATGTATAAATACAAATACACTCGTCAAATGTCATAAATACGTACATATCAATCTCTACGTAGCTCTGCTAAAATAGAAATAATAATGTACTCAAGCATGAAAAAGGTAACTGTGACCTATTTTGCATTAATAGCTTCCATGCCGAAGTAAAACAAAATTGGTGTATCATTTTTAATAAAAAGACTAATGTAAGTGACGTTAACCCATGGCAATTAGTATGATCCAAGATAAGTACAGCCATCAAGTTGTATGGCCCTACATACAACAGTATCGGAGAAAATGAACTAAATGCATAACGTACTGTAGTATGAAATAATGTCACTGTGATCTTTTGACAATGATGAGTATTAACCTCATGATGAATATCAAATCTTATGACGATGCATTCAGTGGTGTCTGAGAAACTGTAATAAATGTATCAACTTATCTTGGGAATGTAAGCCCTAAATCTCAAATGTGCTTTACAGGTGAGACAAAACCTCTACATTTTAGCTTGGTACAATAACCATTATTTGTTTGTTTGATTAGGATTTTTAACGTAGCTTTAATGATTTTTCAGTCATATCCCTACGATGTCTGCAGTGAGGCAGTTTATAGTGATGTCTAGCGCTGGGGCATCATGCCGCAGACATGTGGCATGATGTCCCATCCAGTCACATGATCCTGACACCAGGCCGACCACTCCTAACACTAACCTCTTAATGCTGAGCGCCAAGCGAGGTAGCTGTTAGTACCATTTTTATAAGTCTTTGGTATGACACGGACGGGGATCGAACCCACGGCCTCCCACTTCCACGGCAGATACTCTAACCACTAGGCCATCAGAGCATAACCATTATTTAAAAACAGGAGTTGGAAGTTCATATTCTCCCAAAAGACAGTTGTATCTATTCAATCCAGCATTATCTTCTTGTATTTTTATTATCTTTGGCTAAAACCTTGAAGAAATTTCTATAAAATCTAAAGGAAATTATATTAATTTCATATAAAACAAATCCACAACATTTGTAAATCTGAACATTCCATGAAAATTTCGAAGGTGAAGTGACCCTGCTTAAAGTTTACATATTTATCAATATATCAAATAAATAGCTTTGTGTTTATAATAAACAAGGGCTAACTCAGGGCTATAAAAAAATAAATGCCAAACAATTTAATATAAAATAAATCCTATGACACGTCAATCGAATGTGACCATGTTAACATGTTTTCTGTCACAATATCAAGGTTCACAAAATTAAAACTTTTAATACTAGCTGAAATGGTAAAATAATAGAATTATATTATCTACAACTTAAAAGATATAACTACCAAATATCATTTGCATACCTTACATGGCGTAACATAAATTCTACTAATATAATAAATTAATGGGTTTTCATTTTCTTTTAAAAAGTCTAAGTGCAAAAAAATCCAAATTGTAAAAATAAAACTTATGTAATGTACCATATTTGCCTTGTAATAACTCTGTCAGAAAGACAGCATTCATGTTTGTCAATCTGTATTAAATCAAAATTTTGTAAGCTACTTGACTGGTTCTGAGCAGGAAAAGTATTAATGTAACCAGAAGTCAGTTAAATGGTAATACAAATTTAACACATAATGTTCAATATTTGTGTGACACCTCATATATAATTCTACCTATCCACATACACTCTATTCCAGAAGACTCCCACTGATCTAGTCGTTACAATTTGAAGATACCTCGACTGAAATGGGAAAAAAGGATTTCACATTATCAGATTTGTATGCAAACACTGGTTCACAACAAGCGCACATAAATACTAATCATATCTCTAAAATGACAGGTTTTCAAAAGATCTAAAAGTCAACTGCTGAAGCTGAAGCAGATTCAGTTGGACATTTTGTACACTATTCATTTTAACTTGGAATCTTATCAGCATGATAAGTGTGAGAATCTTGCTTGTCAATGCGACACATCACCGCTTGCGTTTAGGTGCATGGACTGTATTGTATCGTACATCCCCAGTTTAGTGTGTGTTCTTTAAGTAAATTAAAATACTAACCCTTAAAGTGGTACATAGTTTTTTAGTACAAGATTGAATTGTTTCAGAGAAAAAAGAAGAAAACTGCACAGTTTTTAAATTGCATGTACTTCAATAAAATTAAAATATACATAATAGATACACAAACCCTATATGAAAAATGATGGTGGGTGTATAAACGTTAAGATTAGCATCAATACACGTGTAAGTTAAACATATTTGCATGTACAGGTGCAAATACAAGTAAAATGACAAGCTGTATTTCATCAGTGTTTTTGTTTGTTTTTAATGGAAAAATTCTAATTTATTTAAGAAATGGTATATTCTTTAGTATTCAGCATATCAACATTTAATTGTAAATTACCCGTGAATGAGAATTGACAGGTGTGCCATCTTTTCACGTCAAGCGAGCATGTACATCCGACTCCAGTTCCACGTAAATTTCTGGCTCAAAATCATTCATGGGTATTTCCATCAACACTTCGCTTGCTCCAACAATTTCATGTTTCTCAAAGTTTTCAAATCATTGTTATCATCACTATCAGAAACCAGTATTTGTATTCAGTGTCGGCCATTTTAACTTTTTCCAGGTACCAGGTGCTAAAAAGCGATTTTTCTAAAACTTCTTTATAAATGCGTAGTAAAATATAGCAGAATGCTTGTTCTATGCCTTTATATACCAATCAAATTCAGATTTACAAGCAGTCATGGCTAGTTGAAGTATTAGGATGCGTACATTGCTGTTTACCTAGAAGATAACTATAGACGTGACAAGCATTACAAGACAACGACCGACAGTGGAACCAAAGTTGCGACTAGCACTAAGGGTTAATATTCTATCACAGTATAATCAACAACTAATGTAACCCAGAAGATATGTCTCTCTTCCTTTTTCTGTTTCTCTCTGTCTCTCTCGCATATATATATATATATATATATATATATATATATATATATATATATATATATAGACACACTAAAATTTATCATCATAAAGCTGTAGATATAATTAGACAATGAAAATATGATTTGGACATGTAAGAAAGAAAACAATCTTTGGATATGAAAACCAAATAACAACTATAAGTGCAGAAAGCTTATGATTTTCTAGCTCAAAGGTTTGATCTTCTGAAAGAAATAGTAGAACAGAAAACACTCCAAATAATATTAACAACAATATCAAGTTCTTCATTGAGACACTCTCTGTAATACACAAACAAACCTTGTTTTTCTTGATAGGTACCTTTATATCTTTGCATAAAAAACATAACGTTACAAGGAATTGGGAAGCCAGGCCTCCTGTACTGTACTAAAGTAATATATCAATGAAATGAAACACATCCTACTGACATTTCTTACTATAAATATTGCTGAATCCTGATTAAACTCAAAATCAACTCTCTGATTGTGGGAACTTAAGTTTATTCTGAATATCATTGAAGAATGTAGAGTCCAAGTTTTTTCTTCTTCATTTGTGACACATAAAAGCACTAAATAAATTTAAGGCACCACTACTCCTTAATGTTTAGATTTAATATCCGTCTATAGTTTACTGCACACAAGACTACTCTTTAATGTTCAGTTTTAATATCCGTAAAGTTTACAACACACAACACTACTCTTTAATGTTCAGATTTAATATCCGTTTAAAGTTTAAAGCACGAAACAATTCTCCTTAATGTTCAGTTTTAATATCCGTTTATAGTTTACAGCACAAAACACTACTCCTTAATGTTCAGTTTCAATATCCGTTTATAGATTACAGCACAAAGCACTATTCATTAATGTTCAGTTTTATATCCGTTTAAATGTTACAGCATAAAACACTACTCCTTAATGTTCAGTTTTAATATCCGTTTAAAGTTTACAGCAGAAAACACTACTCCTTACTGATTAGTTTTAATATCCGTTTTAAGTTTACAGCACGAAACACTACTCCTTTATGTTACGTTTTAATATCCGTTTAAAGTTTACAGGAGAACACAATACGCCTTAATGTTCAATTTTGATATCCGTTTAAAGTTTACAGCACGAAACACTACTTAATGTTCAGATTTAATATCCGTTTAAAGTTTACAACACAAAAACACTGTCCTTAATGATTAGTTTTAATATCCATGTAATGTTTACAGCACAAAATACTTCTCCTTAATATTAAGTTTTAATATCCGTTCAAAAGTTTACAGCACCAAACACTACTCCTTAATGTTAAGTTTTGACAACCGTTTGAAAAGTACTGAAAAAACACTATTTCTGAATGTTCAGTTTTAATATCCGTTTAAAGGTTACATCACAAAACAATACTCCTTAATGTTGAGTTTTAATATCCGTTTGAAGTTTACAGCACAAAACAATACTCCTTAATATTCGGTTGTAATATCCGTTGAATGTTTACAGGACAAAACACTACTTAATGTTCAGTTTTAATATCTGTTTAAAGTTTACAGCACAAAACACTACTCCTTAATGTTCAGTTTTAATAACCGTTTAAAGTTTACAACACAAAACACTGTTCTTAATGATTAGTTTGGCAATTTAAAGTCCCTTATAAGGGTAATACATATTGTACAGCACTCAGAGTCATAGGTTGAAAAATCTACTGAATGGCAATTCAGTAAAAAGATCATTATTGTGGCTAAATCTAATATTGGTCACATGCCCAGATTTTTTTTATATATAGAATAAGAAATAAAAAGTCAGTTATTTAGGCCAAGTCATGAAAGAAAGTAATATTTTAAGTTTTACCAATCCTGATGGTATGGAATTCTGTCAGGCTGTCCATAGGAGTTATACATTCGACCACTTTATAGGTGAAAATATGATAGATTGTTATTATGTGATAAATGGGATCCTTGGACGTATAGAAAGGGACAGACTTTTACGTTATGTATAGTTAGGTGGTATTGGAATAAATGAAGAGTTGTGAGATGGAACAATTTCACAATTTATTAACATGTTTCCATTGTCATTTCTGTATATGTAACCAAAATGTGCACGTACATTACAATGAAATGAAACGGATTTGTGACAATATCTTGATATGCGTTAAGGCCAAGTTATTTACAAAAACATGGATAGTTCTAGTTTCAGACGAAATGTTTAGGTTTCTGCCTCAAATCAACATTTGCACTAGAACCGTATGATCCAAAATAACGTGATTGTCGCAGAATTGAAACCGAGTGAATTTGGGATTAAATGAATAACTCAAACACAATGTGTCAAAAGATGAAAATATATTAACTTAAGTAGTAAAGAAAAATATATGAAGTATAAATACAATGATTCCCAAATGCTCTCAACATACAATTGATCCAATCACATTCACACATTGAAAATAAACCAATAATATTATATCTATCTAATATGCATATTCAAGAAACCTCAGCTTGAAATAATACTATACACTATGATATTCACATAACTTCACGTATAGATTAGGACTGAGATTCAAACAATCTCTAGTTTTCATATACGTTTCAAATGTTCTACACTATAAGCGAGATTTACATATCTCTTGGAATACTAAATACTACTAAGATTCAAAATAATCTCATGTAAATTAAAAAAAGTATCAATTGAAACAACACTTGGAACAAACATATGTTGACCCCAGTACAATCGCACGATTCATACACCGAAAAACCGCATAGTTTCACCACGTCCCATGGGTTGACCCACACTTGCATCGGACGTTCGCACCCTTCATGGATCCACTACATGTACAGTCAGTCATACATATACACACATACAGACAACATACAGCACCCTTGTATTAGCTACTTCTACAGTCGTGGCTCCACATGTACAGACCAAGGTATATACATATAGACAGCTCCACGCTTTAGCTAAACTCGTCAGCTTAAACTCGTCGGTTACACTCGTTAGCTCGTTAACCTTGTTACACCCGTTAGCTACAATAAAACCAAACTGGTAATAATAATGAATTCTGGAAAATGCTAATACATTTAAACTCTTAATAGCAGCTTGTAATTCACAGTTCACTACATTTTAAATTTATGTTGTAATAATTGAATTAACACACGATGTGACAATAATAATAATAATAATAATAGTAATAATAATGAGGACTTTGTATAGAGCCTAATCTTTCGAAGCTCTAAGCGCTTTACACCATCAATAATAATATGACTACACTACAGAACAACAAATGACAAAAACAATGAAATTGGAAAAACATAAAGACATACTGAAAACATATCAGATATAAAACATTATTAGGTCGCTAAGTTTGTCCCTGCAGTCGAAATAGGTGAATCTTAAGAGCACTCTTAAAGGGGACCACTGTGTCTTTGTGTCTAATTTCAATGGTCAATTTGTTACATGTCGCCGGGCCCTGGTGTGCAAACGAACCTTGTCAATATGACCTTGTTTTCGCCTTGGGAACAATGAGTATACGATTATCAGAACAAAGAGCGTAAGGATCTAGCTGGTGTGTACACATGGGTGAGGCTGGATAGATATGTTGGACTGGATGAGTTACAATAGTCCAGTATTGAAAGTACTAATGAACACACAAGTGTTTTAGTGGCATCAACTGAAATATATTTACGAATGGAACTGATGCGTCTCAATTCAAGATATGCATCCTTGCATATGTTCATGACATGTTGGTGCATTGTGAGAGCACTGTCTAGAGTAACGCCTAGGTTTCGTGCTGACTGTGAGAACTTAATGTTGATGTTGCTGATATTTATTGTCTGAGGTAAAGAATGTGAATGAGAAAGTCTTTGTGTTGTGGTCAGGTTCGTCATCATTCATCTGCAGCTTGTTACATGTCATCCATGATTTCACATCAGAAATGCACCTCTCTACTCCATGGATGGTAGTATCAACTTCAGTTGTGTGGCTAGACTTATATATTTGGGTGTCATCAGCATACAATTAGTGCGACACTGGGTGATGATCTATGACACTTGAGAGCGGCTGAGTATACAAAATGAAGATAACAGGTCCAAGAACAGATCCCTGTGGAACACCACAAAATACGTCAACTGGGCTGGAGTGTACTCCATTTGCAGGTATAATTTGTGTCCTGTTGGCTAAGTAGGACTTGAACCACTGTAAAGCTATATTCTGAATGCCAAATACATGCTGGAGACGGTGAAGTAATAGATCATGGTCTATTGTGTCAAATGCTGCAGATAAATCCAGGAGAGTGAGGACTGTAATCTTTCCACTATCCAAAGCGGAGAGAATGTCACTAAATACTTTCAGAAGAGTAGTTTCCGTACTGTGGCAAGGGCGATATGCAGTCTGTACATTGCTAACAAGACTGTTTGAATTCAAATGAGATATAATTTGAGTTAGAATAACCTTTTCTAAGATTTTTGATATGAATGGGAGATTAGAAACTGGGCGGCAGTTCTTTACATCGTTATTTTCCAGTGTTGGTTTCTTCAGTATTGGTTTTACGATGGCAGTTTTGAAAAATGATGGGAATTCCCCTGATGAGAGGGAGAGATATTAATACCATCAGTTAGTGAAGGCAATATTGGGTCTAGGCACTCACGCAGCAGTGATGTCGGAATTGGATCAAGTTCACAAGACTTTGGTGCACATTTTATCACCGTTCCGTACTAAATCAATAGAAACAGGTTCAAATGCTCCTAACGGCTGTTGCTGCAATTCTGCATCATACCTACATGGTGACGAATCAGTTGAAATTGTGCTGTCAAGCGAATCTCTAATGCTTTGTACATTGTCATCGAAGAAATTTGCAAATTGGTCTGGTAGGTCTAGTGGAGAGACGGTTGTTGGAAGTGTTGTACGTTTGTTCCTTGACATTAGTTTGTTAGTTATCTCGAAGAGCTCTTTGCAGCTGAAACTCTCCGTGATCTTAGTACTGTAGGGGGATGATTTGGCAAAATGGACTATGTATATGACGTTCTTCTTGACGGCTTCGTACATTTGTTTCTGAATAGTGAGTCTGGTGGAAAGCCAAATCCTATCTGCTTTTCTGCGATGTCTTTTAGCAGTGCGAAGCTTGTCCCTAACACTGCTATACCATGGAGAACACTTTTTGTTTAATTGATACTCTGCATTTGGTGGCTGGGGCATGTTTTCAAGCAATGAACGCAGGCAGTTATCAAGTTGTTCCGCTGTTGGATGTAAGAAAGTTGTTAGGTTTTCTTGGATATCATGCATGAATTTGGTTCTATTTATCATACGGAGGTTTCTCTTAGTAGCAAACAGAAGTGGTGGGTTACGGACTGATACGTCCAGATGGCATACAATGCAGAGGTGATCCAATGCAAGTTCGTGGGATACAAGGTTGGATTGCAGAATATTATCATCAGGTCTATTAAGAAACCAGTCTAAAATGTGACCAAGTTTATGGGTAGGTTGGTTAACTCACTGTTTAAGATTGAAAACATGAATGGTATCTAGGAGTTTTGACGTGTATGATTTACCAGGACAGTCAAAGTGAAAGTTGAAATCTCCAAGAATAATTAGGTTGCCACCTATCGAATTTCCATACTCTAGAAGATTTGGAAACTGCTCCAAAAAGAGAGATTCAGTCAGCTTGTTTTTTCTACTAGAAGGAAGACGGTAGAGACATAACAAATGGACCGACCTTTGTTAAAGTGTGAGCGCTGTTTGGACTAGTTCAAACGATGTGTGGAAGAAATTGAAGGTTGTGTTGTACTTAACGCATTTGATAATAGAATGCTTTGTAATTACAGCAATTCCACCTCCACGAGGGTTGCGGAGAAACGACTTGATGGAGTAATCACTGGGTGTTAAATCCGCACACTTAGATTCATTACCTGCCGAATGTAACCAAGTTTTGTCAGGAAGCAGACATCAATATTCTGGTCGTTGATAAAATTAACAATTCCTGTGCGCTTTTCCGGTGATCCTACTGATTGAGCGTTGAATAATGCAATACGTAGTGGTATCCCTGGGACAGTTGACACAACGGTTGACGATTTAAGAGGAATTTGAACAAGGTTATTAAAAATAACGCCAGAATTTTTAAGTTGTTTATCCGTTACGGGCGAAAGGGAGATAACTGGAATTCTTCTTCCTGTTCTACGCCGGCCAGCTTTGAAAGAACGTTTCTTGTTTCGCTTCCGTTTACATTTAAGAAATGATGAATATATTTCCAGTTCGTTTAGTCTTGAGCACAATGTAGTATCTAGAACCAAGGTGTGGTAATTTAATTAAATTAATGAGGATCCGTCGTATTGTAAGCGGTTACGTTACGGTGGTTGAGTAATAAACAAATGACGTCTTAACATTGGGATAAAACAGCTGAGAAAAATTCTAATTGTTCTCGTTTCCAAAACAAGCAGATGAATTAACACATACGAACGGAACAGCCAATGCATGATGAAACACGATAATGTAGATGATGATAGAGAACAAGCACAAATATCATAAATATAGCACAAAATCGGAACAGCCTATCTCGAGCAGTTTTGCGATGGCGGCCATCTTTCCAGAAGTCTAAGTGACAATACAAACTCAATAAACTTCGCATATCAAATGAAGCAAAAACTGTAACACTCACCCCTATGACTATAGAATACCACATGAAACGTGCTCTCTTCGACCAGATCTAAACTGACCAGTGTCGGTTAAAACTTAATCTTGCTTAAATTCATAGGACAATGAGTAATATTCACGGTAAAATACCTGTACATATCGTGATTATAATGTCGCTCTCTGCAGTAATTTCCGGCGAGACATATGTTGGTTCCATCACTTAAAGGGATAAGCACTTGTTCACCCTAGATAACGTTGTACGGATGCACAACGAAAAATACTAAAAAAATTCTAAGATACATCAAAAGATTTTTTTCTAATTCTGTTACAATACCACCCCCGTCAGAGAAAACAAAATGTGCGCAATTGTTTTAATAAAAACTTTCATAGAATAAAAGAAAAATATCTACTAATGATGTGTTACAATATTTACACTGGTTATACTGCAATGGCATTTTCTAAACTGAGTATTTCCAATTATGGCCCACTCAAGTAGTCTGTCCCAATCTGTTGATATGAAGGATAGCAGTCTTGGTCATACACGAGAAAATACGATGCTGACCTGTCTTGAGTATAACAGACGCAGAGGTGCTAGTTTAGTTATCGTGGTGGTAATTATGTATCCTCATTTATCACTTGCAATTGTTCACGTGTAAATCCAAAGTGAGAAACAGTTGAATCTAATCTGGTAATTGCAGGTCTACCCGTGGGTCTTGTCAAGTTTGATATTTTGTGCTACGTAACAGTCCAGATAGGATAGGATCAGAAGCTTTCTCTTTCTTAACCTCCCCCGTTCTGTTTAGCCATTGTAAAGGTCCTCGTCGATAAATTCGTTCTAACGCAGAAGCAACTTCTGATTCTGTCTTTGTAAATAATGGCTTTGCTTCCTTGTATCTACTCGCGTCATCAACTACAGTTAACACGAATTCGTATGTTCTTCTTTTGACAGTATCATGTGGTAAAAATAATAAATCCGCCTGATGAACTTCATTTGGAAGATCGACATAAAAATGTGCATATTCGATTCTTTTAGGCAGTGATAAATAATTTTGCCATATTGCCTGTCATGATAACCAATCGTTTGACCTTTGCTGCGTCGGGCAGTTTATTAATAGCTGCGTTACCTCTCCACTATCCTTTTGGGGAATAATACATAGATTGCATAATATTAATTACCAGCCCCTAATACAAGTTTACTCTTCATCGAAGTTTTAATTAACCAACCAGCTACTTTTTCCTTAAGGGATTTATCAGAATCATAATTTAACGCGCGAATCAATTTTACCTATGTGAGATGTGGATGCCGCAGATTGTTACTTCTATAAGATACATTATGAGCGTAACAAGCTCAATCAGTTTCATTTATAGGATATTCACCTGGTCTTGGTTGGTATTGGCTGTCTAGTCTGATATCAACTCTGGTTCCAGGGCCGCAGTAATTATATCCTGGACGATGTTTTGCTCCTGGGTATTATCCCAGGAAGTCTCTGGAAATTTTGTCAATTTTGCTGCAATATTAACCGTCTCGTTTTTTTTTTTTGGTGCAAATCGTCAGCTGATTTTGCAGAAATAAATCTGAATTTCCTTGTACCACATTGTGCATATTTACCGGCAGCTGTTGATCTGTTATATTTTGTTGTTGTTGTAATTGTTGTTGTGTCGTTTGTGATTGTACGCGTCTTGCATTTCAGACAATATAGATCCATTATTTATTTATAATAACATGAATGTAATTGATTTTTCAGCTACAAGAACGCGAGAACCTGATAAGCATATTGCTGCACTACCAAATTCCATCAGAATGGTAATAATTGGACCATCTGGGAGTGGTAAAACACAATTGTTACTTAATCTGATTATGAGATGGATAAAATGGGACAGGTTGTATTTAGTGGCACCATCTGTATATGATCAGCGGTGTTATAATGTTTTAAAAGATTTTAATGAAAAAACAAAGTAGATAAACGAAGATGGTGATGATATTATTAATTGTATCCCTGATATCAATGAACACTATTGTATCTGCATTCAGCCCCATTATCAAAAGATCGCGAAATGTATCGTTGTTTTGAGGGGATAACCATTTCATCCGACACGTTAGTCATTACTAAATAATATCAAGAAATATGACAAGTAATTATTAATTATTAATTATTAATTGGAACTATACAAAAATAATGATTCAGTTATTTAAACCTGGCCAACGTTGTTATTCTTACTGGCAATGTGAATATTTTTTTTAAATTAGCTTAAATTAATTTTTTGTAAATTAATTGGTGCGAAACGACCAGCAGCTTTGGTACAAAGCAACCAGCAGCTTGGGTACGAAACGACCAACAACTTGGATACAAAGCTACAAATTCCCGCTGGGTACGAAACGACTTTGGTACGGAACGACCAGATGCCATAGTACATGTATGATCGGTCGATTGTAAGCAGCGATACGAGCCCCTGTGTTCTGACCCTGATCCATATAAGTCTAGGGCCGGGAATCACGTTGAGAGTGACGATTTTATTCCGAATGCACCGAAAGCTTGTTAGAGTTACGTCCCCTAACAGCCGTGCAGTTCAATCGAATTATACTAATCGAACTGGATTGAGATGGTTATTTTAAATACTTTACTCGCGATTTAGTATCAGCTGATGTTTGATATATTTTGGCATTATATAATTCTGTCACTGCATTATTCGGACTAGTTTAAGGCCGTTTTCCTTTATCTTGTTTGCTATCTTATCTACGATGGGAACGTGACGTGACGTTCTAGATTTTGTCAGCAGGTACATCAGTGTTTTATTTAGGTAGTTGTATTCTCATCTTTGATTTTCAAATACGAATATTAGGGTATGAGAGAGAGAGAGAGAGAGAGAGAGAGAGAGAGAGAGAGAGAGAGAGAGAGAAAGAGAGTGTGTACACACACGCACACACACACACACACAATAAATCTTATAGTATTATACATAATAGTAATACAGGAGTCTGTCGTTTTATCAATAGAACCAAAATGTGTGGCAACACGAAATAACCTTTACAGCATTTATTCTTGTTCCAAGGAAAGGAAACAAGTTGAGTGTTCTTTCTTTAAAATGGGTTTGATGTGCACAAGGTTTCGCATATTTTAAAAATAACGACACTGTTATATTTCTCTTGCTTTCTTACACCCTGCAAAATACAATGAAATACATTTAAAACAATCAAAGTGCAGAACAAACAGGTACATGGACAGAATGGTCGATCCAAATAAGAACAAGCATATACATATACACACAAATATAATCAGTACATTTTTTTAATTATGTACGCACCTATTAAGTCTTCTCCCAGTACATTAAAGGGGACAAACATGCAAAAATGAAATTGGCTCAAACTTTTTATATTATTTGCTATTATATGTATATTGATCACTTTCTGAAAATTTGAACATTTCATTCTTAGTCGTTACGAAGAAATTTATGAAAAACCGATCATATATCCCGATCCGTCTTAAATAAAACAAAACGCTTCCCTACCCCTCACAAATAGCGGAAGTGACGTCATTTGAGACACTGTACACACCGACAGTGTTGATAATGAATTATGGAGAACTCGTCCCATAGAGAACAGGTAGAAGGATCCTATATAATAATTGTGAGATGTCGCCACATGGTTGTTAAGGCTTTATTTATTGTTGTCTTTCTTTAACTTAATAACTTATTAAAATTAAAAAATGTGTAACTTTTCAAGTTTTCCATTTGATCAACTCAGCTGCTGTACTTAACGAAACAGAAAAGACATCTGTCCCTTTTGCTCTGCTCTTACAAATTATTTGATATATTTTAATTGGGAAAAAAGAACATGATGTGAAGTTTTATATATGAAAGAACTCCAACCTAATAATGAATGAAACTTAAACTCGATAAAAAAAGCAGCATTGACGCATACTCGGGAAATACTGTCGCTACTGAGTTCAACATCGTTTAGTCTATTTCTTCTTATTTGTTAGTGTTCGTAATTTTATTAGTTCTTAATAAAGCAAACTATTTAAAGTTGAACGACAAGTTTAAAAAATATTTCACTACTAAATTGCCAATGCAAAATAATAATGTTCACGTTATTTCCTTATACATAACAACACCATGATCACGCGTACTAACGGGATTTTGTTACTTTAAATACATATTTGAACTGCTCGACGTACTTGGGTTCGGACATAATGATAAAATCATCTTTAACAACAATTTTAAATTTCACGTTTAAATCCTGTACAAAACTGAATAATATTTCATATGGTCCGAATCAGAAGTTTGTACATTCAGCCATATAGCCCAAGTGACCGAGTGGTCTAAAGCGCTCTCCGTTTCGGATCACTGCAATCTTACCTCTGTCAACGCGGGTTCGAGTCTCAGATTCGGCCTATGGGATATTTGAGAAAGCGTGCCAGTAGCTTCTCGTGGTTCGGTGTGTTTTCCGAGGTTTTTCTCGGGTTCTTCCTCCATCATTAATATTGGCCGCCATTTATAGCCTATCGTGTGCTGGAAAAAATGACGTTAAACCTTACAACAACAACAACAACAACATTACCGATGTAGAATATACCATTAACATCCAACCTTACATGATAGATTCGTGGGACAAAGATGAACAGGACTCGTCAGATTTTGACAAAAATGGCGATTCTCTTGGGTCTTTAGAGAAACATTCAAACTCGAAATGTCTCTGGCACAACCTGGTGTGTTGTGTTACCATAAAGCCTTCTCTCTTTAATTTGATCGCCCATACAGCTCTCCTTTTAGGGTCCTTTGGGAATGTGAAAAAAAAACTAATCTTCTGTCTGGAACTTATATTATTCACACATCTGTTTTGGGGGGTGGGGGTGGTAGGCACCATACAGATCCCAGCCCCCATTTGCTTAAACAATGGAACAAAGTTTTTATGCGTTGGTGTGCTCCTCCCGATATGTTGTTTCGTTGTTTTTTCAAAACATATATTTTTTCTCCTCTTTCTAAAATTTCTGTTTATGTAGTTAAATTTTGAGAGGTATTGTATCTTTAGTGTTTCCTGGGTTAATCATCCGAGTAGGTTTTATTCATATAATCCCAAAATTCATTCCCCAGTTCATTTTGTTGACCTTGGCAAGAGGTAACCTGTACGCTATTCATGTTGGTGCTATAGGCATTTGATATATTTTTTTAATGAAATCAACAAAAAGTGTTATATACATTTTTTATTTTATTTTTAGTTTTGAACGAAGTACGGTGTACTATCTTTGTTGGGGGGGGGGGGGAGTAAAACTGATTGTTTTATAACTTGTATTTTTTCCGTGTCATTCTTCGCATTGTCTATTTATTTCATATTGAATTCGATTGTGCTAGAGTGAGGGTCCATACATTTTTTTAAAAAAAATGTACTTCTCCTGACTCGAGTTTATTTATTTATTTATTTATTTATTTATTTATTTATTTATTTATTTATTTATTTGTACTTTTAAAGATTTTCCTAAATTGTTTAAGGTACCCTTTCATATGGGTTCTTTGTGCATTGCGGGAGCTGCCCAGCGGTATAATCGAAGAAGAAGAAAGTATTCTATATGTTCCAAGTTTTTCTTTTCTTCCTAAAAGATTAATTCGTTAGGCACATTTAAAGACACTTAACTTGTATATTTGATTCACACAATTTAGAGCTGCGTATTGAACCATCTTGTTTCTACTTGACACTTCGCTGCACAAACTGAATATGACTTGTATACGTTAATCGTCTCAAATGACGTCACATCCTGTGTATTTGGAAGGGAGCTAACAAATTTGCGGCAGGGTCTTTCCGTGTAATCTCGCAAAACAGGACAGTATTATTTTATTAAATTGAAGTGCAAATACATAAGATGCAAAAAAAACCAAATAGTTGGGATAGATTAAATGCTCAAACTACTAAATATCCTTCTATTTACAATAAAATTATGCAGGTCCGGGTTTCTGTCCCCTTTAAATAAGATTAATGATTTACTTCATATTTATTGACTATCCATATATTGTATAGTGAACCAAAATCTAAAAGCATACATATTACAGGTGTAAATCAAAGTGGTGAGCAAGGTATTGAGCAGATAAACATACACAAGGACAGAATGGTAGGCCTAGATAAGGATAAACAGATTGATAACTTAAATGTACTACAAGCATATCAACATATATTAGTTCCAATGGAATATATAATAGAATAAGCTATACATTTGAAGATAAATATACAGAGTACATTACAAAAATCTGATATATCAAGCGCACATTATGAATCAAGGTACTTTATCAAATAGGACTAAGGTCAATTTAAAATTTTTCTTGAAACAAGATCAGATGCTCATCTGGGAATGCAAATAAATAAAAGATAATAATTACAAAAACTCTAAAATGCATTTAGTATTGCAACTTATAGAAATGAATACTGAAAGTGATCAAATATATTTTAAAATAACAGCAATTTCCTCTGCTATCATTTTTTTCTGTGCAAATATAGGACATATATTTTATAATTATAATTAAATACCACGCACGACAAATTCTAGATGACGCTGAATACGATTTTATAATCGCATATGGAAAAGCGAAAAATATACATGTCAGTCGTGAAAATATTTACTTGTCTGATAGAACACGGTTTTGTACAATTGTTAGTTACATCGATGGCGAATCTCCTCAGTATAAACATCTAAGATCATCTATGCTGGTTTATGTTTCTATAAATCTGCTATCGATGATAAATAGATTTCCTGACACCGTAGTTAGAGTCGCCACAGGTTTATTTTACATTGAAAGCAAGTATATAGAAGCAGTGGCTCGTTTTACAAAGTTTGATACGCCATGGGGATCACAGAGAATAAAACAGGAAATGTTACATGATTATTCTGAATCCGCAGATGTTACGGTAGAAGATAATTACCTAAAAAATAATCAAATATCAGAATTATCGAGGGCACCTTCGTTATCCGATCCAATATGTAGACATAAGACCGTTTACTTAAACGGGTGTGGCGGTGCTGGTAAGGCGACTCGTGTTATCGAATTATTTCGGGAGAAGTCAGATATGATTGTCTTAACACCTACACACAGACTTGCCAGAGAGATGAAACAACGAGGAGTTAATTATTACACTTATCACAGTTATTTCTTTGTTGCATCTGCGATTATAAAATCTTATCATCTAGAATTAATTGTGCATAATGTCGCTTATGATCATATGCACCACCTTGTGTAAATTTATTTATTAATGATCTACCGAGATCTTTTTCATCGTGCGGTAACCTAACTTAAGTCAGATTCTTATATGATATAATTGCCTCACTTACAATCAGCGATATCGGCATTTTACAATCAATCATATATCGTAATAAAACTATTGGAGCTCAGCCTTTCTCAGAGAATTGTATACCAAACCAAACATAACAGATCTGATGAAGACCCTTAGCAAACTCGAATGATATAATACGAGCAAATCCGGTTCGATCAAAATCGGGAAGTGGTCTATTTATCGATGTTCTCTGGTAATTTCGTGACAAGGGTGTCCAAATCTTTTTAAATATCCAGAACATTCTCCGTGGCCTAGAAAACTTGCCGGAGGATAACACGCGACCATATCCACAGAACATCTTTATAATCGTATTTAGTATTTCATAATAAATCGTGTCGATATTGACAACACCTTAATTGTACGTCTTCAAGAAAGTCAAATCACATTGGTTTCCACGAATTCCTCTCTCGGGCAAAGTGAGCTGCAACTGATGGAACTAAAACAATTTGATAGCAATTGCTCAATAATTTCTGTTGAAAGTTCTGCGTGTGTTTTATTCATTTCTTCATTAAGAAAGATTCTTAACGATATATTTCACCGTTAGGTCTTACTAATTGATCAAACTTACATTTTGTCCTTGATACAAATATGTCCATCTGGTCTAATTAGTTCATCGTCGTTCTTAGAATTCTGAAATACTCATACTGACACAGGATAGTTTTAACTTATTTCGTGAATAAAATCGAACATGTTCCCGGGATAAAATCTAACGGTTCGATCTCGTGGAAATATTGTTACTGAGTTACTACACGCGTGGGCATTATGATCGATGATACTTATTGGAGCTCTTCCTTTTTTATAATGTTTCGAATCGTATAAAATCTTTCCTGTTATAGTTTTTACTATTATTTGAAATTTTAGTATCTGTTCTAACTTTGATAATTGCAGCCTCTGTATTTTTTACTAATCCAGCCAACGTGTTTTTTTTTCTACGTCTCAGATAAGCTAACCGGTTTATACGTATCGCATTTGAAACAATGCTCGATTAACCGTTCCGCTACACAATTTATCCTTGAAAATGTCATTGTTTTCAAACTATCAACACTGGGATTTTCATTTATCGGATATATTCCACAAATAACAGCGGTTACAGAATACGCTCGCTCATAATACGGTTTGTCAATACTAGTCAACATTCCTGGTTTGGAAATCTTACTCAGTATGACAGTTTTTTCGTTAACAAGGATAGGATCAGATTTAACACGAATAATCCAATTATCTCTTTCTGCAAGTACAATAAATTTTACTCTGAAAAAATAATTTAGCCCATAAAGATGGGTAATGATATTTGCCGCTCGTTTGTCGTTCATTGTAGCATCGACACCTACATGGATTTTGAATGTTGACCATACGTGAGATGCGCCATCTTTTTTAAATGCCTTCTTCGCAACGTTAATTCTATTAATAACATGTGTATTTTTCGTATCAGCCAGAGATTTTATTGTTAAGTCAGCCTAAATCATCGAAATTTAACAGAAAACTACTCTCCCACCATGTCACCACGTGGTGGGTGTCATTTTGCATTCTGCATGGGTTGATTTTGGGAGAGAGTGTGGTTTCCTATTTAACGCAGAGAGGGTCTATTGTGAATGCTGTACTGTCGTGAGAATAAGTTAATTAAGATTTATGTACTGTGCTGTCCTTAATTAAGATTTATTGTATCCTTCTGGACTTGCTAGGATTAATAAGGCATTCTAGAAGTTCACATAAGAAAATTATGTGTAGTATGTCGTCATACACCAAACACACCCTCTTAAGCTTGCTAGACTGTTGTTGACAGGCATGGGGCTAACATAGAAGGGTTGTGTTTCGTGCCTTGGGCCTAAAAAAATGTCATAATGCAACTTAGGGTTTCACATGGGGTTATGCTGTCTTGTATATATGAAATTTAGACCTGCTAAGATGTCATAAGGCAACTTAGGGTTCACGTGGAGTCGTTTAACTGTCAATATAAATGTATATCTCTTACCCCTGCTAAGTTGTCATAAGGTAACTTAGGGGGAATGGAGATTGTGTTGTCCTATATACGTGACCTTTGGACCTGCTTTTTAAAACAATTAAAGATCTATTTATTATATGATGAATTATGAAAATATTAATAACATTATTTCTACTCTTACAAATTTTAATAATAAAGAAATAGAATTATCTGGTAAACTAAATCCTAAAAAAATTATTTCTGATTTCGTATACATACAAGAGTTTAAATCCGCTGATATATATATATATATATATATATATATATATATATATATATATATATATATATATATATATATATATATATATATATATATATATATAGTCTGCCAGCATAATATAAATTCGCAAGGAAATTCAGCAAGCTGTTTTCGCTTTGTTAGCGAATGATATAGAATTAAAGAGAATGGTGTCTCTTTTTGACGCAGTAGAAAAGGTTAGATTAGGATTATCAAATTAATACTTAATATGAAAAACTATCAATGTACGTATAAAACAAATATAAAGAATTATAGAATGTGAAAGTAGTTCTGAGTAGAGAAATTGAAAGTAGTTAAGTACTGAGTGTAGAAAGGGAAAGTAGTTAAGTACTGAGTGTAGAAATGGAAAGTAGTTATGTACGGAGAGGTCATCACGAAAATCCTCCATAATAATATTATTATTCCTCACGAATGACAAATTCTGATGGGATAAATGCTAGTAAAAATCGTTAACATCCTACCAAAACATAAGAATATACTGAAATACTATTTGTTTCGTCAGCGCAAAAATCCTGTAAGAAACATAATAATATAATAAATACTATTTTGTTTTGTCAGCGCAAAAAATCATATCAGAATTTTATATATTATTATTATTATTATTCCTCATGATTTACATGTTCTGATAAGGTAAATGGCAGCAAAAATTGTGAAAATCGTCCAGATTGCACATTTTGATGGGGTGTCTGGTAGTAAAATTCACGAAAATCCTATCAGAAACATAAGAATATAATGAAAACTATTTTTGTCAGCGCGTAATCCTGTATTCTTTCTCACGAATTTTACATTCTGATGAGGGTGCTTACTAGTAAAGATCGTGAAAATCATCAGATTTGCAAATTCTGATAGGATAAATGGTAGTAAAACTCGTGGAAATCGACCGATTTGTAAATTCTGAAAATACTAGTAAAACTCGCGGAAATCATCCGATTTGCAAATTTTGATATGGTGTTTACTAGTAAACATTGTGAAAATCCTATCAAAAACATAAGAATATAACAATAATAATGTTTTTGTCAGGTCAGGTCAATAAAATTTAATGTAAAGATTCAGTTGTAGACTCTCCTAGGACAAATCAATTAAATTTCCAATTTGGTCTGTAAGTTTGAAATTAATTCTTGTCAGAATCGGAGTTATTACGGATTAATTGGTTCTTGTGCATTCAAATTTCCAGAGGGGTTTTCGGGGGTGAATGTAGACATAATTTATCTCTGCTGAACCTGATTTGATAGTCTTACGTTTGTCTGATAACATCCATCAATTGCATCATATACAAGAATGACTGCGATCCTCGATGTTATATTTACTATTCCCGGTGATATATGTCTATCAACAACAAATGGATCATTATTGTAACGAAGAATATTAGCTTGCGGTAGATTGTTCCTCCATGCAGTGAGTATCTTAGAAAAGAATTCATCTGTACTATCATTAGTAGATTTATTTTGTTCGTCTGGGTTATACGGGGGATACTTAAATTTTAGTAGATCAGCTTCTGCTATCGAGTACTTGCTAAGGAATGTTTCTTTATTAGTGTGATCTAAATTAATTACCATTTATATGAACTTTCGATTAATAAGTTCAACATCAGATTGTATTTGATTAAATATTTATAATTTTTTTATTTATTAAATATTTATATTTGTTTGATAATATTATCCGGATGTGATGATAAATCAGAGATATACTCGGTAAAATACTGACTGAAAATTTCTATCTGTTGTTTGTGAATTTCCTTAAAGTTATTAAAATAACCGGCACTAATTGAAGCCGTATCATTACTGTTGTCTCTTTTAAATTGGTACATTTCAACATCGCCTATGAATACAAGTTTACCATCATATGTATCCTCACGTATGAAATATCTTAAATTTAGGGGGTTTCCATGATATGAACGATTGTCTGAAGTAAAATCAGACTAGGCTTGTTCAGGTGGTGGTGGTGCTGCTTTCGGGATAACTCCAGGCCATCCTAAAACAGTTATAATTGATGACTGATAAATATCCACGAAATAATCAGGATAATTTATCTCTATCGCGGCTGATAATATTGGTTCGTGAACTGTTATAGCTATTTTGATTCGTTTCCTGTAACGGATTTAATTATACGCTGGAATTCATCATTGATATATTCGATTTAATAAGAGCCTTTTGATATTCCAATGGTATGAAAATCGGGAGTTCCATCTAGTTTATTCTTATTTGCAAATACCAGTGAATTATTTGACTGTTGACCCCCGAATGATTTTGACCGAATAATTGGCCAAATGTAATATACTCGTAATTGAGCTAATTGAGCAAGTGCAATTTTTTTTGGGAATTGCAGTTGGAACATTTACACTGAATTAATGGTTGGATGAAGTTATTGAGATCATTGTTCTCTTTAGTGGGTTTGCATTAGCAACGATCTGTTTCAGTAGTTCTTGCGACATTATTATTATTATTATTATTATTATTATTATTATTATTATTATTATTATTATTTTAATTATCTAAATCCGACGTCGTGGCCACGTTGTAGATCTTAAACATCGCTGAGAACTCGTTATCTGATATTATTCCGTCGTCAAGGCTTGATGATATCAGCGAGGATAATTGTTAATATGCAGCCGCCGCGGTATGCAACTTATTTATATACTCTAGTATTTTATTCTGACTGCATGGAGATATTTGTATTACAATTATATTAAGAACACCAGCTATTGTTGGTTCCACTGAAACACTAATGTTCCACTGAAACACAAATTGTTACAATTGCATGTGATGTCCTTGTTACAATTGTTGATAGCAATACACCAGTTCCAGCAATAAAAGCGGAAACCGAATATACAATTATATCAACTACAACAACACACCTGCGAATTTTTAAAAACTTTTTACCGTGTATGTGTCAATGAGATTTTTTAATTGATTCTGTGAGTGACGCTGATGCTAAACCACCACTGATGGGGGTTATTCTAAATGTTTCAGTGGATCCATTTTCTATTATTGCACTTGTATTATTAACATCAATAGATGTACTTGATCATTTGTTAAACTGTAACGGTGAAATCAGGGTTAATCATAGATACCCGGACAGATGCATTAATTTTAACAGGGTTTTTTTTTAGTTGTCCCGGTGAAAGATCCCAGCTGAATCGAATACACGGTATAATATTTTCTGTGTGCGTTATTTCAACCTTATCAAGCCTTTCAGCGATAGCAGGAAAATCAGTAATAATATTATCATGTGTTTGTTTAATCGTGTCAATGCTCGTGTTGATATCAGAAAGTTTCATAACAATGTTCAACGGAGTGCCAAAGCAATTATTTCTGATTTCGTCAATTTTTCTCAATTTTGTACGGATATGTGCAAACGTGCTTGTATGAACATCATACTCGACGCGCAAAGTTGATAGTTTTTTTTTGTCTATGGTGATGTAATTGATATCTACATAATGTTTTCTTGCCGCTCGTGTCAGATGTTGGATCTCCAAGTACTACGATTTTATTCCCGTTCATGTTGAGTGCGCCAGTCATTGTATAACCGGACTTTTGTACTACCCCAATAATATCATCTAATAGCGTTTGCATAATAATACCGGTTTTAATTCCTCCGTTGTAATCAAACACTGCCATGGAGATTTTAGGTGCTCCATTAATTCTAACCAAAATATCCGTCAATGAAAGATTACTCGTTTTTAATTGTCCCTGCTTATCCTGAAATATAACAATCTCGTTTGGATAAACATTTGCAAGATTTAGTAATTCGTATAATTCGACGTTAATGATTTTTTTAACACTCTCTTGTGACATTCCTTTAGTAGGTTTTTGTTTCGAGAAAGATCTCCCGTAAATATGTACCATTATACTTTAAGATCTCTTTAAAAGGCGATTAATCGTGTACTCGTGTATAGTTGTATGGGATGGTTTGGTTGATTTTGATATAGACTCGAGTACGGCAAGTACTTATCGTCTCCGTTTTGGTGGGTCAGTTAATGTCTGTGTTGGTAATGTTGAATACCAAACCGGGATTTTATGAACATTGACATACTCGATAAATTCTTTTGGCGGGGGGTAATCCATACGAATAGAAATAAATAATTCCACGTGGATCAATTGCGTATGCGGTCCAGTGAGTTCCAGGTCCGGTGCAGTTATCGAGATTAATTATACCGGTATCAGCGCTATTTGGTCTGGAAGGTAACTGGTCTCGCATACAAAAGCACCTCTGAAGTCGTTTAATGTTCCACATGTAGCAAGCATCGATTAAATCAAAACTTGACATTGGTGTTATTAAATTGTTTCTGGTAGTCTCATATTTTTCCTTTTTCATCGCGGATAGAGTAAGTCGGAATCCGGTTTTGTCATGTTTAGCATTATTGAATTTGCTACGATACCGTTCCGTCAGTGATAGTTTATTCTGATCAGCTGTAATCTGATTGTGTTTTAGTGTTACTGTAGTTCTGGATTGTTTCACTGACGCAGTTTATGCTTTTTTAATCTGACTCGGAGTCAGAGTAACATTTACATGATGATATGTAATTTATAAAATTGCGAGTGATCTAATTTTGTCATAAATTTTATACTGGTGCATCAAAAATCTCATTCAAGTAAAATCAATTTGTCACAGAGTAGAACAGCGATTGCCCTGTAACTATCAACAGCTGGTGTTTCACCTACGCGAGCTCGAAAGTATATATCAACAACAATTTGTCGTGTTTAATCAAGATGTTCCAAGGAAAAGTAATTCATAGGATATATTTTTGTAAAATCGATTTGTGATATTGCAGACCAGTATCTACAGTCTGATCACGCCCAATAAATGTCAACAAACGATGATAAGGTCGCGCTATTTGTTTTGTGGTATAATCTAACAATATATCCTCAGCTGGTTCTTGTTAGCCGTTAATTGTTAAAGAGAACTCGGTAACATCGAGTTTATCAAATATCATATGACTCCGCTTTTGAGAACCTGTCCGATTAGCATTTTGCAGCGCGACAAATATATGTCGTGGCGCAGAAACGCCTAGTTGTGGTTGTATATACCATGTAAAAATTACCGTTAATATTAATCTGAATACTATATGTTGTTGTTAGCCATGATGGTAATGATTTACCACCTGTATCCATAAATGACAATAATTTTTTATCCTCCTCAGTGATCGATGGAGACATTACTGGCATCCACAATGAGAGTTTTGTTATATGAACTTTACCATCAGCAACACCAGCACCTCGTCAGATTGCATCATTTGTTCTTACAAGGGCTACTGAATTTTAGCTCCAAAGAAAATCATTCTAACATTTCTGCAAAATTCGAAAAATGTGAAACAGTGGAATTACACATAACAATTTTCTATGAGGTCCTTGCATCATTGCTGCACGTGTTGCAAATCCTAAGTTGTTAGTAGCACTAACATCTTTTATAATATGAAAAGCATCAGCTAGTCTCGTTGCATGTTCAAAATCATCTGTTTGAGGATCAGCTGCAGTGTTTCGTGCTGTCCGTAATTTAACATACTGAATATTATCAGCATTCTCAATAATATCCTTAGCAAACATCATCGAGAGACAAGCTGATCTTATATAATGCGGCAACGTCAACATCTTTATTAATAGATTCAATATCTCATCCATCAATATTATATTTAGCGCTATCAAACAGTGTCATAATTCCATTGTTAACGAAACAAACTCGCAAATTCTCTGCATATGGCGTATTAACTTCAACATGCGTGACAAGTTCTACTTCAGCAGGTAAAAATATTTACTCATATCATGAACTTGAAGGACAATTCTTGATCGTTGATTTCGTTATATTGCGTGATAAGAATAAAATTGATAATCACCTATAAAGTCATCTTTGCGAACCGGTGCTTCCATATCAAATGCTGTGCCGGGTATACGTTTCAACATTTATTATATATTTCGAGATCTAAATCGTAATCTCGCTGACGTTCTGAAACTACTTCCTGCTATTAAATTTGCAGTAATATTTCCTTGTAATTCATTAGATCTTTGATTCATCAAGCTGCTAGTTTTTTTATCTGCGGATTGGTTTATTATTTTACTGCCATTCGCGAGCATGATTTCAGTAGATGCCAGTTTCACTGGCTGCGGTTTTCGTCGTATTAATCGTGCTTGACTATCCTCGGCTGCAGAAAACGCTTTGCTGGCAATATTACCAATAACACCAGGAGCTTGAAATAATCGTCGACAAATATCAGCGGCTTCATTAATTATTTTTGTTGAGTTATTTCCAGTCCGCGTTCCTGCTATCAGAATTCTAATTGTGCTATGTCGGAAAGAATATTGTTAGGACAGGTAACAAGACCACTTCCCCAAGCAACGCTTGGAGAAAAACCACTACCAGTTGCACCAGTGTCAGGCACATCATAAAATTGTTATTTTGTTTTTAGTTGATCTACCTTTTCAGAAAACTTTAAAAAATATGGATCATCCCTACTAATACTACCCTTATTATGAGGAATGTTAAAGATCTCTTACGATAATCAACCTCATACAATTTTTGATGTTCTGGTAACTAATCAGACGAATAATTTGAATCATCTGCAGTATATTTAGCTAATTGATCATCAGCCATATCTTTAATTTTTAATAAGTTCCTGGTTTAAATTTTTCGATTAGTTTTAATCAGATGGAGGAATTTCTTTTTTTTGTGGTTTCTGCTGTTTTTGTTCTTTCTTTCATTCTTTTTATTGTTTGTTTTCTTCATTTTGATCATTCGCTTTAATTACCGCATTGAGGTATTCTTTTGTTTGTTTGATTAGGATTTTTAACATAGCTTTAACAATTTTTCAGTCATATCGCTACAATGTCTGCAGTGAGGCAGTTTATAGTGATGTCTAGCACTGAGACATCATGCCGCAGACATGTAGCATGATGTCCCACCCAGTCACATTATCCTGACACCAGGCCGACCAGTCCTAACACTGACTTCTTTATGCTGAGCGTCAAGCGGGGCAGCTGTTAGTACCATTTTTGTAAGTCTTTGGTATGACTCGGCCGGGGATCGAACCGACGACCTCCCGCTTCCGAGGCGGACGTTCTAACCACTAGGCCACCGGAGTGGTTAATGAAGTATTCTATATATGATGCACTTTTTGTGCCGATTCTACTCGTATTAGTTTCAGTTTTATAAAACACATCAGCCCAGTGTTGTAGACCAGAAATATATATTCCATATGTTGGTCTCATCATTCTTTTTCTATTTTCATAAGTCGTAACCAGGTCAGGAAATTCATTTGGACCAGTTTTGTCAATTGCCGTTATAGCATCTTCAGTAAATTTTTTCACTTATTTTTCTCTTTAGCTTTTGCTAGTTGAGGCATTCAAGCAGAAAGATCTTGTAAAAGTCTCAATGTTTCTTGAGGATTTTTTTAGGTGGGTTTTTTCATGTTGAGGAAGAAGAGGTTTAGTTGTTTCCGTAACTGGTTTGAATAATTGTTGAAAACGTTCCGCAAAATCCATCTGAGATTCCTGGCGTTTCTGTAATTTTCACCTGACAGAATCACGGACTGGTATAAAAATTGTAATTGCTTCGAGACATTCTCGTGCCCACCGAGCGTTTAATGCTTCACCAACAATTATTGCTACAACAATGATTTAATTTACAGCAGCAGAGAGGGTGTGACCTCGGATAAGTGTCCATGTGGTAAACATGTGCGTTAAACAACAATAATAATAATAATAATGATAATAATAATAATAATAATTTTAAAAAAATAACAGCATCAAAATAAACTAACCCATTTAGAGAAAGCTCTGTTCGTTAGAGGCTTTGGTTTGCGTTTTTTGACGTTTATGTTTCGTTTTTGTAAGAAGCCTTAGTTTAATAAAATGATGCCCCAATTATAAGGTGGGCTCATCTTTTTCTCTGCTTGTTCTCAGCATGTAAGAGCTATGATTATTTCATTATAATCATTAAACACCAAGTCCATAGCATTTCAAAATAGGGGCATGCTATAAAGCATTAGCGCTCCAAACTCACCGGTGTTGTAATCTATATGTCTTGTAACTGGTCAAAGTCTAGATGGAATTCATATGGACATTCTTCGTCAAGTGCATAATCGTGGCAAGTAAACCACAAAAACGGCTTATAGTTTGTACGATATTTGGAGGGATATTCAGAATGAGTAGTACATAAATAGTTATATTGATATATAACTGACTTAAACTACCATTTTCTAAACTTTATGTGAAACAATGCACATTAAGGTACGCCTATGATTTCATATTATATTATCGATTGCTACATAGCATGTGTTTAGTGATTCAAGCTCTACTGGAGGAGAATTGTTGAGAATTTTACGATGTACTTCATCCTGGTTTGCCGAATAATAACTTGATAAATTAATCCCCAAACCCACTCAACCCCAAAACGGATGAATGGATTTTGGTCTGACATAAACTCGTCATAAAATCATGCAAATGACGAAGACAGATCTGTCTACACAAACGATGTCATCAACGTTTGATCTAAAACAGGTGATCATTCTTAAAACACACAATGTCTAAAAAAATATCAAAATTTTATCGCGCAAATGGGAAACAACGTATAAGCAGGATTACTATTAACATGGCCAATGCGGTATGGAAGTTGAAAATTTTAGTCTCTGAATTCCAATGTCATATATTAATTTTCTTTTTGGATTCACATAGTTTTGTTATTTTGATCGTATGAACATTTCCTTAAAATGTGATCATTTGCATCGGGATTTTTGTTTATTCGCAAATGTTTCTACATATAGTGTCGAAAAGTCCACATGCGTGTGTGAGCGTGTGTGTGAGCGTGTGTGTGTGTGTGTGTGTGTGTGTGTAGAAAATCTGTAAGGCCAAACCATTGCAGTTTCACTAGATGGGCATGAATTTTGTATTCTTATTGACGTAAATATTCTTTGTTTGTATATATTTTATTTATCTTTTCATTTAAAAAATCATGACGTGTATCTTGAAACTCTACATATATTTTCACATATATTTAACAACTTTTCAAGGATTTGTTTCCGTAGTCCACATGGATTTTCTATTTTATTTTTTAATTTGGACCTACTATTTTCTTTTAAAAAAATATAACGTTAGATTTTGACTGAAAATATCTTTTTTTAGGTCTACTTGAGAATATTGCTGATCACTACCAACCAGCATTTCGTCTTAATTTGCTCTTTA
Organism: Unio delphinus; assembly: GCA_029339505.1. Taxonomy (NCBI): domain Eukaryota; kingdom Metazoa; phylum Mollusca; class Bivalvia; order Unionida; family Unionidae; genus Unio; species Unio delphinus. Next base: position 3,164,261 of record JAQISU010000041.1, on the reverse strand, counting down.
CTGAACAGTCTATTGAAAAAGACTTAAAAGTGTATCTTTGAAGGGCGTGACAAAGACGTAATAATCGAGGTTAAACATTTTGCACAGTAATAATCAGTTGCTTATTTGTTCATGTTATCCATGGTCATGCGCATACATCCAGGAAGTAAATTAGTCACTTGTTGGGAAGAAGTTGCGAATAGTGTATATTATGCTGAAATACTGAGGATTGGACCCTAAAGTATTGAACGAGTAAGTAAAATCAGGTACGTCTACCTAACTGAATTTTCATAGATTCTGCGGAAAACTCACCTTTCGTTGATTCTGTTTTAACGCCACGTTTCTTTACCTGCTTAGTACGTGTCATATCTTCACTTGAATAGTCAGCGTCCCATAAAGCCTATACAAAATTATCGCGATAATTTATTATTCCTCAAATTGTTTTGTTCATGTTGTTGTTTCAAACATGAATTAAGCTACGTCGGCCTTGCATCGGTTAGAAGATGGACTTTGACACTTGCTAGTATTAGAGGATATACTAGGGCACGTACAATTTATACGGACTCCGAGTGACAGTGTGGTCTAAAGCGCTCTCCGTTACGGATCACTGCCATCTCACCTCTGCCTGCGTGGTTTCGAGTCTCAGATTGGGCCAATCTGTGTATGTGTGAAACCTTGCCAGTAGCTTCTCGTAGGTCAGTGGTTCTTTCAGGGGCGGGGGAGGGGGTGTCCTCGAAGATTTCCTTAACCATTAATACTGGCGGCCATGTATAGCCAATTGAGTGCTGATAAATTGCGTTAAACCCTACAACAACGACAACTTACTAGTATAGAGAGATTAAAGTTCAGCTACTTTCGTATTCCATACAAAAACCAATTCGATTAATAACACTGTTCAAGCTTGGTTGTATTAGAACACGAAGAGTAAAAACTGGACTTAAAGTATGACTTCTAATGCTTTAGGTTTGTGTGAGATGGTGAAATGTACTGCGATATCTTACATTTCGTCTCTAAAACATATTTTTTTATGAAAAAAAATATTAAAGATATAATTAAACAATTTTCTCTTAGGATGTATGTATGTATGTATGTATGTATGTATGTATGTATGTATGTATGTATGTATGTATGTATGGGGGGGGGGTTCAAATGGTCTAAAGCACTTTCCTTTACGGATCACTGCCATCTCACCTGTCTGCGTGGGGTCGAGTCGCAGATTCGGCCAGTGTGGGTATGTGAGAAAGCTTGCCAGTAGCTTCTCGTGGGTTGGTGGTTCTTTCTGGGGGATTTTCCGAATGCTTCCTCCATCATTAATACTTACCGCCATGTATAGCATATCGGGAACTGATAAATGTCGTTTAAAGCCATTTTACAATATGCGCTTAAGCTACGTTAAAAATCCAAAATCACACACACACACACACACACACACACACACACACACACATACACACACACACGCACTATGAGCATTTACAAACTGGACATCACATTACATGCCGGGAAATTCATATTTTAAGAACTGTTGCACGCTAATAGTCAATAATTATCTGCATTTTAAACACAGGGACACACATTCCAGCATAAGATGAATGTAAACATAAATGAAAATAATGTGGTATCTCCAACCATTATAATCATAATGTGATGTTATATGGACATGCATTTGATAAGTAACAGGGATGAAAAGGTAACCAGGCTTGCTTCAGTTTTCACCATGGTTATTCTACAGTGGAATAAAACCATATCAAACATACGCAGTTAAGGTGAGACATAAAAATAGTATACTGATGCAGGTTCAATGATAAAACCGTGAATGATCATGCAGAGACAACAATACTGAAAACTTCATAATCGGAGTTAATAATTTGACTAAAACTCTGTTCGTAGCACACCCAAAAGAAAACTCAAAATTATGGAATTTGTATATCAGTTCTCTCAAGGAAATAAGTGATCACCCTTGTATATAATGGAATATACACTGTAAGACACTGTAAACCATCAATCACACATATCATTAAAATACTATATTTTAATAAATTTACTTAAAACGTAGACATGTATAGTGATCAGGAGAAAATCACTGCTAAAGTTACTACTGGCGATGAGGATTACTGCTCGATACTATTCCTTATAGTAAGTTCCTTTAAGTAATTCATATATAATATTGTATCATTATCAATTATATTTGGCGATTAGAAGTTGTCATTTTGGTTGAAAATGAAATTTCTCAAAATTAAAATTAAAACCCGACATGTAAGTACAATTCATTTCTTGAGTGCAAAAAAGTGTATATAGTTGAATTGTCAAGATCGCGATATTTCATCTGTTTTTCTTAAGCATTACCTTGCTAAAACAAAAATTGACGTATGTGGTCATTGTCCATATTTGTCTGTCCGTCGGTCCGTCCATCCATCCGTCTATATATCTATACCTATCTACCTTGTGAGTGAACTTGAATATTATGTATTGAATTTACTTTAATAGTCATACGATATGCGACCGGCAATAGAAACAGGAAGAGCAGCCCGAAGCGAATTGAGATCCGAACAAGAGACAGTGTCCTCCACTCCACAAAACATCCTTGTGGCGGCCATTGATTTTGGTACCACATACTCAGGATACGCATACTCTTTCCTTAGCGACTTCAAGAAAGACCCTCTTACGATATATACCAATACGAAATGGAACTCAGGTGGAGGAGAAGGGCTGGTAACCGATAAAACCCCAACAACCATCCTTTTCAAGCCAAATGGAGACTTTCATTCCTTCGGTTATGACGCCGAGAATAAGTATGACAACTTAGTTAATGACGATGACCATCAAGATTGGTACTATTTTTCGAGGTTCAAGATGACGCTTCATGGACAAACAGTATGCTCTATGTTTGTTTGTCTTTCTCTCTGTATGTCTGTCTGTCTGTATGTATGTATGTCTGCAACACAAAGAAAGAAAATTTTAAATCGAGTTTATGTTGAATATGTACTCCTAATGACGTAATATATAATAATGTCAATATATTAACCAAGTTAGATAGCCACGATTTCAATCTGATTTTTGGACTTGTTTCCTCCGGTTTTTACACCAATTATAACTGCAATAAGGTGATAGTACGTAGACAACTTTTGACTCTTGAAGCAATCAGCATTCTCTAAAACAATAACAAAACTAGGTTTCGTTGTTTGACTGGTCTAAAATAAGTGTAATGCTCCTGGAAATAATAAGCATAGGTTTTACATCAATAAAGAGTACGTACGTATGTGCGTATGTTTATTAACCAGCGTTCAGTATTTTCAGGAATTATGATTTACTGTATGTAATACGAGTCTTGCAAATTTGTTGGACTGTTGTGATTCCCTTCTTTACAATTATGTGACTAATTGCTTCCTATTGCACAATGTTTTTTACAAACAGATATATGCTTTAACCTACATACATTCTAAGAATATAAATTTCAGCTCAACAATTACTTCATTACAATTTGACGCATTTGCTGAATGGTACGCAGTTCTTATATACCGTTCATCGTCGTGGCCTACTAAACTCTATTTCTTTATTACTTAATATTTAAAGTTGCTTACGGGAACATTTTCATTCTAACAGATGCGTCTGACACTCATTTTATTCAATGCATTATACAGGTTGGATCGAATGCAAGAATAAAGATGTATGTCAATAATGTCATGTTCACAGAGACTGTAATATTTAAAGATAGTTACATAAGAATCATTTTTAAGATATATATATATGCTATTTTTTTATGTTACGATGATACAATCAGAAAATTAGACGAGAAATGGAATTGATGGACGACCAACGACACCAAATGCCTGCGATGAAAGTCTTCTCTGAGGCAATCAAATATTTAAAGACTCATATGTGGCAAAGCTTGTGTGAGAAAATCCCTGACATAAAGGATACGGATATTCGCTGGGTCATCACCGTCCCCGCTATATGGGATGATGGCGCGAAACAGTTCATGAGGGAGGCTGGTAAAGAGGTATCTTTTAGAGATAACATGTCATTATTTCAGCAATACATGCAAACGTCTGGTGCCAAACATATCTTGTTTTGTCTATTTGTCTGTTTTTACATCAGTAATTGCATCTAGATAGAAATTTAATATAGGAATTTACCATTGTGTAATGAGAACGTGCCACGACAAATTAAAGTCTTTTTTCTGTAAGATCGCAGTCGTGTATTTAGCGATCGAAGCTAATATTAGAATTTGAATTTGCAACAACGTGGTAAGCATGTGTTGAATATTTTACTGAGCAGTTTTATTGGTATCTTTTTCTCAAGCCATCATTGCAAAATACAGACGATAAACGGAACGGTAACAACGAAACATCCAACCACAATATAATGAATAAACCTCTCAGCAGTCCCGTGGAGTATTTGTAAAGTAGTCTCTAAGTCACTCCTTGGCAACAAGAACGATCGAAGTATAAATATTCAATATTATTTGACTGTACCCAGCGACAGTTCCATAAAAGTGTCTCCCACCAAGAGATTGTGTTGTTTCTCAAAGAAAGTATCTCCGTTTATGCAACTAGACAACTAAGCCCGTCGGGTAATAACTTTGGTTCATTGAGGGATCGAGCAATTTTTGTCATCGAAATACTAGACAAAGATATACAAGAACAGATATACAAGAACAGATGGACAGAAGCAATTCATAACTTTTTTACATACGCACATATAAACACACAAAACATTACGCCAATGGCAGCTAACATCAAAAAATAATAACACAACATAATACTCGCTAACCTCCTGTCACAGCTCCGGTGGCCTAGTAGTTAGAGAGTCTACCTCGGAAGTCGTGGTTTCGATCCCCGGCCGAGTCATACCAATCACTTAATAAAATGGTACTAACATCTGCCTGGCTTGGCGCTCAGCATTAAGAGGTTAGTGTTAGGACTGGTCGGCCTGGTGTCAGGAAAATGTGACTGGGTGGGACATCATGCTGCATGTCTGTGGAATGATGCCTCAGTGCCAGACATTACTATAAACTGCCTCACTGCTAACATCGTAGCGATATGGCTGAAAAATTGTTAAAGCTACGTTAAAAATCCTAATCAAACACACACTCTAACCTCCTGTCAATAAAAAGTCTACTATGTTCAACGAATAGCTTAAAGACGCACTCAACACAGTGAATACATGTGTGATTATCAGCTAACATGAAAACTTTCATCGCCTACGACTGGATTTTATCGATACAAAAACACTCTCCATCAAATCGTTTACGTGTGTTCATTCTAATTTTCGGTAGTAAAATTGCCCTTGCTGCTTACTCCAAAGTGTCGAGAACAATAACTGATTCTTCCACTATTTTGACCTTACCCCTGAACTTTAACGAAGGACTCAGATGTGTGGACCCTAATATCAGGGAGTGCATCAGCGTTAATCCACACCGTAGCTGAGAGTGATTCCCTCTAATGTAGATTATGTTATGATTTCTTATAATCTATGAGGAACACATAAGTACACAATTTAAAAAAAATCTTCATTACCTTGTCACAAAATCGTATCTTTTCATTTGAACACAAGTATAAACCTACATCTTTGCTGGCAAACGTCCTGATGTAACAACCTATCTACACCTTGGCGTATCGATCAGATATTTCTGTGCTTTGGGTCTCTGAATTTCATTGACAAGCCACTGCATCCAACCAAAATAAAGTGGCTCAAGTTTGAACTGTTCCTATGTCATCGAGATATGACTTGAATGGACTGATAAAATAAAAACAATTTTCCAGTGCCGATAAGTGTTGGCAAAAATACCTTTCACTCAAACCTGAATTGGCGTTCCCTCTGGTACATAATCATACTTTTGACGTCAATCTTCCAAAGAATCCTTATAAGTCAATTCACCCCCACCATTTTCTGCCAGTGTACAATGCACCACGTTACTGGTTAATTGGCATTACATATTAAAGGAGGCATCTCATGAGATCCAATACATGACGCAAGGACAAAGCACAAATATATTTGTTCGATCCACCTAGGTGTAGATAGGATTATCACATCGGAATCTTGGCTAGCGAAGATGATAAACGTAGCTTTTAAACAAAATATTATGATCGCCATATATATTTATGAGTGATTCTCTTGGAGTGGCATACAGCTCAAGCATCAAACATATCAAGGATTGGTGATTGAGAAATGTGGAATAGACCAGAGTAGTCTTCATACGTGGCATTAGAGGACACTAAGCGGAGACATCCTGTTTGACACGGGTTGGGTCCCGTGTGGTTCCGGGATCGTTGTCAAATCCTTCTTTAGATCCATCTATCAAGTAATTGATAAACAGAATCCGAAACATTCGTTACTAAATGGTGGGAAAATATGATGATTATTACATGCAAATACCGTTTTGAACTCAGGGAAACGCATCATGTCACAAGTATTATGTTGAATCAATTGATTCATCATCCAGGTAGAAGTAGAGAAATTGAAACCAATGTAGATACGTAGGCAGAGCAATACTATTTGGCGGCGTAAAACCATCAAATACACGAATGTTTTATTTAATAACAGCCTCATTCATTCGCACGAAAACTGCACTGATACTGTTGGGAATGTTCCAAGACAGAACCTGTTCTGCTTGTAATGCTATCTATGATGTTCAGGATGACATTATCTGAAAGAGTAGATTTATATTTAGTGATGTCATTAGCTCCCATCAAGTTTTGATATCAAAGGACAATCCATTGATTTCCCTGATCCGAAAAACAGCGTCCTATACCTCAAAGTCAAAACAGGAAAATGAATGAAAATCGACATCAAGAGTGGCTCATAGATTTGTACCTGAACAACAAACTAGTCACCAGCAGCACACATACTTACTTGTGCAGTGCCTATCTTAATAATCTACTCACTTGCAAAAAAGAAGCCAAATGCACATACCTCAATTAATGTTCTGTGAGAATCCGACACGTTGGGGTGGGTGGGTGGTAACAACATAGCTTTGACTGCTGGTGATGCCTCAGATTGCAATGATGGATTCAAGGATCAACAAAAGAAAACCAAATAAGGTCGTATGTTAGGAATGATGGATTGTTTGCACACTGACATAAAATGTGTGTTACTGGTGCGTATGTGATTCTCATATTGAATCGAAGTAGCACAGTCTTCCATCTATTGGAAGTCAAAACTTCCACCACTGCTGTAGGTCCCCAGTTCAATTTCAATGCTCATGCATTCCAGGGTCTGTTACCTAAATATTTGTTTCTTAGCTTTTGACAGTAACTTATCCCTCAACAGAACTGTTTCAAACCTTTTCCAATTGTATCACTACAACATCTCAAAAATAAACATCACCCTTGATGGACACACTTTTTATATTATACCCTTTGAACCTACGTGTACTCAGAAGAATAACTTTACACCAAAAATCCGCGTGTTAATTGGGTATTAAAAGTACACACGGCATTTCCTGCAACAACGTTTTAGGAGGTTATAGTTTGTTGTAATTCAATTATTCATTACATTAAGGCAAACGCAACACGTAAATTGGCAACTCCACTCAGCCTATGTACACTCTAATAGCTATTGATGATTTTACAGTGGCTAATGTGTCAGGAATGTTAAATCAGGAATGTTAAACTAATGGACAGTAGTAAAAAGGTGATAACTTTTTCTCCACTTGTGACAAGGTCGACATTTTTGACAGTAGTGAGTTTTTGTAAGCCAAATATGGCAGAGGCCATTTCGACACTAATGTATAGCAAGTTGATTTAGGTTTTTGAGGAGACACTGCAGCACAGTTCCACACATCTGCATATCATATTATTGTCGGACAGAGAAGTGAGGTTGTTGTGACTTCACATGTTTAGTCCGTACATACTGTCTTTAAACAATTTATACGGTACTTTTTATAAACTTTGTATACCATCAGCAGCAAATTAATTTAGCTCATAATTGACACTTGATGGCCTAATTGAACTAAGGTATGAAAGAGAAACTTGTATGTACTAGATAACACAATAGAACCGATGTATAAAATAGAGAAACTGGTATTGTTACGTATATCTGATACTTCAAATCCACTTAACATAATATATATAAGTATATAGCTGTAACAGCAATTCGCTTTAGGCCAGTGCTTGGAGTAATGTGACGTTACTCCCTTATATAAACTAAAAAACACTTAATCTAGCCAAGGTTTCCTGGGACAATTAATGGATATATCAAAGCTTCAAAAGTGTCTGCATGTTCTGCATCATATATAAATGGCTACTAAAATATATTTTGGTGATGTGGCGGTAGCCATGGTAGTGTGGGCACTGGAAAGTATAGGCATATCATAGTTGTCTTATCTCGCATTAAGAGGTCCTATGTTCGATACGAAGTACAAACCTAGTATGGCGCGAATTATTAATTTAAATCACATATATTGCTTGTTTAGCGCAAGAGTGTATGTATGTATGTATGTATGTATGTATGTATGTATGTATGTATCTCAATCTCTCTCTCTCTCTCACTCTCTCTCTCTCTCTCTCTCTCTCTCTCTCTCTCTCTCTCTCTCTCTCTCTCTCTCATATATATATATATATATATATATATATATATATATATATATATATATATATATATATATATATATATATAAGATTAATTCTCGACAGGTAGTGCTTGGAGTAATATGCTATTACACCATTATATAAATAAAAATACCCTTTATATTTTTCTCGTGAATTTGTATGTGCATAGGTACCAGATAGTATATCATGTATACTACATTGTTAAGAGGAGTCGTTATCTGTCATCTTCCATTTCCACAGGGTGCTATACCATCCCTAATTCCAACAGGGTGCAATAAACTGCTCATGTTTCATTCCTAAAAGGTGCTACAAACCACTCATGATGAATACCCAAGATGTGTTTTCAAAAATGTCAAATTCCCTTGAGGTGTTATACTATCCTTGAATGTTAAAATCCCATAAGACACCAAACTGTCACAGACATGTTAAACTGGGTGTTTTAAATCTTCGAAAGGTAAATTCAGCAAGGTGCACTGCAGTGCCAAAGGCTTATATTAACTTCCACTGAGTGACATTACAATGCATAGTGTGCCCAGTGTTGTCCCTCTTAACTAACCCTATATGTGACAGTACCAGTTTGCTCCACTGCCTTTACAGTGCCTATCAACATTTCACTATACATGATCTTTGTCCTATCAGGACTTTGTTCACACCAGCCATCACTCCATCGACAGTAGAAACCATTAATTGGGCTATTCATTTAAGGGGCTATTAGTTATCATAAGAGTTTCTACATTAAAGCTGTAAAAACTATAAAACTAATGATTTTGTGGAAAGGATGCTTGTACGACTTTCTCTTTTATTATCCCCTGTGCACAGGTAGAAGTGGCTTGGGAATCATTCCATCCCACTGACTACCTCTCAGTTCATTGTAAGTGCACATTACTTTAAAGGGAATAGTGATTAATACTAATACTGTATATAGTACAGAATTTAATATTGGTTACTTTAGAGAGTGTAAAAGAATTAAAACAGTAAATTTATTGTAACCATTTTCTAAATGTACACAAATATACACACATGCAATTATGCATATATACCTGAATCAATATTCAGTTTTCAAAATTCTATACAGTAACTATTTGTGTTACTCATTTGACAATATTTACATCCCGTTTTCATTTTATTTGTGTACTTTCTCTTATAATCAAAGTCGTAATAAAGGAAATGCATAGATTAGAAGCCAAATATTACTTTAACAATTGACTGTATTAAAACCATTTTTAATTTCTAATATACTCAATCACGAAATAAATAAGGTCATACCCACCTCATTGCAAAAGTGCTTTTAATATATGTACATATCTGAATTTAATTAAAATTGTGATGAACATATGGGGTGAGTCATTCAAAGAGATGTTTGTATATTTGCCATTTGTCATCAAATTTTTCCATATAAAATTGACATGTGCATAATATTTTTCTGACATCTATATTAATCCAAGAACTGTTTTCATTAACTAAATCATTTACATACACAATTCCTTTTCATCCATCGCATGTACATAGCAGTAGAATTTCAAACTGTAATCATAGGACTCATCCATACTGCAATTTTAAGAAAACGTTTGAGTTCTCTTCAGTGAATTTATTTTGTAATTCAAAAAATGTTGCAAATACATCAGTCCAGAAAGCAATCAAAGTATTTCGCACCATTTCATAAAATCTATACCAAAACTGAAAATCATGTTTGGCATGGAAGTTATTAAAATCTCATTCCATTTAGGCTTATATGTGGCAAGGCTTCTCCAAAAAGGCGGGTCTGAATGAATGTACAAACATGTTTATATCTATAATTTTCATACCTTCTTCAAAATATTCTGATTCTGATCCCTCTGGTGGCCTAGTGGATATAGCGTCTGCCTCAGATGCCAGTTCAAATCCGGGCCGATTCATACCAGACTTATAAAAATGGTACTAGCAGCTGCCTTGCTTGGCACATTAAGTGGTTAGAATTAGGACTGGCCGGCCTGGTGTCAGGATATTCTGACTGGTTGGCACATGATGTCTGTGCCATGATGCCCCAGTGCTAGACATCACTATTAACTACCACAATGCAGACATTATATCAATATGACTGAAAACTTGATAAAGCTCAGTTAAAGATCCAAATCACACACACAAACTCCCTTCAAAGTACTCATTGTACAAAACATTACTTTTGACTTCATCTTTTCCAACACCACCCTCCACAAGCTTATGGAAAAGTACATCTAAGTCTTGAAGTTTGGTTTTAGGTGGATTTGATAAACTTAGAAATAGGTGAGTAATCTTGTAAGATTTATATTATAGTATTCATTAGTTTCAAAACATTAATGCCAGAATGTGTGCTGAACTAACATTACCCATACCATTTATTTAAAATGTTTGGTTCCATCAGTTAAGGGCTATTCTCCTGTTAAAGGCAGACATCCAACCAATCCAATCCCTTTCGAGCCCAATTTAAAGAATCTGTAAACCAAATTTATAATAATAATAATAATAATAATAATACTAATAATACTAATTATAATAATAATAATAATAATAATAATGAGGACATTGTATAGCACCTAATCTTTAGACGCTCTAAGCGCTTTACATCATCTATAATGACTAGACAAAAACAAAAGCCACGAAATTGAAAAACGTAAAAAATGCTGAAAATATTTAAGGTACAAGACATTATAAGGTCTTTACGTTTGTTCTTGCAGTCGAAAAAGGTGAGTTTTAAGAGCACTCTTAAACGGGATCACTGTCTTTGTGTCTAATTTCAATTATTGTATTGTTCCACATTGCTGCGCCCTGGTATGCAATAGAACGTTGTCCATATGACTTCGTTTTTATAGTGGGAACAATGAGTATACGATTGTCAGAAGAGGAGCGTAAGTATCTTGCTCGTGTGTAGACATGGGTGAGGCCGGATACGTATGTTGGACTTGAGTCCGTCAGTGAAACGCAGCGCAGAGAACAAATTTTATGTTTGATTCTGGATCGAATGGATATCCAGTGTAGGGTACAGAGCAGTGGTGAGGTGTGTTCTGATGATGAATCAGCTGAAGCAGCTGTGTTTTGAACTTTTTGAAGGTTCTGGAGTATATATTGAGACGGACCAGACAGAATTTAGTTGCAATTATGTTTTAGTGGCATCGACTGAAAGATATTTGCAATGGAACTGATGCGTCTCAGCTCAAGATATGCAGCCTTGCATATGTTCATGACATGTTGGTACAATGTGAGTATACTGTCTAGAGTAACACCTAGGTTTCATACTGACTGTGTGAATTTAATGTTGGTGTTAATGATATTTATTGTTTGAGGTAAAGGATGTGAATGAAAAAGTCTTTTTGTTGTGATCAGAATGGCCTCAGTTGTATCATCATTAATCTGCAGCTTCTTACATGTCATCCATGATTTCACATCAAAAGTGCACCTCTCTACTCCATTGATGGTACCATCAACATCAGTAGGGTGGATAGACTTGTATATTTTGATGTCATCAACGTACAATTGGTGAGACACTGGGTAATGATCCGTGACAGGTCCAAGAACAGACCCCTTCGGAACACCTCAACACATATCAACTAGGCTGGAGTGTATTCCATTTGCAGATACAATTTGTGTCCTGTTGACTAAGTTGGACTTGAATCACTTCAACGCTGTATTGTGAATGACAATTATCTCCTGGAGACAGTAAAGTAAATATGTGCATCATTTAATATGGTACCTTATTTAAATTATTTCATGACAGATAATCATGCTAAATATGAATATGGTACTTTAATTCAATATTTTTACAACAGAGAACCATACTAAATATTAAGCAGGATTTGAACCAGTGTAAGGCTTTATTCTAAATGCCAAATACATGATGAAAGACGGTGAAGTAATATATCATGGTCTAATATGTCAAATGCTGCAGACAAATCAATGAAGCCTGTAATAGTTTCGCTATCAAAAGCAGAGACAATGTCATTAAATACTTTCAGAAGAGTAGTTTCAGTACTGTGGCAAGGGATATATGCAGCCTGTACATTACTAAAAAGACTGTCTGAATTCAAATGAAATACAAGATGGGTTAGAACAACTTTTTCTAAAAAAAATTTATATGAACATGAGATTAGACACTGGGCGGTAGTTATTGAAAGCATTATGGTCAAGTCTTGGTTTCTTCAGCAGAGAATTTACAATGGTAGTCTTGAAAAATGATGAGAGAGAGAGACAGAGAGACAGACAGAGAGAGAGAGAGAGAGAGAGAGAGAGAGAGAGAGAGAGAGAGAGAAGAGAGAGAGAGAGATAGAGAGAGAGATGAATGACATCAGTTAGTGAAGGCAATATTGGGTCTAAGCACTCAAGCGGCAGTGATGTTGGAATTGAATCAAGTTCACATGACTTTGGTGCACTCTTCATCATGATTTTCCACACTAAATCTGTAGAGACAGGTTCAAATGCTCCTAATTGTTTTTGCTGACACTCTGTATCGTAACTGTATGGTGACCAGTCAATTAAAATTGTGTTGTCAACCGTATCTCAAATGGTTTGTACTTTGTCACAGAAGAAATTTGCAAATAGTTTCAGAAGGTCTAATGGAGAGAAGATAGTTGGAGGTGTTGTACATTTGTTCCTTGACATTAGTGTAATAGTTATCTTGAAAAGCACTTTGCAGCTGGAACTCTCCGTCATCTTAGCACTGTTGTGGGATAATATGGCTAAATGGACTATGTTTGTGACATTCTTCTTAGTAGTTTCATAGACTTGTTTAGACTTGTTTATGAATAGTGAGTGTGAAGGAATGCCAAAGCCCCTCTACTTTACGGCTATGTCATTTTTCAGTGCGAAACTGGTCCCTAATACTGTTATATCAGGGAGACCACTTTTTTATATTGATACTCAGCATTTGGTGGCTGGAGCATCTTTTTCAAGATATGAACGCAGGCAGTTATCGAGTTGTTCTGCTGTAGGAGGTAAGCAAGTTGTTAGGTTTTCTTGGATGTCATGCATTAGTTTGGTTCTATTTATCATACGGAGGTTTTCCTTAGTAGCAAATAAAGGTGGAGGGTTAGGGACTGATACGTCGAGATGGCATATAATAAAAAATGTTTAGGTTTGGATTCATAGATACATGTATTAAGATCCTGATTCTTGAACACATATCCTCTATTTTATTAGAAATTGCAAGTTTGATGTAATTGAGAAAGATCTCGTAATTTAAAACAAAGTCAGCAAGATTTGTCAAATACGCTAATGAAGTGTTTTGGGCATGAATTTTGAAAATAGCTATGAAATATGTCTTGAAGAATACATTTTATCTACAACATATTGATAGTCTAAAAAATGATAGAAAATTATCTAGGCTATAACAAGAAAAAAAAACATTTGTTTCATCATTCGGTTTCGAATCATTTGACTATTCAGCCTGTCTTTGGCGATTACACTTTGTGAAATCTTATCTAGAGCTTATTCATTCTTAAATATTTCACAGACTAATATATGACAGTGTGTGTGTGTGCATGTCTGAATTCCTTCTTAAATTCAAATCTGTCTTTCATTTACTTTAGGCTGGAATTCCAAACAACCAGTTGGATTTAGCTTTAGAGCCTGAGGCTGCCGCCATTTACTGTAAAGCCATCTCAGTGAAAAGAGATGGATCTTCTTTTGAGCCAGGAACTCAATTCATCCTTGTCGATTTAGGAGGTAAGCTATATCTTCATTCTTATTTCAAAAACAAGACTGATCTTACTTGCTGTTTGAAAAGGGTTATCAGAAAGAAACTAAAATTTAGATCGACAACATTCTATATATTCCTCCTATGATTTTATGTTGATTGTGCGAAATTAATGGTATGTATTCAAACATTTCCATTTTCCAGGCACACAATAGCACTTATGAAAGGTTATTTTTGTTATGCGTTTAACACCATTGTTCAACACATTAGATAGGCTATTAATCGCAGACAGTAAAAGTGGTGGAAGAAGAAGAACCCTGGAACAAACCAGTAAGAATCACTGACCCAAGGGGAGAAACTAGCCAGCTTTCTCATTTACCCACATTGGCCAAGCCCGAGACTTCAACCCAGGTGAGATTGCCGTGATCAGTAAGGCAGACCTCTCAGACACCATGGAGCTCCCATTAGGAAATGAAAAAGAAATCAATAAGTATTTCCAAATTTACATTTAAATTTTGCTTGGGCCATATGCATTTGTATAAGTATGTAGTCTTTACAGGTATATTGCTTATTTGCAAATGTTCCATAAAGATTCATTCCCTACTTGTACTGAAGTGGCAACATCAAATTCAAATTTTCAGCTTTTTTTTGTTCTTTATTGTTTTTAACTTGATCGGAACTCAGTAAGAATTTCATACAAGTTGATTCGAGTCTTATAATCTGTCAAAAATAGCATAATTTATCTTGATCTTTAGTTGCTTTTAAAATACAATCTAAATAGAGCAGAGAAGTCTATTATTTGTTGTCACTATCCTGAAAAATGTGAAAAAAAGACATCACATCACAATGACAAGAAAATATAGCAATCATTAAGTTTTTACAGGAATCTCTCCTTTTGACTGAAGCGGCCTTAATTTATAGTTTCATGTTAACAATTTTGCTGAGAGCCGTTAAAGAAGTGATTTTATTTCAACAGACCTATTAAACTTGTAATGAAACTTTACATATTATCTTTATTCTATGAAAATACTTTTTCATTTCATCTATGAAAATGTTCCAGTATAGTACACTGTTGTATTGATTTGCATTAAAGCAGTTAAACAAGTCATTCAGTTTCGTTTGACTGAGTAATCAGGTGATATTCTTTATCGATATTTTATATTCCAAGGTGGAACAGCAGATATAACCATCCATGAAGTTGGAGAATCTGGAAATTTGATAGAATTAAGTCCCCCTAATGGAGGCCCATGGGGTGGAGCGAAAGTAGATGCTGCCTTTGATAATCTGCTTGAAAATGTATATGGGGAACATGTTGTTTCTTCCTTTACTCAGAAAAACAAATCTGATGAACTTGACCTAAAGCGGGAATTTGAGATGAAAAAAAGGAACTTTGCTAGTGACGACAAAATCAGATTTAAAGTTTTGAGTAAACTTACCAAACTATTGGAAGAAAACAGTCAAACATTAGATCAAACTTTATCAGGTACAATTTATGAAGGGCATGTGATGCAAAAAAGAGACCAAGTACATATTTCAGGCACTTTAATATCCAAACTATTTGAGGATGTCAAAATGAAGATTATTCAACACATGCAGGAAGTGCTGATACAGCATCCCAAAGTAAACATCATCCTCATGGTCGGAGGATTTTCTGAATCAAAGGTTATAAAGATGGCTGTTAAGGAAGCTTTTCCTCACAAAACAGTAATCATTCCCGAGGAGGCAAGGCTTGCCGTTGTCAAAGGGGCAGTAATGTATGGTCACAACAACTCAGTTATCATTTCCAGATCAATGCCTTTCACATATGGTATCAGTGTTAGTGTTCCGTTTGATGTTAACAAGCATCCAGAGTCAAAGAAAAAATATATAGGTGGTCAGTATGAATGTAAAGAAAACTTTCATGTTTTTATTCGAGCTGGGGACACCGTTATTCCTGGAAAAACCACCATCCAACATATTTTAGAAGCACCCACAATACCACCTGCTAATGTTGAAGGGCCTGGTCATATTGTAATCTACCGAACAAGATCAAAGTATCCTATATACATCGATGAACCAGGCTGTACAAACATCGGTTCAATAGAATTACAGTTGAATAACACAATTCATGAGTTCACACTTATTCAATTTACAATGTCATTTGGAAGTACTGAACTTTTTGTTCAAGCAATGGAACTAGGATCAAATAATGCTGTTGTGGCAAAATTCAATTTTCTACATTGACAATGAACAGTAGAACTTAAATTCAAAGGAAACAGTTAATTAAGCAAAACTGTCGTCCAGAAACAATTTACGGAAAGCTGGATACAATTAAAATCTGCCACCCCCCAATTATTTCCCTGATAATTGAACCAAGAAATAACATATAATCATAAACTTCAAACATTAAAATTATATCAGGAATAAAGGTTTAGAAAAATAATGAAATGCAGTATCTACTGTTATGTAAACTGTTTTCTATTCTTCTACAGTATGAAAAATCAAACTGCAAGATAACCTCAAACTTTCAGCCAAAATACCCTGAAACTGCAAAATAATCCAGGAATTGAATGGAAAACCATGTTATGCCTGTTCTGTTTTCTGGCTTAAGCCAAACACCTTGCATAGTTAATAGATCTATTAGGTCACTATGACCATGGCATTATCATGTCATTGATGTTGTTAATATATATATATATATATATATATATATATATATATATATATATATATATATATATATATATAATACAAATACACTCGTCAAATGTCATAAATACGTGCATATCAATCGCTAGGGAGCTCTGCTAAATAAGAATTAATAATGTACTCAAGCATGAAAAAGGTAACTGTGACCTATTTTGTATTAATAGCCTCCATGCCGAAGTAAAACAAAATTGGTGTATCTTTTTTAATAAAAAAACTAATGTAAGTTACGTTTACCCATGGCAATAAGTATGATCCAAGATGAGTACAGCCATCAAGTTGTATGGCCCTACATACAACAGTATCAGAGAAAATGAACTAAATGCAACAACGTACTGTAGTATGAAATAATGTCACTGTGATCGTTTGACAGTGATGAGTATTAACCTCATGATGAATATCAAATCGTATGACCATGCATTCAGTGGTGTCTGAGACACTGTAGTAAATGTATCAACTTATCTTGGGAACGTACGTCCTAAATCTCACCTGTGCTTTACAGGTGAGACAAAACCTCTACATTTTAGCTTGGTACAATAACCATTATTTGTTTGTTTGATTATGATTTTTAACGTAGCTTTAATGATTTTTCAGTCATATCCCTACGATGTCTGCAGTGAGACAGTTTATAGTGATGTCTAGCGCTGGAGCATCATGCCGCAGACATGTGGCATGATGTCCCACCCAGTCACATTATCCTGACACCAGGCCGACCACTCCTAACACTAACCTCTTAATGCTGAGCGCCAAGCGAGGTAGCTGTTAGTACCATTTTTGTAAGTCATTGTTATGACACGGACAGGGATCGAACCCACGGTCTCCCACTTCCACGGCAGATACTCTAACCACTAGGCCATCGGAGTATAACCATTATTTAGGAACAGGAGTTGGAAGTTCATATTCTCCCAAAAGACAGTTGTATCTATTCAATCCAGCATTATTTTCTTGTATCTTTATTATCTTTGGCTAAAACATTGAAGAAATTTCCATCAAAGCTAAAAGAAATTATATTAATTTCATATATAAAACAAATCCACAAAATTTATAAATCTGAATATTAAATGAAAATTTGAAGGTGAAGTGACCCTGCTTAAAGTTTGCACATGTATCAATATATCAAATAAATAGCTTTGTGTTTATAATAAACAAGTGCTAACTCAGAGCTATAAAAAGAGAAATGCCAAACAATTTAATATAAGAAAAATCCTATGACATGTCAATCGAAAGTGACCATGTTAATATGTTTTCTGTCAAAATATCAAGGTTCACAAAATTAAAACTTTTAATACCAGCTGAAATAATAAAACATATAATTATATTATCTACAAGTTAAAAGATATGTCCACCAAATATCATTTGCATACCTTACATGGCTTATGATAAATCCTACTAATATAATAAATTAATGGGTTTTCTTTTTCTTTTAAAATGTCCAAGTGCAAAATTAATGTTCAGTTTAAATATCCGTTTAAAGTTTACAGCACGAAACACTACTCCGTCATGTTAAGTTTTAATATCCGTTTAAAGTTTACAGCGCAAAACACTACTCTTTAATATTAAGTTGCAGTATCCGTTTATAGGTTGCAGCACAAAACACTACTCCTTAATGTTCAGCTGCAATATCTGTTTAAAGATTACAGAACAAAACACGAGTCGTTAATGTTCAGTTTTAATATGCATTCAAAGTTTACAGCACAAAACACTACGCTTTAATATGAATTTTTACTATCCGTTTAAAGTTTACAGCACCAAACTCCACTCCTTAATGTTAAGTTGTAATATCCGTTTAAAGGTTACAGAAAAACAGTACTACTTAATGTTCAGTTTTAATATCCGTTTAAAGTTTACAGGACGAAACACTAATCCTTAATGTTCATTTTTAATATCCGTTTAAAGTTTACAGCACAAAACACTACCCCTTAATGTTCATTTTTAATATCCGTTTAAAGATTAAATGAAAACACTTCTCCTTAATGTTCAGCTAACTATCCGTTTAATGTTTACAGCACAAAACACTACTCCTTAATGTTAAGTTGCAATATCCGTTTAAAGGTTACAGAAAATCACTATTCCTTAATGTTCAGTTTTAATATCCTATTCATGTTTACAGCACGAAACACCATTCCTTAATGTTAACTTATAATATCCGTTTAAAGTTTACAGAACAAAACACTACTCCTTATTGTTGAGTTTTAATATCCATTTAAAGTTTACAGCACAAATCACTACCTCTAAATGTTCAGTTTTAATATCCGTTTACTGATTGCAGAAAAACACTACTCCTTAATGTTAAGTTTTAATATCAGCTTACAGTCTCCTGCACAAAACTCCGTCGTTAATGATTAGCTTTAATATCCGTTTAAAGTTTACATCAGAAAACACTACTCCTTAATGTTCAATTTTGATATCCGTTTAAAGTTTCCAGCACAAAACACTACTCCTTAATGTTCAATTTTAATATCCGTTTAAAGTGTACAGCACAATACACTCTCCTTAATGTTCAGTTTCAATATCCGCTTAAACGTTACTGCTCCTTAATTTTCTGTTGCAATATCCGTTTAAAGATTACAGAGCAAAACAGTACTCCTTAATGTTCAGGTTTAATATCAGTTTAAAGTTTACAGCACGAAACACTACTCCTTAATGTTAAGTTTTAATATGCGTTTAAAGATTACAACACAAAACACTACTCCTTAATGTTAGTCTTTTGTTCTGGAAGAAACCTTTTCAAGCTATTGTGTTGTCTTGCAGAGACATCTCCTTCAGTCATTCTTTGGATGGTAATTCTTAGTGTTCTAATATGGGAAAAATATATGCCGTATTACATAGGGTGCTGTATTGAATACGTTTCAATACTGGCTATAACAAAGCATGCATGGATATCTTCGATTATTTAAATATGTAAATCTGTTTCAAAACAACAAAGTAAATATATGTAAAATGCAGTGCCAAATTAAATCTCTCTCTCTCTCTCTCTCTCTCTCTCTCTCTCTCTCTCTCATTTATGTGGAGGATAACAAAAGTGAGCAAACATGTTTACAGGTATGCCAATGCGATCCTCCTCAAAATTACTGAAACGTTGCAGCAGTATATACGGCCCGACTACTGAATAACATTAATTGCATTATTATACCATACATATTGTAGTTGTATTTTCTTCATGTATGCATGTAATACATTTCTCGAATGTACATTTCGGATTAATGGTGTTAGTCTTTTGTTTTTTTAAGAAACCTTTTCAAGCTATTATTATGTTTTACTGAGACATCTCCTTCAGTCATTCTTTGGATGGTAATTCTTACTGTTCTAAACTTGGAAAAATATATGCCGTATTACATAGGATGCTGTATTGAATACGTTTCAATACTGGCTTTAACAAAGCATGCATGGATATCTTCGATTATTTAAATAATTAAATCTGTTTTAAAACAACAAAGTAAATATATGTATGCGAAGGATAACAAAAGTGAGCAAAAATGTGAACAAGTATGCCAATGCGATCGGCTGTTTCCCTCCCCCTCCCCCAAATGGCTTGGTATATAATATAATATAATAAACCACGTTCAACACTTTTAAAAGCAGGCGACAAAAATTGAAATTAACACCTGTATTAGCTCTTGGAGAAGAGAAAGTTACACGAACAACACTATTGTATCTGCATTCAGCCCCATTATCAAAAGATCGCAAAATGTATAGTTGTTTTGAGGGGATAACCTTTTTTAATTTATCGGACACGTTAGTCATTACTAAATAATAACAAGAAATATGACAGGTAATTGTTAATTGGAACTATACAAAAATAATGAACTTATTCAGTTATTTAAACCTGGCCAACGTTGCTTTTTCTTACTGGGAATCTGAATATTTTTTTTTTATTTAGCTTAAATCAAATTTTTTAAAATTAATTGGTGCGAAACGACCTGAAGCTTGGGTACGAAGCAACCAGAAGCTTGGGTACGAAACGACCAGCACCTTGGGTATAAAGCTACAAATTTCCATTGGGTACGAAACGACTTTGGTACGGAACGACCAGATGCCATAGTACATGTGTGATCGGTCGATTGTAAGGTGGCAGGGTCCAGTTTCGTAAATTGGCCCCTGGCAAAATTCTTTAACTTTAGGGTATAGTGTGAGTTTTTGAGCTACTATTGTGTAATAATTAAAGATATGGATAAATTTGTGAACTAGGTGTTTCAGGCTTGTGCTGTTCTTTGAAATTGATGTCAGACATGTACACTTTCCATAGTTACTCTGCAGTATGTTGATTGTGAAATACCAATAGTCGGCTAGGAAGAAGAGCTAGCCTCTCATAGCAGTAGACACGTGGGTTCAAGGCAAGTAGAATATCTCAAAAACGGCATGGATGACAACTATTATGAATTGCATCAAGCAATTTAGTAGACAATGTTTTTCAAAATTTTCATCTAGGAAAAGGCCTTGCGTTTGCACTGTAAGCACCACATGCTGTCAAAAATGGCCTTCGGATGTGAAAAATGCATGTATGAAATAGGGGATGGGGTACATAAATATTTTATTGTAAGAACTTCAGTAGACTTGTCAGGTCATGTGTGTGATATGATTATGTTGCACTACATAATACCTATCCAGAAATATGTACCTTTTTGACCTCACTCGTGTATTATATTTTTAATGAATTTTTATATTAGGCAGGTGCATGCGACATTAAATTTGTACATAAAAACTGGACCCTGCCCCCTAAGCAGCGATACGAGCCCCTGTGTTCTGACCCTGATCCATATAAGTCTAGGGCCGGGAATAAGGCTGAGAGTGACGATTTTATTCCGAATGCACCGAAAGCTTGTTAGAGTTACGTCCCCTAACAGCCGTACAGTTCAATCGAATTATACAAATCGAACTGGATTGAGATGGTTAATTTAAATACTTTACTCTCGATTTAGTATCAGCGGATATTTTATATATTTTGGCATTATATAATTCTGTCACTGCATTATTGGGACTAGTTTAAAGCCGTTTTCCTTTTATCTTGTTTGCTATTTTATCTACAGTGGGAACGTGATGTGACGTTCTAGATTTTGTCAGCAGGCGGTACGTCAGTGTTTCATTTAGGTAGTTGTATTCTTAGCTTTGATTTTCAAACACGAATATTTGGGTTTGAGAGAGAGAGAGAGAGAGAGAGAGAGAGAGAGAGAGAGAGAGAGTGTATGAACACACACACACACACGCATACACACAATAAATAGTACAGTATTATACATAATCGTAATACAGTAGTCTGTCGTTCTATGAATAGAACGAAAATGTGTGGCAACACGAAAAAACCTTTCCAGCACTTATTCTTGTTCCAAGGAAAGGCAACAAGGTGAGTGTTCTTTCTTTAAAATGGGTTTGATGTGCACAAGTTTTTGCATATTTTAAAAATAACGATATTGTTATATCTCTTACTTTCTTACACCCTGCAAAATACAATGAAATACATTTAAAGCAATCAAAGTGCAGAACAAACAGGTATATGGACAGAATGGTCGATCCAAATAAGAACAAGCATATACATATAAATAAAAATATAATCAGTACATTTATTTCATTATGTACGCACCTATTAAGTCTTCTCCCAGTACATTAAATAAGACTAATGATTTACTTCATATTTATTGACTATCCATATATTGTATAGTGAACCAAATCTAAAATCATACATATTACAGGTGTAAATCAAAGTGTGGAGCAAAGTAGTGAGCAGATAAGCATGCACATGGACAGAATAGTAGGCCCAAATAAGAATAAACAGATTGATAACTTAAATGTACTACCAGCATATCAACATATATTAGTTCCAATGGAATATATACATATGAAGAAGCTATTCATTTGGAGATAAATATACAGAGTACATTACAAAAATCTGATATATCAAGCACACATTATGAATCAAGGTACTTTATCAAATAGGACAAAGGTCAATTTCACATTTTTCTTGAAACAAGATCAGATGCTCATCTGGGATGCAAATAAATAATAGATAATAATTACAAAAAATCTAAAATGCATTTAGTATTGCAACTTATAGAAATGAATACTGAAAGTCATCAAATATATTTTAAAATAACAGCAATTTCCTCTGCTACCATTTTTTTCTGTGCAAATATAGGACATATATTTTATAATTACAATTAAATACCATGCACGACAAATTCTAGATGACGCTGAATACTATTTTATAATCGCATATGGAAAAGCGAACAATATACATGTTAGTCGTGAAAATGCTTACTGGTCTGGCAGAACACGGTTTTGTACAATTGTTAGTTACATCGATAGCGAATCTCCTCAGTATAAACATCTAAGATCATCTATGCTGGCTTATGTTTCTGTAAACCTGCTATCGATGATAAATAGATTTCCTGACACCGGAGTTAGAGTCGCCACGGGTTTATTTTATATAGAAAGCAAGTATATAGAAGCAGTGGCTCGTTTTACAAAGTTTGATACGCGATGGGGATCACAGAAAATAAAACAGGAAATGTTACATGATTATTCTGAATCCGCAGATGTTACGGTTGAAGATAATTGCCATAAAAATAATCAAATATCAGAATTATCGAGGGCACCTTCGTTATCCGATCCAATATGTAGACATAAGACCGTTTACTTGAACGGGTGTCGCGGTGCTAGTAAGACGACCCGTGTTATCGAATTATTTCGGGAGAAGTCAGATATGATTGTCTTAACACCTACACACAGATTTGCCATAGAGATGAAACAACGAGGAGTTAATTATTGCACTTATCACAGTTATCTCTTTGCTGCATCTGCGATTATAAAATCTTATCATCTATCATCTAGAATTAATTGTGCATAATGTCGCTTATGATCATATGCACCACCTTGAGTAAATTTACTGATTATTCTTCTACCGAGATCTTTTGCATCGTGCGCTAACCTAAGTCAGATTCTTATATGATATAATTGCCTCACTTACAATCAGCGATATCGGCATTTTAAAATCAATCATATATCGTAATAAAACTATTGGAGCTCAGCCTTTCTCAGAGAATTGTATACCAAACCAAACATAAAAGATCTGATGAAGACCCTTAGCAAACTCGAATGATAGAATACGAGCAAATCCGGTTCGATCAAAATCGGGAAGTGGTCCATTTATCGATACTCTCTGGTCATTTCGTGACAAGGGTGTCCAAATCTTTTGAAATATCCAGAACATTCTCCGTAGCCTAGAAAACCTGCCGGAGGATAACACGCGACCATATCCACAGAACATGTTTATAATCGTTTTTAGTATTCCATAATCCACCGTGTCCATATTGACAACACCTTAATTGTACGTCTTCAAGAAAGTCAAATCGTATTGGTTTCCACGAATTCCTCTCTCGGGCAAAGTGAGCTGTAATTGATGGAACTAAGACAATTGATTGTAATTGCACAATATTTTCTATTGAAATTTCTGCGTGTGTTTTATTCATTTCTTCATTAAAAGAGATTCTTAACGATATATTTCACCGTTAGGTGTTACTAATTGATCAAACTTACATTTTGTCCTTGATACAAATATATCCATCTGGTCTAATAAGTTCATTGTCGTTCTCAGAATTCTGAAATACTCATACTGACACAGGATAGTTTTAATTTATTTCGTGAATAAAATCAAACATGTTCCCGGGATAAAATCTTACGGTTCGATCTCGTGGAAATATTGTTACTGAGTTACTACACGCGTGGGCATTATGATCAATGATACTTTTTGGAGCTTTTCCTTTCTTATAATGTTTCGAATCGTATAAAATCTCTCCTGTTATAGTTTTTACTATTATTTGACATTTTAGTATCTGTTCTAACTTTGATAATTGCATCCTCGGTGTTTTTTTACTAATCCAGCCAACTTGTTTATTTTTCTACGTCTTAGATCAGCTAACCCGTTTACACGTATCGCATTAGATTAACCGTTCCGCCACACAATTTATCCTTGAAAATTTCATTGGTTTCAAACTATCAATACTGGGATTTTCATTTATCGGATATATTCCATAAATAACAGCGGTTACATGATACGCTCACTCATAATACGGTTTGTCAATACTAGTCAACATTCCTGGTTTGGAATTTTTACTCAGTATGACAGTTTTTTCGTTAACAAGGATAGGATCATATTTAACACGAATAATTCAATTATCTTTTTCTGCAAGTACAATAAATTTTACTCTGAAAAATAATTTAGCCCATCAAGATGGGTAATGATATTTGCCGCTCGTTTGTCGTTCTTTGTAGCGTCATCATCTACTTGGATTTTGAATGTTGACCATACGTGAGATGCGCCATCTGCTTTAAATGCCTTCTTTGCAACGTTAATTATATTAATAACATTTTTATTTTTCGTATCAGCCAGAGATTTTATTGACAAGTCAGCCTAAATCATCGAAATTCAACAGAAAACTACTCTCCCACCATATCACCAAGTGGTGGGTGTCATTCTGCATTCTGCATGGGTTGATTTTGGGAGAGAGCATGGTTTTCTATTTAACACAGAGAGGAGCTATTGTGTATGCTGTACTGTCCTGAGAATAAGTTAATTAAGATTTATGTACTGTGCTGTCCTTAATTAAGATTTATTGTATCCTTCTGGACTTGCTAGGATTAATAAGGCATTCTAGGAGTTCACATAAGAAAATTATGTGTAGTAGGTCGTCATACACCAAACACACCCTCTTAAGCTTGCTAGACTGTTGTTGACAGGCACGGAGCTCACATAGAAGGGTTGTGTTTCGTGCCCCTGGGCCTAGTAAAATTTCATAATGCAACTTAGGGTTTCACATGGGGTTATGCTGTCTTGTATATATGAAATTTAGACCTGCTAAGATGTCATAAGGCAACTTAGGGTTCACATGGGGTCGTTTAACAGTCAATATAAATGTATATATCTTACCCCTGCTAAGTTGTCATAAGGCAACTTAGGGGGAATGGAGATTGTGTTATCCTATATACGTGACCTTTGGACCTGCTTTTTTAAATTAAAGATCTATTTATTATATAATGAATTATGAAAACATTAATAACATTATTTCCGCTCTTACAAATTTGAAAAATGAAGAAATAGAATTATCTGGTAAACTAAATCCTAAAACAATTCTTTCTGATTTCGTATACATACAAGAGTTTAAATCCGCTGATATATATACTCTGCCAGCATAATATAAATTTGCAAGGAAATTCAGCAAGCTGTTTTCGCTTTATTAGCGAATGGTATAGAATTAAAGAGAATGGTGCCTCTGTTTGACGCAGTAGAAAAGGTTAGATTAGGATTATCAAATGAATACTTAACAAGAAAAACTTTCAATGTACGTATAAAACAAATAGAAAGAATTATAGAACGTGAAGGTAGTTCTGAGTATAGAAATTGAAAGTAGTTAAGTACTGAGTGTTGAAAGGGAAAGAAGTTATGTACTGAGAGGTTAGCGCTAAAATCCTCTATATTAATATTATTATTCTACACGTATTACTAATTCTGATAGGGTAAATTGTAGTAACAATCGTGAAAATCTTCCGAATGACAAATTCTGATGGGGTAAGTGCTAGTAAAAATCGTTAAAATCCTACCAAAACATATGAATATACTGAAATACTATTTGTTTCGCAGCGCAATAGTCCTATAAGAAGGATAATATTTTGTTTTGTCAGCGCAAAAATCATATCAGAATTTTATATAATATTATTTTTATTCCTCATGATTTACATGTTCTGATAAGGTAAATGGTAGCAAAAATTGTGAAAATCGTCCAGATAGCACATTCTGATGGGGTGTCTGATAGTAAAATTCATTAAAATCCTATCAGAAACATAAGAATATAATAAAAAAAAAATTTTGTCAATGCGTAATTCCTGTATTCTTTCTCACGAATTCTACATTCTAATGGGGGTGTTTACAAATAAACTCTGAAAATACTAGTAAAACTCGCGGAAATCATCCGATTTGCAAATTCTGATATGGTGTTTACTAGTAAACATTGTGAAAATTCTATCAAAAACATAAGAATATAATACTTTTTTGTCAGGTCAGACAATAAATTGTCAATAAAATTTAATGTAAAGGTTGAGTTGTAGACTCTCCTAGGACAAATCAATTAAATTTTCGATTTGGTCCGTAAGTTTGAAATTAATTCTTATCAAAATCGGAGTTATACCGAATTAATTGGTTCTTGTGCAATCAAATTTCCAGAGGGGTTTTCGAGAGGTGAATATAGACATAATTTATCCCTGTTGAAGCTGATTTGATATTCTTGTGTTTGTCTGATAACATCCATCAATCGCATCACATACAAGATTGACTGCGATCCTCGATGTTATATTTACTATTCCCGGTGATATATGTGTACCAACAACAAATGGATCATTATTGTAACGGAGAATATTAGCCTGCGGTAGACTTTTTCTCCATGCAGCGAGTATGTTAATAAAGATTTCGTCGATATTATCATTAGTAGATTTCTTTAGTTCCTCTGGGTTATACGGGGCATACTTAAAGTTTAGTAGATCATCTTCTGCTATCGAGTACTTGCTAAGGAATGTTTATGTGTTAGTGTTATCTCAATTACCATTTGCATGAGCTTTCGATTAATAAGTTTAACATCAAATTGTATTTGATTAAATATTTCTAGTTTTTGATAATATTATCCCGTGGCGATGATAAATTAAAAAGATACTCGGTAAAATACTGACAGCAAATTTCTGTCTGTTATTTGTGAATTTCATCATAGTTATTAAAATAACGGGCAAACTCACCACTAAATGCAGCCGTAGCATTACTATTTTCTCTTTGAAATTGGTACATTTCAACATCGCCTCTGAATACAAGTTTACCATCAAATGTATTCTCGGGTATGAAATACCTTAAATTTAGGGGGTTTCCATGATACGAACGATTGTCTGAAGTAAAATCAGACCAGACTGTTTCAGGTGATGGTGGTGGTACTTCCGGGGCAACTTCAGGCCATCTTAAAACAGTTATATTTGATGACTGATAAATATCCACGAAATAATCAGGAGAATTTATCTATATCTCGGCTGATAATGTTGGTTCGTGAACTGTTATAGCTATTTTGATTCGTTTCCTATAATGGATTTAATTATATGCTGGAATTCATCATTAATGTCTTGGATATAATAAGACCCTTTTGATATTCCAATAGTATGAAAATCGGGGGTTCCATCGGGTTTATTTTTATTCGCAAATACCAATACATTATTTGACTGTTGACCCCCGAATGATTTCAACAGAATATTTGGCCAACTGTAGTGTACTCATAATTGAGCAAGTGCAGTTTCTTTTGGTTGGATGAAGTTATTGAGATCATTGTTCTCTTTAGTGGGGTTGTATTAGCAACGATCTGTTTGAGTAGTTCTTGCGACATTATTATTATTATCATTATTATTATTATTATTATTATTATTATTATTATTATTATCTAAATCCGACGTCGTGGCATCGTCGTAAATCTTAAACATTGCTGAGAATTCGTTATCTGATATTATTCCGTCGTTAAGGCTTCATGATTCAGCGAGGATAATAGGGAATATTCATCCGCCGCGGTATGCAACTTATTTATATACTCTAGTATTTTATTCTGACTGCATGTAGATATTTGTATTACAATTATATTAAGAACACTAGCGAGTGTTGGTTCCACTGAAACACAGATTGTTACAACCGCAGGTGATGTCATTGTTACAAATGTTGATAGCAATACATCAGTTCCAGCAATAACAGCGGAAACCGAATACACAATTATATTAACTACAACAACACACCTGCGAATTTTTTAAAACTTTTTACCGTGTAAATGTCAAAGATATTTTTTAATTGATTCTGTAATTTACGCACTTAATTGTATCTATATTGTCGTACGTCCATTATATTATGAGCATAAATTAATTGCAAATTATACATACCATGTGAGTGACGCTGATGCTAAACCACCACTGATGAGAGTTATTCTAAATGTTTCAGTAGATTCATTTTCTATTATTGCACTTGTATTATTAACATCAATAGATGTACTTGATGATACATTAAACTGTAACGGTGAAATCAGGGTCAACCATAGATACCCCGAACAGATGCATTAATTTTAACAGTGTTATTTTGAGTTGTCCAGGTGAAGGATCCCTGCTGCATCGAATACACGGTATTAATATTTTCTTTATGCGGTATTTTAACCTTATCAAGCCTTTCAGCGATAGCAGTTAAATAAGTAATAATATTATCATATGTTTCTTTAATCGTGTCAATGCTTGTCTTGATATCAGAAAGTTTCATAACAATGTTCAACGGAGTACCAAAGAAATTATTTCTGATTTCATCAATTTTTCTAAACTTTATACAGAGATGTGCAAACGTGCTTATATGAACATCATACTCGGCGCGCAAAGTTGATAGTTTTTTTTTGTCTACGTTGATGTAGTTGATATCTACATAATGTTTTGTTGCCGCATTCTTGTGAAATGTTGGATCGCCAAGTACGGATATTTTATTCCCGTTCATGGTAGTACGCCAGTCATTGTATCCCCGGACTTTTGTACTCCCGTATTAATATCATCTAATATCGTTTGCATAATTAAACCGAGTTTAATTCCTCCGTTGTAATCGAACATTGCCATGGAGATTTTAGGTGCTGCAATAATTCTAAAAATAATATCCTTCAATGAAAGATTACTCGTTTTTAAGTGTCTATGCTTATCCTGAAATATAACAAACTCGTTTGGATCCAAATTTGCAAGATTTAGTAATTCTTATAATTCGTCGTTAATAATTGTGTTTACATTTTCTTGTGATATTCCTTTATGAGGTTTTTGTTTCGAGATAGATCACCCGTTAATAATTACCATTATACTTTAATATCTCTTTAAAAGGCGATTATTCGTGTACTCGTGTAAAAATTTATGAGGTTGTTTGGTTGATTTAGATATAGCTTCGAGTACACCAATTGCTTATCGGCCCCATATTGGTGGGTCAGTTAATGTGTGTGTTGGTAATGTTGAATACCAAACCGGGATATTATGAACATTGACATACTTGATAAATTCTTTTGGCGGGGGTAACACATGCGATCGAAATAAACAATTCCCCGTGGATCAATCGCGTATGCGATCCAATGAGTTCCAGGTCCGGTGCAGTTATCGAGATTAATGATACCGGTATCAACGCTGTTTGGTCTGGAAAGTAACTGGTCTCGCATAAAAACACCTATGAAGTCTTTTAGTTTTACATTTGTAGCAGCATCAATTAAATCAAAATTTGACATTGGTGTTATTTAATCGTTTCTGGTAGTCTCAGACTTTTCCTTACGTTTAAGGACTCCCAGGTAATCGAAGGCCGTTTCTGTACGTGAAACGACTTCCTGGAAGTCTCAGACCTTTTCCTCTTTTTAAAAATCCTTTCCCCGTAGCTTTTTTTTAGTGCCATTCCTGCCGCTGTCACGACAGACCCCAAGGCAACAGCGTATGGGACAACAGAGGCAGCCTCTGCGTTTAATGCCGGTATTGCTGCGAGAAGTGGAAATATGCTACCTGATTTAGTTATATCTGAAATACCACCCGCGGATAGAGTAAGTAGAACAGCGATTGCCCTGTAACTATCAACAGCTGGTACTTCGCTTACGCGAGCTCGAAAGTATATATCAACAACAGTTTGTCTTGTTAAATCAAGATGTTCCAACTAAAAGTAATAAATCGGATACATTTTTGTAAAATCGATTTGTGATATTTGCAGACCAGTATCTACAGTCTTATCAAGCCCCATAAATGTCATCAAACGATGATAAGTTCGTGCTATTTAATTTGTGGTATAATCTAGCAATATATCCTCAGCTGGTTCTTGTTAGCCGTTTATTGTTAAAGAGACCTCGGTAACATCGGGTTTATCAAATATCATACTACTCCGCTTTTGAGAACCTGTCCGATTAGCATTTTCCAGCGCAACAAATATATGTCGTGGCGCAGAAACGCCTGGTTGTGATGGTATATACCATGTAAATAAACCGTTAATATTAATCTGAATACTATATGTTGTTGTTAGCCATGATAGTAATGATTTACCACCTGTACCCGTGAATGACAATAATTTATCCTCCTCGCTGATCGATGGAGTCATTACTGGCATCCACAATAAGAGTTTTGTTATATTTACTTTACCATCAGCAACACCAGCACCTCGCCAGATTACATCATTATCACCACCTTGTCTTACAAGTTCTACTTAATGTTTAGCTCCAAAGATAACCTTTTAAACATTTCTGCAAAATCCGAAAATGTGAGACAGTAGAACTACACATGAAAACTTTCTGAGTGGTCCTTCCAACAATG
Source organism: Unio delphinus (assembly GCA_029339505.1). Classification (NCBI taxonomy): domain Eukaryota; kingdom Metazoa; phylum Mollusca; class Bivalvia; order Unionida; family Unionidae; genus Unio; species Unio delphinus. Next base: position 3,133,049 of record JAQISU010000041.1, on the reverse strand, counting down.
CTGCACGTGTTGTAAATCCAACGTTGTAAGTAGCACTATCATCTTTTATAATATGAAAAGCATCAGCTGGTCTGGCTGCATGTTTAAAATCATCTGTATGTGGATCAGCTGCAGTGTTTCGTGCTGTCCGTAATTTAACATACTGAATACTATCAGCATTATCAATAATATCCTTAGCAAACATCATCGAGAGCCCGGCTGATCTTGTATAATGTGGCAAAGTCAACATCTTTATTAATAGATTAAATCTCTCGTCCATCAATCATATATTTAGTGCTATCAAACTGTGTCATAATTCCATTGCTAACGAAACCAACTCGCAAATCCTCTGCATATGGCGTATTAGCTTCAACATTTGTGACAAGTTCTCCTTCTACTTCAATAAATACTTCAGCCGGTAAAAATATCTACACATACCATGAACTTGAAGGTCAATTCTTGATCGTTCATTTTGTAATATTGCGTGATCAAAAATAAAATTGATAATCACCATTAAATTCATCTTTGAGAACCGATGCATCCATATCAAATGCTGTTCCGGGCATACGTTTAAACATTTATTATATATTACTAGATCTAAATCGTGATCTCGCTGACTTTCTGAAACTACTTCCAGCTATTAAATTTTCAGTAATATTTCCTTGTACTTCATCAGATCCTTGATTCTTCAAGGCTGCTAGTTTTTGATCTGCGACTTGGTTTATTATTTTACTGACATTTGCGAGCATGATTTCAGTACATGACAGTTTCACTGGCTGCGGTTTCCGTCGTATTAATTGTATCCTCGGATGCAGAAAACGCTTTACTGGCAATATTACCAATAACACCAGGAACTTGAAATAATTGTCGACAAATATCAGCGGCTTCCTTAATTATTTTTGTTGAGTTATTTCCAGCCCGCGTTCCTCCTATGAGAATTCTAATTGTGCTATGTCATAAAGAATATTGTTAGGACAGGTAACAAGACCACTTCCCCAAGCAAAGCTTGGAGAAAAACCACTATCTATAGCACCAGTGTGAGGCACATCATAAAATTGTTCTTTTGTTTTACCTGATATACCTTTCAGAAAACGTTTTAAAAAATCTGGATCATGCCTGCTAATACTACCCTTATTATGACGAATTTTAAAGATCTCTTACGATAATCAACCTCATACAATTTTTTTATGTTCTGATAACTTATCAGGCGAATAATTTGAATCATCTGCAATATATTTAACTAATTGATCATCAGCCATATCTTTAATTTTTCATAAGTTCCTGGTTTAAATTTATCAATTATTTTTAATCAGATGGAGGAATTTCTCTTTCTTGTGGTTTCTGCTGTTTTTGTTCTTTCTTTCGTTCTTTTTATTGTTTGCTTTCTTCATTTTGACCATTCGCTTTATTTACCGCATTGAGGTCTTCTATATATGATGTACTTTTTGTGCCGATTCTACTCGTATTAGTTTCAGTTTTATAAAACACATCAGCCCAGTGTTGTAGACCAGAAAGATATATTCCATATGTTGGTCTCATCATTCTATTTCTATTTTCATAAGTCGTAACAAGGTCAGGAAATTCATTTGGACCTGTTTTGTCAATTGCCGTTAAAGCATCTTTAGTAAATTTTTTCAGTTATTTTTCTCTTTAGGTTTTGCTGGTTGAGGCATTCAAGCAGAAAGATCTTGTAAAAGTCTCAATGTTTCTTCAGGTTTTTTTAGGTGTTTTTTATGTTGAGGTTTAGTTGTTTCCGTAACTGGTTTGAATAATTGTTGAGAATGTTCCGCAAAATAAATCTGAGATTACTGGCGTTCCTGTAATTTTCGCCTGACAGAATCACCTACTGGTAGAAATTTCTTAATTGCTTCGAGACATTCTCGTGCCCACCGAGCGTTCACCAACAACAATTATTGCAAGAACAATGATTTAATTTACAGCAGCAGAGAGGTAGTGACCTCGAATAAGTGTCAATGTGGTAAACACGCGCGTTAAGTAATAATAATAATAATAATAATAATAATAAAAAAAAAATAATAATAATAAAAAAAATAATTTTAGAAAAATAACAGCAACAAAATTAACTAACCCATTTAGAGAAAACTCGGTTGGTTGGAGGCTTCGGTTTCGTTTTTTGACGTTTATGTTTCGTTTTTGTAAGAAGCCATAGTTTAATAAAATGATGCCCCAATTATAAGGTTGGCTCATCTTTTCCTCTGCTTGTTCTCTGCATGTAAGAGCTATGATTATTTCATTATGATCATTAAACACCAAGTCCATAGCATTTCAAAATAGGGGCATGCTATAAAGGATTAGCGCTCCAAACCCACCGGTGTTGTAATCTATATGTCTTGTAACTGGTCAATGTCTAGATTGAATTCATATGGACATTTCCACTGTTTGAATTCTTTATTCTTTGTCAGGTGCATAATCGTGGCAAGTAATCCACCAACACGGCTTATAGTTTCTACGATATTTGGAGGGATATTCAGAACTAGCAGTACGTAAACAGTTAAGTTGATATATAACTGACTTCAACTACCGTTTTCTAAACTTTATGTTAAACAATGCACATTAAGGTACGCCTATGATTTTGTATTATATTATCGATTGCTACTTAGCATGTGTTTAGTGATTCAAGCTTTACTGGAGGAGAATTGTTGAGAATTTTACGATGTACTTCATCCTGGTTTGCCGTATAATAAATTGATAAATTAATCCCCAAACCCACCCCACCCTAAAACGGATGAATGGTTTTTGGTCTGACATAAACTAGCCATAAAATCATGCAAATGACGAAGACAGATCTGTCTACACAAACGAAGGCATCAACGTTTAATCTAAAACAGGTGATCATTCTTAAAACACACAATGTCTAAAAAGTATCAAAATTTTATCGTGCAAATGGGAAACAACGTATAATCAGGAGTACTATTAACATGGTCAATGCGGTATGGAAGTTGAAGATTTTAGTCTTTGAATTCCAGTGCCATATATTAATTTTCTTTTTGGATTCACATAGTTTTGTTATTTTGATCGTTTGAACATTTCCTTAAAATGTGATCATTAGCCTCAGGACTTTGTTTACTCGTAAATGTTTCTACATATAGTGTCGAAAAGTCAACATGTGTGTGTGAGCGTGCGTACGTGTGTGTGTATAAAAAAGCTGTAAGACCAAACCATTGCAGTTTCACTAGATGGGCATGAATTTTGTATTCTTAACACATAAACGTATGCAAATATTGACGTAAATAATCTTTGTTTGTATTATATTTTATTTATCTTTTCATTTAAAAAATCATGACGTGTATCTTGACACCCTACATAGATTTTCACATATATTTAACGTTTTCAAGGATTTGTTTCCGTAGTCCACTTGGCTTTTCTTTTTTATTTTATAATTTGGATCTAATATTTTCTTTTAAGAAAATATAACATTAGGTTTTGACTGAAAATATCTTTCTTTAGGTCTGCTTGAGAATATTGCTGATCAATACCAACTAGCGTTTCGTCTTAATTTGCTCTTTACTGAACAGTCTATAGAGAAAGACTTCAATGTGCATCTTTGAAGGGCGTGCCAAAGACGTAATAATCGAGGTTAAACATTTTGCACAGTAATAATCAGTTGCTTATTTGTTCATGTTATCCATGGTCATGCGCATACATCCAGGAAGTAAATTAGTCTCTTGTTGGGAAGAAGTTGCGAATAGTGTATATTATGCTAAAATACTGAGGATTGGACCCTAAAGTATTGAACGAGTAAGTAAAATCAGGTACGTCTACATAACTGAATTTTCATAGATTCTGCCAAAAACTCACTTTTCGTTGATTCTGTTTTAACGCCACGTTTCTTTACCTGCTTAGTACGTGTCAAATCTTCACTTGATAAGTCAACGTCCCAGCTTTGCGCGTAAGTGTGGTAGGCCAGCTGTGACAAAATCATGAGCGATCTATCACAGAAGGAAAGGCAGAAATAGCGTGTAATATACATTTCGGACGGACTGATGTATATGCGGAAGGCCTATACAAAATTATCGCGATAATCTATTATTCCTGAAATTGTTTTGTTCACGTTGTTGTTTCAAACATGAATTAAGATACGTCGGCCGTGCATCGGTTAGAAGATGGACTTGGGCACTTACTAGTATTAGAGGATGGACTAGGGCACGTACTATTATACGGGCTCCGAGTGACCGGGTGGTCTAAAGCGCTTTCCGTTACGGATCACTGCCATCTCGCCTCTGCCTGCGTGGGTTCGAGTCTCAGATTGGGCCAATCTGTGTATGTGAGAAAGCTTGCCAGTAGCTTCTCGTATGTCGGTGGTTCTTTAAGGGGCGGGGGTTTGTGTGTGTGTCTCGAAGTTTTCCTTAACCATGAATACTGGCGGCCATGTATATCCAATTATGTGCTGATAAATTGCGTTAAACCCTACAACAACGACAACTTACTAGTATAGAGAGATTAACGTTCAGCTACTTTCGTATTCCGAAGAAAAGCCAATTCGAGTAATAACACTGTTCAAGCATGGTTATACTAGAACACCAAGAGTAAAAACTGGATTTAAAGTATGGCTTCTAATGCTTTAGGTCTGTGTGAGATGGTGAAATGTACTGCGATATCTTACATTACGTCCCTAAAACATATTTTTTTTATGAAAAAAAATATTGAAGATATAATTAAACAATTCTCTTAGGATCTATGTATGTATGTATGTATGTATGTATGTATGTATGTATGTATGTATGTATGTATGTATGTATGTATGTATGTATGTATGTATGTATGTGTGTGTGTGTGTGTGTGTGTTTGTGTGTGTGTGTGTGTGTGTGTGTGTGTATCAATGAGTGTGTGTTTGTGTGTGTGTGAGTGGGGGGGGGGACCCCCACATGGTCTAAAGCGCTTTTCGTTACGGATCACTGCCATGTCACCTGTCTGCTTGGGGTCGAGTTGCAGATTCGGTCAGTGTGGGTATGTGAGAAAGCTTGCCAGTAGCTTCTCGTGGGTTGGTGGTTCTTTCTGGGGGATTTCCCGAATGCTTCCTCCATCATTAATACTGGCCGCCATATATAGCATATAAGGAACTGATAAATGGCGTTAAAGCCATTTTACAATATGCGATGAAGCTACGTTAAAAATCCAAAATCACACACACACACACACACACACACTATGAGCATTTACAAACTGGACATCACAATACATGCAGGGAAATTCATCTTTTAAGAACTGCTGCACGTAATAGTTAATAATTATTTGCATTTTAAATACAGGTACACACATTCCAGCATAAGATGAATGTAAGCATAAATGAAAATTATGTGGTATCTCCAACCATTATAATCATAATGTAATGTTATATGGACATGCATTTGATAAGTAACAGGGATGAAATGGTAACCAGGCTTGCTTCAGTTTTCACCATGGTTATTCTACAGTGGAATAAAACTACATCAAACATACACACTTATGGTGAGACATAAAATTAGTATACTGATGCAGGTTGAATGATAAAACCGTGAATGATCATGCAGAGACAAAAATACGGAAAACTTCATAATCGGAGTTAATAATTTGAGTAAAACTCTGTTCGTAGCACACCCAAAAAAACCCTCAAAATTATGGAATTTGTATATCAGTTATCTCAAGGAAATAAGTGGTCACCCTTGTATATAATGGAATGTACCCTATTATCACTCTTAAGACAATGTAAACCATCAATCACACATACCATTAAAATACTATATTTTTTATAAATTTACTTAAAACATAGACATGTATAGTGACCAGGAGAAATCACTGCTACAGTTACTACTGGTGATTAGGGTTACCGCTTGATACTATTCCTTATAGTAAGTTCCTTCAAGTAATTCATATATAACATTGTATCATTATCAAGTATATTTGGCGATTAGAAGTTGTCATTTTGATTGAAAATGAGATTTCTCAAAATTAAAATTAAAACCCGACATGTAAGTACAATTCATTTCTTGAGTGCAAAATAGTGTATATAGTTGAATTGTCAAGATCGCGGTATTTGATCTGTTCTTCTTATGCCTTACCTTGCTAAAACCAAAAATTGACGTATGTGGTCGTTGTCCATATCTGTTTGTCCGTCGGTCCGTCCATCCATCCATCTATATATCTATATCTATCTACCTTGTGAGTGAACTTGAATATTATTTATTGAATATAATTTTGTAGTCATACGATATGAGACTGGCAAAAGAAACAGGAAGAGCAGCCGGAAGCAAACTGAGATCCGAACAAGAAACAGCGTCCTCCACTCCACAAAACATCCTTGTAGCGGCCATTGATTTTGGTACCACATACTCCGGATACGCATACTCTTTCCTTAGCGACTTCAAGAAAGACCCTCTTACGATATATGCCAATACGAGATGGAACTCGGGTGGAGGGGAAGGGCTGGTAACCGATAAAACGCCAACAACCATCCTTTTCAAGCCGAATGGAGACTTTCATTCCTTCGGCTATGACGCCGAGAATAAGTATGACGACTTAGTTAATGACGATAACCATCAAGATTGGTACTATTTTTCGAGGTTCAAGATGACACTTCATGGACAAACAGTATACTCTATGTTTGTCTGTCTGTCTGTATGTCTGTCTGTATGTATGTATGTCTGCAACACAAAGAAAGAAAATTTTAAATCGAGTTTATGTTGAATATGTACTCCTAATGACGTAATATATAATAATATCAATATATTAACCAAGTTAGATAGCCACGAATTCAAGATGATTTTTGGACTTGTTTTCTCCGGATTTTACACCAATTATAACTGCAATAAAGTTTTAAGGTGATAGTACGTAAGCAACGTTTGACTCTTGAAGCAATCAACATTCACTAAAACAATAAAAAAACTAGGTTTCGTTGTTTGACGGGGCTAAAATACCAATAAGTGTAATGCTCCTGGAAATAATTGTGATGGTTTTAATTCAATAAAGAGTACGTACGTATGTGCGTATGTTTATTAACCAGCCTTCAGTATTTTCAGGAATTATGATTTACTGTATGCAATACGAGTCCAGCTAATGTGTTGGACTGTTGTGATTCCCTTCTTTACGATTATGTGACTAATTGCTTTCTATTGCACAATGTATTTTTGCAAACAGATATATGCTTTAACCTGCATACATTCTAAGAATATAAATTTCTGCTCAACAAATACTTCATTACAATTTGACGCATTTGCTGAATGGTACGCAGTTCTTATGTACCGTTCATCGTCGTGGCCTACTAAACTGGATTTCTTAATTACTTAATATTTAAAGTTGATTACGGGAACATTTTCTTCTAACAGTTGCGTCTGACACTCATTTTATTCAATGCATTATACAGGTTGGATCGAATGCAAGAATCAAGATGTATGTCAATAATGTCATATTCACAGCGCCTGTAATATTTAAAGATGCTCAGGTAAGAATCTTGTTCAAGAAATATCTATGCTATTTTATATGTTATGATGATACAATCAGAAAATCAGACGAGAAATGGAATTGATGGACGACCGAGGACACCAAATGCCTGCGATGAAAGTCTTCTCTGAGGCGATCAAGTATTTAAAGACTCATATGTGGCAAAGCTTGTGTGAGAAAATCCCTGACATAAAGGATACGGATATTCACTGGGTCATCACCGTCCCCGCTATTTGGGATGATGGAGCGAAACAATTCATGAGGGAGGCTGGTAAAGAGGTATCTTTTAGATATGATATGTCATTATTTCAGCAATACGTGAAAACGTCATGTGCCCAACATATCTTGTTTTGTCTATTTGTCTGTTTTTTCATCAGTAATTGTATCTAGATAGAAATTTAATATAGGAATTTAATTAACATTGTGTAATGATAACGTGTCGCGACAAATTAAAGTCTTTTTTTTATATAAGAGCGCATTCGTGTATTTAGTGATCGAAACTAATATTGGAACTTGAATTTGCAACAACGTGGTAAGCATGTGTTGAATATTTTACTGAGCAGTTTTATTGGTGTCTTTTTCTCAAGCCATCATTGCCAAATACAGACGATAAACTCAACGGTAACAACGAAACCTCGAACCACAACATAATGAATAAACTTCACAGCAGTCCCGTGGAGTATTTGTAAAGTTGTCTTTAAGTCACTCCTTGGCAACAAGAACGATTGAAGTATGAATATTCAGTATTATTTGACTGTACCCAACGACAGTTCCATAAATGTGTCTCCCACCAAGAGATTGTGTTGTTTCTCAACGAAAGTACCTCCGTTTATGCAACTAGACAACTAAGCCCGTCGGCTAATGCCTTTGGTTTTTTGAGGAATCGAGCAATTTTTGTCATCGAAATACAAGACAAAGATATACAAGAACAGATATACAAGAACAGATGGACAGAAACAATTCAGAACTTTTCTACATACGCACATATAAACACACAAAACATTACGCCACTCACAAAAACATTACGCCAATGGCAGCTAAAATCAAACCTTGATAACACAACATACTACTCTCTGACCTCTTGTCACCGCTCCGGTCGCCTAGTGGTTAGAGAGTCTGCCGCTAACGTCGTGGTTTCGATTCCTGGCCGAGTCATACCAATGACTTAATAAAATGGTACTAACATTTGCCTCGCTTGGCGCTCAGTATTAAGAGGTTAGTGTTAGGACTGGTCGGCCTAGTGTCAGGATAATGTGACTGGATGGGACATCATGCTGCATGTCTGCGGAATGATGCCTCAGTGATAGACATTACTATAAACTGCCTCACTGCAGACATCGTAGCGATATGACTGAAAAATTGTTAAAGATACGTTAAAAACCCTAATCAAGCACACACTCTAACCTCTTGTCAATAAAAAGTATACTATGTTCAACGAATAGGTTAAAGACGCACTCAACACAGTGAATACATGTGTGATTATTAGCTAACATGAAAACTTTCATCGCCTACGACTGGATTTTATCGATACAAAAACACTCTCCATCAAATTGTTTACATGTGTTCATTCTATTTTGGGTAGAAAAATTGCCCTTGATGCTTACTCCAGAATGTCGACAACAATAACTGATTCTTCAACTACTTTGACCCCCTCCCCTGAAATTGTGAACCTTGCTATTTTGACAGAAAACATGTTAACAGATGTGTGGACCCTAATATCAGGGAGTGCATCAGTGTTAATCCACACCGTAGCTGAGAGTGATTCCCTCTAATGTAGATTATGTTATGGTTTCTTATAATCTATGAGGAACACATAAGTACACAATTTAATAAAAAATCTTCATTACCATGTCACAAAATCGTATCTTTACATTTGAACACAAGTATAAACCTACATCTTTGCTGGCAAACGTTTTGATGTAGCAACCTATCTACACCTTGGCGTATCGATCAGATAGTTCTGTGCGTTGGGTCTCTGAATTTCATTGACAAGCCACTGCATGCGATCAAAATAAAGTGGCTCAAGTTTGAACTGTTCCTATGCCATCGAGACATGACTTGAATGGACTGATAAAAAAAAGCAATTTTCCAGTGCCGATAAGTGTTGGCAAAAATACCTTTCACTCAAACCTGAAGTGGCGTTCCCTCTGGTACATAATCATACTTTTGACGTCAAACTTCCAAAGCATCCTTTTAAGTCAATTCACTCCACCATTTTCTGCCAATGTACAATGCACCACGCTACTGGTTAATTGGCATTACATATTAAAGGAGGTATCTCATGAGATCCAATACATGACGCAAGGACATAAAACAAATATATTTGTTCGATCCACCTAGGTGTAGATAGGATTATCACATCGGAATCTTGGCTAGCAAAGATGATAAACGTAGCTTTTAAACAAAATATTATGATCGCCATATATATTTATGAGCGAGTCTCTTGGAGTGGCATACAGCTCAAGCATCAAACATATCAAGGAAAAGCCACTGGTGATTGAGAAATGTGGAATAGCCAGAGTAGTCTTCCTACGTGGCATTAGAGGACACTAAGCGGATACATACTGTTTGACACGGGTTGCGTCCCGTGTGGTTCCGGCATCGTTGTCAAATCCTTCTTTAGATCCATCTATCAAGTCATTGATAAACAGAATCCAAAACATTCGTTACTAAATGGTGGGAAAATATGATGATTATTACATGCAAATACCATTTTGAACTCAGGGAAACGCATCATGTCACAAAAATGTTGAATCAATTGATTCATCATCCAGGTAGAAGTAGAGAAATTGAAACCAATGTAGACACGTAGGCAGAGCAAAACTATTTGGCGGCGTAAAACCATCAAATACACGAATGTTTTATTTAATAACAGCCTCATTCAACCGCACGAAAACTTCACTGATACTGTTGGGAATGTTCCAAGACAGAACCTGTTCTGCTTGTAATGCTATCTATGATGTTCAGGATGACATTATCTCAAAGAGTAGATTTATATTTAGTGATGCCATTAGCTCCCATCAAGTTTTGACATCAAAGGACAATCCATTGATTTCCCTGATCCGAAAAGCAGCGTCCTATACCTCAAAGTCACAACAGGAAAATGAATGAAAATCGACATCAAGAGTGGCTCATAGATTTGTACCTGAACAAAAACTAGTCACCAGCAGCACATATACTTATTTGTGCAGTGCCTATCTTAATAATCTACTCACTTGCAGAAAAGAAGCCAAATGCACATACCTCAATTAATGTTAAGTGGAAATCCGACACGTTGGGGTGGGTGGGTGGTAACAACATAGCTTTGACTGCTGGTGATGCCTCAGATTGCAATGATGGATTTAAGAATCAACAAAAGAAAACCAAATAAGGTCGTATGTTAGGAATGATGGATTGTTTGCACACTGACATAAAATGTGTGTTACTGGTGCGTATGCGATTCTCATATTGAATCTAAGTAGCACAGTCTTCCATCTATTGGAAGTCAAAACTTCCACCACTGCTGTAGGTCCCCAGTTCAATTTCAGTGCTCATGCATTCCAGGGTCTGTTACCTAAATATTTGTTTCTTAGCTTTGACAGTAACTTAGCCCTCAACAGAACTGTTTCAAACCTTTTCCAATTGTATCACTACAACATCTCAAAAAAAAACATCACCCTTGGTGGACACACTTTTTATATTATACCCTTTGAACCTACGTGTACTCAGAAGAATAACTTTACACCATAAATCCGCGTGATAATTGGGTATTAAACGTACACACGGTATTTCCTGCAACAACGTTTTAGGAGGTTATAGTTTGTGGTAATTCAATTTTACATCGTATTAAGGCAAAGGCAACACGTAAATTGGCAACGCCACACAGCCTATGTACACTCTAATAATTCCAATTTTTATGAATTAAACGAATTTCCTGTAATACGATTGGATGTAAACGGTCACGTGATGTTGATCAGGAATTGTTTACACTTCGATAAATTCTGGGACTACTTTCGGTTTTTGAAATATAAATAAACATTGCAGACACGTTATTGTGAAACGATTTTGTCATCTGTAAAATATATAATTCTGCAAATAAATATAACTTTTACACTTTTTATACTTTTTCCAATATTCTTTGATTCAAATTAATAGTTTACTATACAATTTAGCATTCGTCTGCTACAACGTAACTGTGACAGTAGTCACATTTCATTTCTCAGTAGATCACCGAGTGGGTCTTGTTAAGTATTAACACTGCTGATAATGACATAAAATGTTACTCTTGTATAGAATTTATTTCATTGTTACCTTTATATAGTAAGGGATAGCATCATCTTGTTCATATTTCCATAAAAATTGGAAGTATTCACTGAAAAAATCCATAATGATTTCAGGTTTGAGTGAAATTTAATTTAGCACAATTGTTGAGACGGTATCAGTTGTTATAATGTAAGGTCATGGTCATCTGACGTAACAGATGGGACTGACTAAAATTGAACAAGAATGTTGTCAGTAAACAAAATGTGTTAAAAACCACGGTAACCATTGCCTATGATGTAAAAGATGAAGTTAATGAATAAACGTAACTGTGGCTGTAGTCAATTTCCTCGTGTGATTCTGTACAGGTTATGTATTATGGGGCGGTGTGAAACGCCGAATGAAAGGTAACTACGCGCTACGTAAATTCGAATGCATTATTGATGGAATAAGTTAACTTGACGATAGAAATGATAAAATTGGAATTATAAGGATTAAATGATCATGGTTGGGTATTTATTGATGTGTAAATTTTACCTAATCACTCACAAAGTTAACATAAAGTCCTTCGGACTTTATTTACTTTGTGAGTGATTAGGTAAAATTTACACATCAATAAATACCCAACCATGATCATTTAATCCTATAATAGCTATTGATGATTTTACAGTGGCTAATGTGTCAGGAATGTTAAATCAGGAATGTTAAACTAATGGACAGTAGTAAAAAGATGATAACTTTTTCTCCACTTGTGACAAGATCGACATTTTTGACAGTAGTGATTTTTGTAAGCCAAATATGGAAGAGGCCATTTCGACACTAATGAATAGCAAGTTGATTTAGGTTTTTGAGGAGACACTGCAGCACAGTTCCACACATCTGCATATTATATTATTGTCGGACAGAGGAAGTGAGGTTGTTGTGGATGCATATGTTTAGACCGTACATACTGTCTTTAATTCGCCTTAGGCCAGTGCTTGGAGTAATGTGACGTTACTCCCTTATATAAACTAAAAAAACACTAATCTAGCTAAGGTTTCCTGGGACAATTAATGGATATATCAAAGCTTCAAAAGTGTCTGCATGTTCTGGCATCATATATAAATGGCTACCAAAATATATTTTGGTGATTTGACGGTAGCCATGGTAGTGTGGGCACTGGAAAGTACAGGCATATCATAGTTGTCTTATCTCGCATAACGAGGTCCTATGTTCGATACGAACTACAAAACTAGTATGGCGCGAATTATTAATTTAAATCACATATATTGCTTGTTTAGCGCAAGAGTTTATGTATGTATGTATGTATGTATGTATGTATGTATGTATCTATCTATACATATATATATATATATATATATATATATATATAAATATAAAATAAACAACGCCAACACGTATTAATGTTGTGACCGGTTTCGCTTTAATGCTTTATCAAACTGAATTTGTTATGATTGCTTACGTCATTAAATATATCATGTTTCTGAGTAAACAATATGACATAAACAATATGACGTCATAGCTTACGTTTGTACATTTGTAACCTACTTTTCTTATTCTTTAATAAATAACATGGTCATGGAAATATGTATATATATATATACATATATATACATATACACACATACATACATATACATATACATATATATATACACACATATATACACATATACATACGTATATATACACATATACACATACACACACATACATACATACATACATATACACATATACACATATACATATATACACACACATACACACATACACACACATATATATATACACGCATACATATATATACATACATACATACATACATACATACATACATACATACATACATACATACATACATACATACATACATACATACACACATATATATACTTCACATATTATTAATATTTAATACATAGAAATATATAAAACTGGATCTTCAAGATACTTGTATCTCTATTGGTAAATATGTGTAAAATTTATGAATAAATAGAGATAAACAGTTTTATTTTTATATATATATTACATTAATGAAGGTCGTAAAGTGCTTTGGAATTTAGACCTTTTGGATATACTGTATTAAGACGGTGAATCCAGTATGTTTCTTTTAGCAAACGTTCCATTTCTGATTCAGCTATAACAATAGGTTGAAAGGAAAAATCTTGCACAGTATGAGAACTATTGTTAAAGTGTACGGCAACATGAGATGAAAAAGATTTATGGATATAATTTTTTATGTCAGATCTATGTTGGTTCATACGTTTAGATATTTGTTGACTAGTTTGTCCAATATATTGGACGTCACATTTTTTGCATGTGATCAAATAAATAACGTTTGATGTTGCACAATTAGTATCACAATGCATATTAAACGTTTCTTTTGTATTACTACTACTGAAAGAAGTACTTTCATTAATAAGAGAACAGTGCGAACATCTAGGTCTATTACATTTAGTTGCTGATCCTTTTTTGTACGATGTTTTTTCTAATTTAGAATTAATTAGGTAATCTTTAAGATTTTTTGTCCTTTTATAAGCAAGCATGGGCTTGCTTTCGTGTAGCAAATTAACATTTTCTTTACCTGATAATTTTAATAAATCCCAATATTTATTGATAATCTTACCTATATTAGGTAAACTTGGGTTATATTCAATAATAAAGGGATAATAATAAAAATCTTAAAGATATATAATTTTCATACCTTCTTCAAAATTCTGATTCTGATCACTCTGGTGGCCTAGTGGATATAGCGTCTGCCTCAGATGCCAGTTCAAATCCGGGCCGATTCATACCAGACTTATAAAAATGGTACTAGCAACTGCCTTGCTTGGCACATTAAGTGGTTAGCATTAGGACTGGCCGGCCTGGTATCAGGATATTCTGACCGGTTGGCACATGATGTCTGTGCCATGATGCCCCAGTGCTAGACATCACTATTAACTACCACAATGCAGACATTATATCAATATGACTGAAAACTTGATAAAGCTCAGTTAAAGATCCAAATCACACACACAAACTCCCTTCAAAGTACTCATTGTACCAAACATTCCTTTTGACTTCATCTTTTCCAACACCACCCTCCACAAGCTGATGGAAAAGTACATCTAAGTCTTGAAGTTTGGTTTTAGGTGGATTTGGTAAACTTAGAAATAGGTGAGTAATCTTGTAAGATTTATATTATGATATTCATTAGTTTAAAAAAATTAATGATAGAATGTGTGCTGAACTAACATTACCCAAAATATTTATTTGAAATGTTTGGTTCCAACAGTTAAGGGATATTCTCCAGTGAAAGGCAGACACCCAACCAGTCCAATCCCTTTCAAGCCCATTTTAAAGAATCTGTAAACCAAATTAATAATAATAATAATAATAATAATAATAATAATAATAATAATAATAATAATAATGAGGACATTGTATAGCACCTAATCTTTAGAAGTTCTAAGCGCTTTTCATCATCTATAATGACGAAACAAAAACAAAAGCCATGAAATTGAAAAACGTAAAAAAATGCTGAAAATATTTAAGGTACAAAACCTTATAAGGTCTTTACGTTTGTTCTTGCAGTCGAAAAATTTGAGTTTTAAGAGCACTCTTAAACGGGATCACTGTCTTTGTGTCTAATTTCAATGGGCAATACGTTCCACATTGCTGCGCCCTGGTATGCAATAGAACGTTGTACATATGTCTTCGTTTTCATAGTGGGAACAATGAGTATACGATTGTCAGAAGAGGAGCGTAAGTATCTTGCTCGTGTGTACACATGGGTGAGGCCGGATACGTATGTTGGACTGGAGTCCGTCAGTGAAACGCAGTGCAGAGAACAATTTTTATGTTTGATTCTGGATCGAATGGATATCCAGTGTAGGGTACAGAGCAGTGGTGAGGTGTGTTCTGATGATGGTGACCTGAAGCAGCTGTGTTTTGAACTTTTTGAAGGTTCCTGAGTATATATTGAGACGGACCAGACAGAATTCAGTTGCAATTATGTTTTAGTGGCATCGACTGAAAGATATTTGCAATGGAACTGATGCGTCTCAGCTCAAGATATGCAGCCTTGCATATGTTCATGACATGTTGGTGCAATGTGAGAATACTGTCTAGAGTAACACCTAGGTTTCATACTGACTGTGTGAATTTAATGTTGGTGTTGCTGATATTTATTGTTTGAGGTAAAGGATGTGAATAAGAAAGTCTTTTTGTTGTGATCAGAATGACCTCAGTTTTATCATCATTAATCTGCAGCTTCTTACATGTCATCCATGATTTCACATCAAAATTGCACCTCTATACTCTATTGATGGTACCATCAACATCAGTAGGGTGTATAGACTTGTATATTTTGATGTCATCAGCGTACAATTGGTGAGACACTGGGTAATGATCCGTGACACATCAGAGTGGCTGAGTGTTTAAAATGAAGAGAACAGGTCCAAAAACAGACCCCTTCGGAACACCTCAACACATATAAACTGGACTGGAGTGTATTCCATTTTCAGATACAATTTGTGTCCTGTTGACTAAATAGGACTTGAATCACTTCAACGCTGTATTGTGAATGACAATTATATCCTGGAGACAGTGACGTAAATATGTACATTATTTAAGATGGTACTTTATTTAAATTGTTTTATTACAGATAATCATGCTAAAAATGAATATGGTACTTTAATTCAATGGTTTTACAACAGAGGACCATATTAAATATGAAGTAGGATTTGAACCAGTGTAAGGCTTTATTCTAAATGCCAAATACATGATGAAAGACGGTGAAGTAATATATCATGGTCTAATATGTCAAATGCTGCAGACAAATCAATGAAGACTGTAATAGTTTCACTATCAAAAGCAGAGACAATGTCATTAAATACTTTCAGAAGAGTAGTTACAGAACTGTGGCAAGGGATATATGCAGCCTGTATATTACTAAAAAGACTGTCTGAATTCAAATGAGATACAAGCTGGGTTAGAACAACTTTTTCTAAAACAATTTATATGAACATGAGATTAGACACTGGGCGGTACTTATTGAAATCATTATGGTCAAGTCTTGGTTTCTTCAGCAGAGAGTTTACAGTGGTAGTCTTGAAAAATGATGTGAGAGAGAGAGAGAGAGAGAGAGAGAGAGAGAGAGAGAGAGAGAGAGAGAGAGAGAGAGAGAGAGAGAGAGAGAGAGAGAGAGAGAGAGTGAGGGAGGGAGGGAGAGAGAGAGAGGTAGAGATGAATAACATCAGTTATTGAAGGCAATATTGGGTCTAAGCACTCAAGCAGCAGTGATGTTGGAAATGAATCAAGTTCACATGACTTTGGTGCACTCTTCATCATGATTTTCTATACTAAATCCGTAGAAACAGGTTCAAATGCTCCTAATGGTTTTTGCTGACACTCTATATCGTAACTGTATGGTGACCAGTCAATTAAAATTGTGTTGTCAACCGTATCTCAAATGGTTTGTACTTTGTCACAGAAGAAATTTGCAAATAGAATCAGAAGGTCTAATGGAGAGAAGATAGTTGGAAGTGTTGTACATTTGTTCCTTGACATTAGTTTATTAGTTATATTGAAAAGCACATTGCAGCTGGAACTCTCCATGATCTTAGTACTGTTGTGGGATAATATGGCTAAATGGACTATGTTTGTGACATTCTTCTTAGTAGTTTCATAGACTTGTTTAGACTTGTTTATGAATAGTGAGTATGAAGGAATGCCAAAGCCTCTCTACTTTACGGCTATGTCATTTTTCAGTGCGAAACTGGTCCCTAATACTGTTATATCAGGGAGACTATGTTTTTTATTGATACTCAGCATTTGGTGGCTGGAGCATCTTTTTCAAGATATGAACGCAGGCAGTTATCGAATTGTTCTGCTGTAGGAGGTAATCAAGTTGTTAGGTTTTCTTGGATGTCATGCATTAGTTTGGTTCTATTTATCATACAGAGGTTTTCCTTAGAAGCAAATAAAGGTGGAGGGTTAGGGACTGATACGTCGAGATGGCATATAATAAAAAATATTTAGGTTTGGATTCATAGATACATGTATTAAGATCCTGATTCTTGAACACATACCCTCTATTTTATTAGAAATTGCAAGTTTGATGTAATTGAGAAAGATCTCGTAATTAAAAACAAAGTCAGCAAGATTTGTCAAATACGCTAATGAAGTGTTTTGGGCATGAATTTTGGAAACAGCTATGAAATATGTCTTGAAGAATACATTTTATCTACAACATATTGATAGTCTAAAAAATTATAGAAAAATATCTAGGCTATAACAAGAAAAAAACATTTGTTTCATCATTAGGTTTCGAATCATTTGACTATTCAGCCTGTCTTTGGCGATTTCACTTTTTTAAATCCTATCTAGATCTTATTCATTCTTAGATATTTCACAGACTAATATATGACAGTGTGTGTGCATCTCTGAATTCCTTCTTAAATTCAAATCTAACTTTCATTTACTTTAGGCTGGAATTCCAAACAACCAGTTGGATTTAGCTTTAGAGCCTGAGGCTGCCGCCATTTACTGTAAAACCATCTCAGTGAAAAGAGATGGATCTTCTTTTGAGCCAGGAACTCAATTCATCCTTGTTGATTTAGGAGGTAAGCTATATCTTCATTCTTATTTCAAAACTAAGACTGATTTTACTTGCTGTTTGAAAAGGGTTATCAGAAAGAAACTAAAATTTAGATCGACAACATTCTGTATATTCCTCCTATGATTACATATGGTTTAAAATGATATTGATTGTGGGAAATTAATGGTATGTATTCAAACATTTCCATTTTAAAGGCACACAATAGCAATTATGAAAGGTTATTTTTGTTCTGCGTTTAACACCATTGTTCAGCACATTAGATAGGCTATTAATCGCAGACAGTAAAAGTGGTGGATGAAGAACCCTGGCACAAACCAGTAAGAATCACTGACCCAAGGGGAGAAAGTAGCCAGCTTTCTTATTTACCCACATTGGCCAAGCCCGAGACTTCAACCCAGGTGAGATTGCCGTGATCATTAAAGGCAAACCTCTCAGACACCATGGAGCCCCCATTAGGAAATGAAAAAAAAATCAATAAGTATTTCCAAATTTTCATTTAAATTTTGCTTGGCCCATATGCATTTGTATAAGTATGTACTCTTTACAGGTATATTGATTATTTGCAAATGTTCCATAAAGATTCATTCCCTACTTGTACTGAAGTGGCAACATCAAATTAAAATTTTCATCTTTCTTTTGTTCTCTATTGTTTTTAACTTGATCGGAACTCAGTAAGAATTTCATACAAGTTGATTCGAGTCTTATAATCTGTCAAAAATAGCATAACCTATCTTGATCTTTAGTTGCTTTTAAAATACAATCTAAATAGAGCAGAGAAGTCTATTATTTGTTGTCACTATCCTGAAAAATGTGAAAAAAAGACATCACATCACAATGACAAGAAAATATAGCAATCATTAAGTTTTTACAGGAATCTCTCCTTTTGACTGAAGCGGCCTTAATTTATAGTTTCATGTTAACAATTTTGCTGAGAGCCGTTAAAGAAGTGATTTTATTTCAACAGACCTATTAAGCTTGTAATGAAACTTTACATATTATCTTTATTCTATGAAAGTTCTTTTTCATTTCATCTATGAAAATGTTCCAGTATAGTACACTGTTGTATTGATTTGCATTAAAGCAGTTAAACAACTCATTCAGTTTCGTTTGACTGAGTAATCAGGTGATATTCTTTATCCATATTTTATATTCCAAGGTGGAACAGCAGATATAACCATCCATGAAGTTGGAGAATCTGGAAATTTGATAGAATTAAGTCCCCCTAATGGAGGCCCATGGGGTGGAACGAAAGTAGATGCTGCCTTTGATAATCTGCTTGAAAATGTATATGGGGAACATGTTGTTTCTTCCTTTACTCAGAAAAACAAATCTGATGAACTTGACCTAAAGCGGGAATTTGAGATGAAAAAAAGGAACTTTGCTAGTGACGACAAAATCAGATTTAAAGTTTTAAGTAAACTTACCAAACTATTGGAAGAAAACAGTAAAACATTAGATCAAACTTTATCAGGTACAATTTATGAAGGGCATGTGATGCAAAAAAGAGACCAAGTACATATTTCAGGCACTTTAATATCCAAACTATTTGAGGATGTCAAAATGAAGATTATTCAACACATGCAGGAATTGCTGATACAGCATCCCAAAGTAAACATCATCCTCATGGTCGGAGGATTTTCTGAATCAAAGGTTATAAAGATGGCTGTTAAGGAAGCTTTTCCTCACAAAACAGTAATCATTCCCGAGGAGGCAAGGCTTGCCGTTGTCAAAGGGGCAGTAATGTATGGTCACAACAACTCAGTTATCATTTCCAGATCAATGCCTTTCACATATGGCGTCAGTGTTAGTGTTCCGTTTGATGTTCACAAGCATCCAGAGTCAAAGAAAATATATATGGGTGGTCATTATGAATGCAAAGATAACTTTTGGGTTTATATTCGAGCTGGGGACACCGTTACTCCTGGAAAAACCACCATCCAATATGTCGTCTATGCCTTTACAGACTCATATGCTAATGTTGATATATATGATGTTCAGGTTGAAATATACCGGACAAGATCAAATTATCCTATATACATCGATGAACCAGGCTGTGCAAAAATCGGTTCAATAGAATTACAGTTGAAAAACACAAGTTCTGCGATCACACCTATTCAAATTACAATGTCATTTGGAAGTACTGAACTTTCTGTTCAAGCAAAGGAACAAGTAACAAATAATGCTGTTGTGGCAAAATTCAATTTTCTACATTGACAATGAACGGTAGAACTTAAATTCTGAGGAAACTGTTAATTAAGCACAATTGTCGTCCAAAACAATTTACGGAAAGCTGGATCCAATTAAAATCTGCCCGACCCCCAAAAAATGTATTTCCCTGATAATGAGCCAGTCTACTTGAACCAAGAAATAACATCTAATCATAAACTTCAAACGTTAAAATTATATCAGGAATAAAGGTTTAGAAAAATAATGAAATGCAGCATCAACTGTTATGAAAACTGTTTTCTATTCTTCTACAGTATGAAAAATCAAACTGTTAGATAACCTCAAACTTTCAACCAACATACCGTTAAACTGCAAAATAATCCAAGAATTGAATGGAAAGTCATGTTATGCCTGTTCTGTTCTGGCTTAAAGCCAAACACCTTGCATAGTTAATAGATCAATTAGGTCACTATGACCATGGCATTATCATGTCATTGATGTTGTTAATATGTATAAATACAAATACACTCGTCAAATATCATAAATACACGCATATCACTCTCTCGGGAGCTCTGCTAAATAAGAATTAATAATGTACTCAAGGACGAAAAAGGTAACTGTGACCTATTTTGTATTAATAGCCTCCATGCCGACGTAAAACAAAATTGGTGTATCTTTTTTAATAAAAACACTAATGTAAGTTACGTTTACCCATTGCAATTAGTATGATCCAAGATGAGTACAGCCATCCAGTTGTATGGCCCTACATACAACAGTATCAGAGAAAATGAACTAAATGCAACAACTTACTGTAGTATGAAATAATGTCAATGTGATCTTTTGACAGCGATGAGTATTAACCTCATGATGAATAACAAATTTTATGACCATGCTTTCATTGGTGTCTGAGAAACTGTAGTAAATGTATCAACTTATCTTGGGAATGTAAGCTCTAAATCTCACCTGTGCTTTACAGGTCAGACAAAACCTCTACATATTAGCTTGGTACAATAACCATTATTTGTTTGTTTGATTAGGATTTTAACGTAGCTTTAATGATTTTTCAGTCGTATCGCTACGATGTCTGCAATGAGGCAGTTTATAGTGATGTCTAGCGCTGGGGCATCATGCCGCAGACATGTGGCATGATGTCCCACCCAGTCACATAATCCTGACACCAGGCCGACTACTCCTAACACTAACCTCTTAATGCTGAGCGCCAAGCAAAGTAGCTGTTAGTACCATTTTGTAAGTATTTTGTATGACACGTACGGGGATTGAACCCACGGCCTCCCACTTCCACGGCAGATACTCTAACCACTAGGCCATCGGAGCATAACCATTATTTAAGAACAGAAGTTGGAAGTTCATATTCTCCCAAAAGACAGTTGTATCTATTCAGTGCAGCATTATCTTCTTGTATCTTTATTATCTTTGGCTAAAACCTTGAAGATAGTTCCATAAAATCTAAAAGAAATTATATTAATTTCATATTAAGCAAATCCACAAAATTTATAAATCTGAATATTCAATGAAAATTTGAAGGTGAAGTGACCCTGCATAAAGTTTGCATATTTATCAATATATTAAAAAAATAGATTTGTGTTTATAATAAACAAGTGCTAACTCAGAACTATAAAAATATAAATGCCAACAAATTTAATATAAAAAAATCCTATGACATGTCCATGTTAACATGTTTTCTGTCACAATATCAAGGTTCACAAAATTAAAACTTTTAATACTATCTGAAATGATACAAATATAATTATCTTATCTACAACTTAAAAGATATATCTATCAAATATCATTTGCATACCTCACATGACTTATGATAAATCCTACTAATATAATAAATTAATGGGTTTTCTTTTTCTTTTAAAAAGTCCAAGTGCAAAAACATCCAAATTGTGAAAAATAAAACTTACAAAAATTATGTAATGTACCAGATTTGCCTTGTAATAACTCTGTCAACCAGACAGCTTTCATGTTTGTCAATTTGTATTAAATCAAAATTGTGTAGGCTACTTGACTGGTTCTGAGTAGGAAATGTTTTAATGTAACCAGAATTCAGTTAAATGGTAATTAGAATTTAACACAGAATGTTTAATATTTTTGTGATACCTATATAATTCTACTCCTCCACATACACTTTGTTCCAAAAGACTCCCACTGATTTAGTGGTTACAATTTAAAGATACCTCGACTGAAATGAGAAAAAAGGGTTTTCATAAATATCAGATCAAAAAGATTTAAAAGTCACCTGCTGAAGCTGAAGCAGATTCAGTTGCACTTTTTGTACAGTATTCATTTTAGCCTGGAATCTTATAAGCCTGCTAAGTGTGAGAATCTTGCTTGTCAATGCAACACACCGCCGTTTGCGTTTAGGTGAATGGATTGTATTGTATCGTACATCCCCAGTTTAGTGTGTGTTCTTTAATTAAATAAAAATACTAACCCCTTAAGTGCTACATTGTTTTTTAGTACAAGATCCCTCAGTAATGAATTGTTTCAGGGAAGAAAGAAGAAGAAAACTGCACAGTTTTTAAATTGCATTTACTTCAATAAAGTTATAATATACATTATAGATACACACACTATATGAAAAATGATGGTGGGTGTATAAATGTTAAGATTATCATCAATACACGTGTAAGCTTAAGATATTTGCATGTACAGGTGCAAATACAGGTAAAATGACAAGTTGTATTTCATCAGTATTTTTGTTTGTTTTTAAAGGAAAAATTCCAATATATTTAACAAATGCTATATTCTTTAGTATTAAGCATCTCAATATTACCAGTGAATGGGAATTGACCGGTGTGCCATCTTTTCACGTCAAGTGAGCATGTACATCCGATTCCAGCTCCACGTAAACTCCGGGCTCAAAATCATTCATGGGTATTTCCATCAACACTTCGATTCCTCCAATAATTTCATCTTTATGAAATTCTTCAAATCATTATTATCATCACTATTAGAAGCCAGTATTTGTATTCAGTGTTGGCCATTATAACTTTTTCCAGGCACCACGTGCATAAAAGCGAGTATTTGTAAGACGTCGTCGATAAATGCATAGTAAAATACAGCAGAATGCTTGTTCCAGGCCTTTTTAAACCAATCAAATTCAGATTTACAAGCAATCCTGGCTAGTTAAAGTATTAGGATGTGTTCATTGTTGTTTATTTAGAAAATAACTATAGACGCGACAAGCATTACAAGACATTGACCGACAGTGCAACTAAAGATGCGAGTAGCATTAACGGTTAATGTTCTGTCACAGTATAATCAACAACTAATGTAACCATCTAAGAATTCAGAAGATATCTCTCTCTCTCTCTCTCTCTCTCTCTCTCTCTCTCTCTCTCTATATATATATATATATATATATATATATATATATATATATATGTGTGTGTGTGTGTGTGTGTGTGTGTGTGTGTACACAACACACAATAGAATTTATCATCATAAAGCTGTAGATATAGTTAGAACAATGAAAATATGATTTGGACATGTCAGAAAGAAAACTAAGTTTGGATATGTAAACCAAATAACAACAACTCTAAATGCAGAAATCTTATGTTTTTCTGTCTCAAAGGTTTTATTTTCTGAACGAAATAGTAGAAGAGAAAATACTACAAATAATATTAACAACAATATCAAGTTCTACATTGAGACACTCTCTGTGATAGACAAACAAACTTTGTATTTCTTGATAGATACATTTATATGTTTGCATAATTTTGTTTTAACAAAGGAATTGAGAAGCTGGACCTCCTGTGCGGTACGAAGGTAATATACCAATGAAAAGAAAACAACCTTCTTACATTATTTACTCTAAATGTTGCTGAATCCTGATTAAACGCAAATCAACACTGTGATTGTGGGAAGTTAAGTTTATACAGAATTTCATTTAACTATGTAGAGTTATTTTCTTCTTTGTGTCACATAATATAGCACTAAAGAAATGTAAGGCACCACTACTCCTTAATGTTCAGTTTTAATATCCGTAAAGTTTACAGCACAAAACACTGTTCTTAATGATTAGTTTGGCAATTTAAAGTCCCTTTTTGGGGTAATACATATTGTATAGCACCCAAAGTCATGGATTGAAAAATCCACTGAATGGCAATTTAGAAAATGGTGATCATTATTGTGGGTAAAATTTAATAGTGGTCACGTGCCCAGAATTGATTTTATAGAAAAAGAAACAAAAATCAGTTATTTGGGCCAAATCATGAAAGTAAGTAATATTTTAAGTTTTACGAATCCTGATGGTATGGAAATCTCTGAGGTTGTCCATAGGAGTTATAAAGTTGACCACTTTAAAGTTGAAAATGATAGATATTACTATTATGTAATAAATGGGATCCTTGGCCATGTAGAAAAGGACAGACTTTTAAGTTATTTATGGTTAGGTGGTATTGGAATAAATGATGATTTGTGAGATGGAACAATTTCACAATTTATTATATCACAATTTATTAACATGTTTCCATTGTCATTTATGTATATGTAACCAAAATGTGTACATACATAACAATTAAATGAAACATATTTGTGACAATATTTTGATATGCTTTAAGGCAAAAGCAAAGTTATTTTCAAAAATATGGATGGTTCTAGTTTCAGACCAAAATGTTAAGGTTTCTGATTTAAATCAACATTTGCACTAGAACAGTATGATAAAGAAAGCATGACTGCCGCAGAATTGAAACCGAGTGGATTTTGGATTAAATGAATACTTTAACACAATGTGTGAAAGATGAAAATGTAATAACTTAAGTAGTAAAGAAAAATATATTTAATAATAAATACAATGATTCTCACACGCTCTCAACATACAATTGATCAAATCACATTCACATATTGAAAATAAACCAATAATATTATATCTATCTAATATCTATCTAATATACATATTCAAGAAACCTCAGCTGAAATAATATTGTACACGAAGATATTCACATAACTTCACATAGATTAGGATTGAGATTCAAACAATCTCAAGTTTTCAAATACGTTTCAAATGTTTTACAATATAAACGAGATTGACATATCTCTTCGATTACTACTAAGATTCAAAATCTCATGTAAATAAAAAAAGTACCAATTGAAAAACAATTGGAACAAACATATGCTTATTGACAATTGTAGAATCTCACGATTCATACACCGAAAATCGCATAGTTTCACAAAGTCCCTTGGGTTGGCCCACACTTGTATCGGACGCTCGCACCCTTCATGGATCCACTACATGTACAGTCAGTCATACGTTTAAACACGTACAGACATCATACAGCACCCTTGTATTAGCTACGTCTACAGTCGTGGCTCCACCACATGTACAGACCTACGTATATACATATAGACAGCTCTACGCTTCAGCTAAACTCGTCAGTTTAATCTCGTTGGTTACACTTGTTAGCTCGTTAACTCGTTAGCCTTGTTACACTCGTTAGCTGCAACAAAACCAAACTAGTAATAATAATGAGTTCTGGAAAATGCTAATACATTAAACTCTTAATAGCAACTTGTAATTCACAGTTCACAACGTTTTAAATCTCTGTTATAATAAATGAATTATTACACGATGTGACAATACAAACTCAATAAACTTCGCCTATGAACTGAAATATTAAATCTCGCCCCTATGACTATAGAATACCACGTAAAACGTGCTCTCCTCGACCAGATATACAGTGGCCAGTGTCGGTTATAAATTGATCTTGCTTAAATTCATAGGACAGTGAGTAATATTCAGGGTAAAATACCCGTGCATATTGTGATTATAATGTCCTTCGCCGCAAGTAATTTCCGGCGAGACATATGTTGGTTCCATCACTTAACGGGATAAACACTTGTTCACCCTAGATGACGTTGTACGGAATCACAACGAAAAATAATCAAAAATTTCTCAAAAGTTTGTTCTTCTAATTCTGGGACAATACCTCCCCCTCAGAGAAAAGAATTGCACGTAATTTTTTAAAAAACAACTATCACATAATAAAAGAAAAATAACTACTAATGATATGTAACAATATTTACACTTATAATACTGCAGTTTGAATTTTTTAAACTGGGTAAAAATTGATCCAAATTTCCAGTTATGATCTACTCAATTAGTCTGCCCCAATCCGTTGATAGGAAGGATAGCCGTCTTGGTCATTCACGAGAAAATACGATGCCGACCTGTCTTGAGTGTAATAGACGCAGAGGTGCTAGTTAAGCTATCGTGGTGGTAATTGTGTATACTCAGGTATCACTTGCAATTGTTCACGTGTAAATCCAAGCTAAGGAGCAGTTGAATCTAATCTGGTAATTGCAGGTCTACCCGTGTATCTTGTTAATTTTGATATTTTCTGCGATGTAACACTCCAGATAGGATCTGAAGCTCTTTTTATTACCTCCCTCGGGCTCACTTGGTTCATTTAAATATCAGACAGTCACATTACCAAGTATTTTTGGTTTTGAAAAATCATTTCGTGCGGGTATATATTTTTGTGATCGCACTATTAGGTATCATATTGATTGTTCGAGTAATTTAATTATTTAATGCAATTATCACACTTGGTAATCTTGCAACCCATTCACGAGATCTCTTGTCTTGAATAAATTCCGTATTGATATCCTTATAACCGCTCAGCAAGTGTTCGATTAAATCGTTCAATAATTGCATGATCACGGTGTATTGGAGTATGTCCTTGAATGATGGTGTAGTTATGTTGCTTCATCAGCGATGATACTGCGCCTTGAATTTCCTTGCCAGGATCAACCTGTAATAGATTTGGCCATTGTAAAGGTCCTCATCGATACATTCGTTCAAACGCAGAAGCAACTTCTGATGCTGTCTTTGTAGATAATGGCTCTGCTTCCTTGTATCTACTCGCAACATCAACTACAGTTAACGCGAATTTGTATGTCCGTCTTTTGACAGTATCATATGGTAAAAATATCGACATAAAAATGTACATATTCGATTCTTTTTTGGGAATGATAGTTAATATTACCATATTACCTGTAAGGGATTTATCAGAATCATAATTAAACGCGTGAATCACTTTTACATCTGTGAGATGTCTATGCTGCAGATTGTTACTTTTATTAGTGTGATCTGAATTAATTACCATTTGTATGAGCTTTCGATAAATAAATTCATCATCAAATTGTATTTGATTAAATATTTCTATTTTTTTTATTTATTAAATATTTATATTTGTTTGATAATATTATCCCGTGGCGATGATAAATTAAAAAGATACTCGGTAAAATATTGACTCAAAATTTATATCTGTTGTTTGTGAATTTCATTAAAGTTATTAAAATAACTGGCACTAATTGAAGCCGTAGCATTACTATTTTTTCTTTAAAATTGGTACATTTCAACATCGCATATGAATACAAGTTTACCATCATATGTATCCTCGCGTAAAAAATATCTTAAATTTAAGGGGTTTCCATGATATGAACGATTGTTTGAAGTAAAATCAGACCAGGCTGGTTCAGTTGATGGTGGTGGTGCTTTCGGGGCAACTTCAGGCCATCCTAAAACAGTTATAATTGATGACTGATAAATATCCACGAAATAATCAGAAGAATTTATCTGTATCACGGCTGATAATGTTGGTTCGTGAACTGTTGTAGCTATTTTGATTCTTTTCCTGTAATGGATTTAATTATACGCTGGAATTCATCACTAATATATTCGATATAATAAGAGCCTTTTGATATTCCAATAGTATTAAAATCGGGGGATTCCATCTGGTTTATTCTTATTTGCAAATACCAGTGAATTATTTGAATGCTGAACACCGAATGATTTTAACTGAATAATTGGCCAACTGTAATATACTCGTAATTGAGCAAGTGCAATTTCTTTTTTCGGGAATTGCAGTTGGAACATTTACACTGAATTCATGGTTGGATGAAGTTATTGAGATCATTGTTCTTTTTAGTGGGTTTGTATTAACAACGATCTGTTTCATTAGTTTCTGCGACATTATTATTATTATTAGACGTCGTTGCCTATTCGTAAATTTTAAACATCGCTGAGAACTCGTTATCTGATATGAGTAGAACAGCGATTGCCCTGTAACTATCAACAACTGGTGTTTCACCTATGCGAGCTCGAAAGTATATATCAAGAACAATTTGTCGTGTTAAATCAAGATGTTCCAACGAAAAGTAATACATAGGATATATTTGTAAAATTGATTTGTGATATTTGCAGACCGGTATTCACAGTCTGATCACGCCTCATTAATAACATCAAACGAAGATAAGCTCGCGCTATTTAGTTTGTGTTATAATCTAACAATATATCCTCAGCTAGTTCTTGTTGGCCGTTAATTGTTAAAGAGACCTTGGTAACACCGAGTTTATGAAATATCATATGATTCCGCTTTTGAGAACCTGTCCGATTAGCATTTTCAGCGCTAATATATGTCGGGACGCAAAAACGCCTGGTTGTGGTTGTATATACCATGGAAAATTACCGTTAGTATTAATCTGAATACTATATGTTGTTGTTAGCCATGATGGTAATGATTTACCAACTGTATCCATAAATGGCAATAATTTATCCTCCTCAGTGATCGATGGGGACATTACTGGCATCCACAATGAGAGTTTTGTTATATTTACTTTACCATCAGCAACACCAGCAACTCGTCAGATTGCATCATTACCATCATTTGTTCTTACAAGGGCTACTGAATGTTAACTCCAAAGATAACCATTCTAACATTTCTGCAAAATCCGAAAAATGTTAATCATTGGAATTACACATAACAATCTTCTAAGTGATTCTTGCAACATTGCTGCACGTGTTGCAAATTTTAAGTTGTACGTAGCACCATCATCTTTTATAATATGAAAAGCATCAGCTGGTCTGGCTGCATGTTCTGTTTGAGGATCAGCTGCAGAATTTCGTGCTGTCCGTAATTTAACATACTGAAAATTTTCAGCATTCTCAATAATATCCTTAGCAAACATCATCGAGAGACCGGCTGATCTTGTATAATGCGGCAACGTCAACATATTCATTAATAGATTCAATCTCTCGTCCATCAATCATATATTTAGCGCTATCAAACAGTCTCATAATTCCATTGATAACGAAACCAACTCACACATTCTCTGCATCTGGCGTATTAACTTCAACATGTTTGACAAGTTCTACTTCAGAGGTAAAAATATTTACTCATATCATGAACTTGAAGGTCAATTCTTGATCGTTGATTTCGTTATATTGCGTAATAAGAATACAATTGATAATCACCTACAAATTCATCTTTGCGAACCAGTGCGTCTATATCAAATGCTGTGCCGCGTATACGTTTCAACATTTATTATATATTTCGAGATCTAAATCGTGATCTTGCTGACTTTCTGAAAAACTACTTCCTGCTATTAAATTTGCAGTAATATTTCCTTGTACTTCATCAGATCCTTGATTCATCAAGCTGCTAGTTTTTTTTTTATCTACGGCTTGGTTTATTATTTTACTGACATTCGCGAGCATGATTTCAGTAGATGCCAGTTTCGATGGCTGCGGTTTTCGTCGCATTAATCGTGCTTGTATATCCTCGGCTGCAGAAAATGCTTTACTGGCAATATTACCAATAACACCGGGAGCTTGAAATAATCATCGACAAATATCAGCGGCTTCATTAATTATTTTTGTTGAGTTATTTACAGTGCACGTTCCTGCTATGAGAATTCTAATTGTGCTATGTCGGAAAGAATATTGTTAGGACAGGTAATAAGACCACATCCCAATGCAACGCCTGGAGAAAAACCACTACCAGTTGCACCAGTGTCAGGCACATCATAAAATTGTTCTTTTGTTTTTAGTTGATCTATCTTTTCAGAAAACTTTAAAAAATCTACTAATACTAAACTTATTATGACGAAAGTTAAAGGTCTCTTACGATAATCAACCTCATACAATTTTTGATGTTCTGATAACATATCAAACGAATAATTTGAATCATCTGCAGAATATTTAGTTAATTGATCATCAGCCATATCTTTAATTTTTCATAAGTTCCTGGTTTAAATTTATCAATCATATTTAATCAGATGGAGGAATTTCTCTCTCTTGTGTTTCTGCTGTTTTTATTCTTTCTTTCATTCTTTTATTGTTTGCTGTTTTCTTTCTTCATTTTGACCATACGCTTTATCTACCGCATTGAGGTAATCTATATATGATGCACTTTTTGTGTCGATTCGACTCATGTTTTATAAAACACATCAGCCCAGTGTTGTAGACCAGAAATATTTTTTCCATATGTTGGAGCAGCAGAGAGGGCGAACAGATCAATTATCGAAAAGCGTCGACATTTGCCTAATCGACATTTTTAGGTTATCAAAAAGAGTCGAAATTTGCCTAATTTACATTTTTAGACGATCAAAAAGCGTCGACAGCGATCAAAATTAAGGCTTAACAATTTTAGAGCTCTGTCAAACGGAGCCTTCCTCGAAGAGAGAGGGTGAACAGACCACGTTTTCGAGCAAAAATAAGGCTTCCAACGAAATCTCATTTTAACCCAAAAAAATAAGTCTCCATTTAGCAAACGGAGACTTTACGATTTTTTAATCAATTTTGGTCTCAACGATGTGGTCATCACCCTCTCTGCTGCTACAAGTTAACAAAAATAATAAATGATTTCAACCGAATATTTGATCGAGTCCGATACGATATCGTGTCCGAGGATCATGTAAATTTATTGTTACAAATCCGTACGGTGTTGACTGAGCATTAGTAAAGAAATTTCTAAATTGATTGAAGTCCATATCAGAGCACCATGTCTGCCAAATATTTCGAAGCGTATGTGTATCAACGCCGGTAAATACACACAGTACGTTACAGTTATCTCTGATCACTTTTGGAATCTGAGTGTATCGTTGAGTGACATATATCACGTCAGTGTTTTTGTGACGCCCACGGGAAAAGATCCTAGCTGGGTTTTTTTGATTGTCTAACATCACATCGTCGTATACGACTAAATTCTTAATGTTCCCATTAAGGTCATCTACGGATGGCGCCTCGTCAATATCAGTTATAAAATCAATGACGTTTTCACCCTTAATTTCTGAAGCGTTTTCATTAAAATCTTTTAGCACTTCATAGCATCGTTGATCATCTACGCTAGGAGCAACTAAATACAACTTATCCCATTTCATCCATCTCATTATTAAATTGAGCAATAATTGCGTTTTACCGGATCCAGATGGCCCGATTATAATTGAGCGGATAGAGTTTGGTAGCGCTGCATGATGCTTAACCGGTTCTCTTGCTTTAGTCGCTGAAAAATCAATTATATCCATATCTCTATACATAAATTATGGATCTATATTGTGTG
Source organism: Unio delphinus (assembly GCA_029339505.1). Lineage (NCBI taxonomy): Eukaryota > Metazoa > Mollusca > Bivalvia > Unionida > Unionidae > Unio > Unio delphinus. The sequence goes on along the minus strand of JAQISU010000041.1, from coordinate 3,101,252 downwards.
AAGTGTAAAACGCGTACTAGCACAAATGATGTGACGACGATTACAACTAAAAATAACAGATCTGCACTTACTGGTAGATGTGCAACATGTGGTACAAAAAAATTTAGATTTATTTCTATGAAATCCTGAAATGTTTTAAAAAAAAAACGAGGAGGTGATATCGCAGCCAAATTGGCAAAGCTCCCTGGAACCCCATGGGCAAAGTACCCCGGAAAAAAGCACCTTCCAGGATATAGCTACTGTGGTACCGGAACACGATTAGAAATCAGACTTGATGATCAAAATCAGCCCCGACCCGGCGAGTATCCGATAAACGCTATTGATAAGGCGTGTCACCTTCATGATGTTGTATATAAAAGCAGCAATTTGCAAAACAGGCATCTCGCGGATGTGAAATTAATTCACGCGTTAAATGCTATTCCTGATAAATCTTTTAAAGAAAAGTTGGTTTCGTGGTTGGTAAATCAGCTATGAAAGACAAATTGATGATGGGCGCTGGTAATTAATAATATGGAATCAATTTATTATTCCCCAAGAGGATACTGGAGGGGTAACGTTGCAATCAATAAACTCGCCAACGCCGCAAAAGTGAAAAAGGCCACTGCGGCTAATTGGTTATCCAAACAGGCTATATGGCAAATTTATCTACCACCGCCTAAACAAATCAATTTATCGCATTTTGATGTTACTGTACCCAATGAAGTTCATCAAGCTGATTTATTGTTTTTACCACATGACAACGGTTACAAATACGCGTCAACCGTAGTTGATGTTGCGAGTCGATACAAACAAGCAGAACCGTTAAAAACAAAATCATCAACTGAAGTGGCTTCTGCATTTGAAAGGATTTATCGACGAGGCCCTCTGCGCTGGCCAAATCTATTACAAGTCGATCCTGGCAAGGAATTTCAAGGTGCTGTTTTAACAACGATGAAACATCATAATACCACGTTACGACGAGGACATACTGCGTTACATCGTGATCAGGCAAGTGTTGAACGATTTAATCGGACACTTGCTGAGCGGTTATTTGGATATCAATACGCGAAGGAGTTTATTCAGGATAAAAGATCCCGTGAATGGGTTAAGAGATTACCAGGTGTAGCTACCGCAATCAATAATGAGATTACTAGAACAATCAACATGAAACCTAGCAACGCTATTAAAAAGAAGTATATACCCGTACAACCACAAAAAGATTTCAAAGAACCAATTCTTGGTAGTAATGTCACTGTAAGGTATTTATACGAACGAGGAGAGCTTGAGGGTGGTAAAAAAGAGATACTGATCCTATTTGGAGTGTCACCGTACATAAAATATCTAGTATAACACGATCTACTGGTAGACCAGCAATCTATAAACTAGATTCAACTGCCCCTCAGCGGGGTTTTACACGCGAACAATTACAAGTGATTCCTGATGATACTCAATTACCACCGCGGGGTCTTAACTAGCGCCGTTGCGTCTGTTGCACTCAAGACAAGTCAACATCACATTGTTTCTGACATGACCAATGCTGCTATTCTTTCTGTCTACGGTAAATTGGCGAGGATCTTTATCCGAATACTGCCAACGCATTATACAATTGCAACTCGCGCAGTGATTATTCTGTTGTTGCTTCAGCGTAATTATTAATTCAGCATCAATGTCAAATTCTCGTTGTTTTTTTTTTTTGTCTTGTTGTTTGTAACCAGAGAGTTTTTTTCTGATTATGTCCCCGATGATATCATCGGCGCTGACAATATCACTTATTGAAGTATCATTATCGTCACTGACTTCGTCAACAACAATTCTTCGAAGTTGATTTATTCTTCGTACTCTGGATACTGCAAGATAGACTAAATTTGACCATTCAATGCGATTATCTACCATCCAAACAATTGTATCTGATATAGTCAATCCCTGTGAAGAATGTATCGTCGCTGCGTATCCTAGCGTCCATGGGGATTTATTAGCACGCAATGCATCTTCGACGACGCTGATATCAACCAGCACAATATCATTTAACATGAGAATCTGCTTTTCACTCTTCCCTGGAATATCAACTTCTATATTCTGTTTTCGTGTATCCGAAGGCCTATAACACAACGGTACTGGAAATGTTGCAAATTTTTCTTTATGCGTTTCAAATAACTTCATCTGAAGTATGTCTCTGACTATTTTTCTACTTGCAATTATCAAATCGTTTGGTCTCCACGTTTCCCAAAAATCATTTATGGGAGTTTCTGAAATTATTTCACGCGCTATTTCACACTGGATTTTATCCGGTTGTAATCTAATTAGCGCTTTGAACTCGCGTAATTGTTCATCAAGTGATCTATAATCAGTGGTAATTTCTTCATAATAGTCTACAAAACCCTTTAGCCATTCATGTGGGGATGCACCGACAAATGGTGGTGGTTGGCCATGATCGCCGCACATGACGACTTTTGTATTTTTCAATAACAACCACTCAAGAAAGGTTTGTAATATTTTCAACGATACTGTGCATATTTCATCCCAAATCATGATTTCAGGAAGGAATTTATCGCCCATTCGATCAGGAGTCCATTCATCGCCTTTCCATCGAAAGAAACTATGATAAGTACAGGCATTTACCCCTCGTTGTTTCATCTCTCTGGCGAGTCTGTGAGTAGGTGTTAACACAATCATGTTTGATTTTAAAACGCGGTATAATTCAATTGCACCAGTTGTCTTTCCTGACCCACCACAACCGTTTAAATAAACTGTCTTGTATCTACATATTGGATCAGATACCGGTGGTGCATTAGAAAATTCTGATTGAATTTCAATGGGGTTACATGAAAGATATTTATCATCCATGGTAGCATCTGCCGATTCACAATACTCATGTAGCGTCTCCTTTTTAAATCTCCAACATCCCCACGCTTCCCCCTGGGATGTGAATTTAGCTACATCTGATTTGTATTTCTCGTGGATATAAATAGAATCAGTGGCTACTCTAACTGCGTTATTAGGAAATCTAGTTATCATCGAAAATAAATTGATAGAAGCATAAGCTAGCATAGAACTACTCAAATGCGTATATTGTTTAATATATCCATCACAATAGGTAACAATTGTACCTAATCGTCTTCCATCGGATAGGAAAGCGTCTTTACGATTTACAAGTTTTCCCTGTTTCGTTAAATCCGTTACAATAAAATCGTATTCAGCGACGTCTATGATCAACTGCGAGGAATATTTTGCATTGTCGTATCTTCCACCCTGGGTAAATTTACCGATTATTCTTCGTCCAAAATCTTTTGCTTGTTCTTTTTTAATTTCAAATAACTTCTTAGACCAATTCATGACTTCTTCCTCGCTGAAATCTGGAAACTGTTTTCGCTGTTCGCTAATTATACGATCTAGATCGGGTTGTGGTAGCCAAACTTCTTTCTGAGCTCGATAGCATATAATAGCTTCGGAAACAATCAACGATATTAGCATACCACAATCAATCATATATCTCAATAGCACTATTGGCATCCAGTGTTTCACAGACATATGTCTACCAAGCCAAACATAACTACACGGATGTAACCCTGTAGCGAGTTCAAATGATATCACACGAGCGAATCCGGTTAAATCAAAATCAGGCAATGGACCATTAATAGCAACACGAGTCATTTCATGTGTGGGGTGTCCGAATCGTTTAAAGTACTTAGCACATTCTCCATACCCGATGAAACTTCCAGGATAACACGCGGATATATTAATTGAAATCATACCGCCACGATGGTATTTTGTATTCCACAGTCCTCCATGATTAAATTCGACGCAACTCAATTTAACGTCCTCGAGAAAATCACTTTGTGTTGGACGCCATGAGTTTTTTTCTCTTGCGAAGTGAGCAACCACTGATGGAATAGTAAAACTATCCGTGAGTAGTTTTTCATGGGAACTCTCCGGTGAAAAATCACTAGCCATTTTTCTCATTCTGTTATCTAATTCTTCAACGCGATATAATTCACCATTAGGTCTTACAAATTGATCAAATCCTATTTCGAGATCTTCATCACTTCTAAGTAGCCACACTGACACAGGATCATCCTTACACAGCGTGTGAATAGCATCGAATAATTTCTCATTATAAAAAACATCCCCGACGAATTCCTCGGGGATATATCTCACGGTTCTATCTCGTGGAAATATTGTTACTGCAGGTGTCCACGCGTGTTAGTTATGATCAATAATTTGTATTGGAGCTCCTCGCGATTGATATTTCGGTTCGTATAATACTTCTTCGGTTATTGTCGTTACTGATATTGGGAATTTGAATGATGCTTCTAATTTAGCTATATCAGAGATCTTTGCACCGTGCTGTTTCACTGTCAGTTCCCATTCGGTTATTTTCCTACGTCGCAGATCAGCTAGTTTATTTCCTCGGGATGCATTTGTGAAGTGTTCCATTACCCGTGTTGCCACACAATTCAGTGAACTAGAATATTTCATAGGAGCTAGTTTTGCGATATCGGGTTTATCATTTAACGGATATATCCCATAAACGATTGCTGTTACAGGATAAGATCTCTCGTAGTATGGTTTGTCAATTCCAGTTAGAATTCCTGGTTTAGAATCTCTACTTACAATGACAGTTTTTTATCCTTGAGGATTGGTTCAAATTTATCCCTGATAATCCATTTGCCTTCGACTTCGATAATGAATTTTATTCTGAAAAAATACTTCTGATGGGAATTGCTTTGTTTGGGAATTGCTTTGCGATTTCCATCTTTAGATTTCCACCCCGTTGGCTCGCCAAGGTGTGAAATGATCTCAGCTGCTCTTTCATCATTCATGGTAGCATCGATGTTCAGTACATTGACATCGTCATGTATAATTCGAAATGTCGACCAACAGTATGCTGCACCGTCTCGGTAGAATTCATTAAAACACTCCTTGATTTTACTTAGTATAGTTATGTCACCGATTAGACGTTTTGGTGTATCAGAGACTCTATCGAGATTGAATTTAGTATTTCTCCAAAGTTCGATTTTCGATAATCTCTTAAACTCTTCCATGTTATAATTAAAACAAGTATTTAAATAGAAAAATATAGTATAATGAATCACTGCAAGTGGCTTATGATTGGATCAACAACCCCGTGTAACAAATCATGCAGAAGCGAATTCTGTGGGCATCATTTACAAAGCGTTCGGCGAGGAAGTTTTGGTCCTCTCCCATGCCTCCAATGTGGGGCTGGGGTAAGGGGAAAATCACAATTATGTCTCAGTTGCGGCGGCTAACGATACAGGGAACTAAAACGCTATTATGACAAACGAATAAAAAATGCAGTCATTGACACCAACGACCTTGATAAAATCAAGGACAAAATCATAAAAAACCCTCAAGACTACATTGATAGACTTATAATTAAAGCAAATAATAAATTAGACAAATAGTATTATTATACAAATGAGCCAAGATTTCAGACCTCACCCAGTGCTTGTTAATCATGAGGCATCCCGTGATGGAGTTATTAGAAATTGCAGACAAAAAAAACCGGTTGGACGGGTAAATAATAGAGGATACTTGACGTTTACAGCTGGGAAAAAGAGATATTATTGTCATCGATTCGTATACGAATGTCACAACGAATTGATCAAAGATGGCCTTGTGATTGATCATATCAATAATAACAAGGCTGATAATTGTCTTGAGAATCTTCAAGCCGTCTCACAAAGTCAGAATGCAAAAAGGGGCGGGACAGGGACCTGTAAGTCAGTTGGAAAGAGATCCGTCAAATCATTTGATACAGAAACCAACGAGGAGAAAATATTTCAGTCAATAAATGAAGCCAGTAGATATTTCGATATTTGTAGTCCTTCAGGACAAGGAGTAGCAGAAGGAATTCAAAAATTAACTCTGTCAAAGAAAAATGTTCATAAAATAAAATTTTCGTATATCAAGGGGGATAAATCGTTCAATAATAAAGTCGCATGACAGAGTTACGTCCCTTGAAGTTCAAAATTACTACTACGTGCACACAGGATACAATTTTCATATATCAAGGGAGATAAATCGTTCAATAATAAAGTCGCATGACAGAGTTACGTCCCTTGAAGTTCAAAATTACTACTACGTGCACACAGGATACATTTTTCATATATCAAGGGAGATAAATCGTTCAATAATAAAGTCGCATGACAGAGTTACGCCCCTTGAAGTCAAACTAATATTACGATTAATTAATCATTTTACGATGAAAACTAATGAAATACACACTGTTATCTAACAACTGTATTCTTTTGTTTAGTGTTGTATTCAAATATTTTGTCTCATTTAAATGTTGTGAAACAGCATTAATAAGTAATTCAAGGAAAGAAAATAACACACCCGTGAATCAACGCTGCTGTATTAGTCACCTTATATACGTTTTGACTCGTAATAAGCTTGGGGCTTTCGAAGGCCAATTCGACCGATCAAAACTAACCAACGCCATTAACCCGGGCGTGTGGTTGTCTTTTGTCAATCATGCACCCGGGTTAATTTAATCGGGTTGCTTTTGATTGGTTGGATTGGCCGTAGAAAATCCGCCCCGTCGTTTCATGTTTGTGCTGTCTTGTGCCGTCCCACATCATTACATCACAAATTCCATTATCGTTTCATTGAATATATCCATCCTTAATTAAGTGATGTCTCCCAAGCATATCTTCTGGGCGGTCTAAGATGATGTTTGTCACATTAGGCCTCCCTTTCGGAGATGTATGCTTTGGGGACATCGCAAATTCCATCCTTAATTAAGTATATGTTATGCCTAAAATCTGCCGCAACACTCGAGTGGAGATATACGGCATTGTACTGTCCATTAATTAAGTATATGTTATGCCTAAAATCTGCCGCAACACTCGAGTGGAGATATACGGCATTGTACTGTCAATTAATTAAGTAAATGTTATGCCTAAAATCTGCCGCAACACTCGAGTGGAGATATACGGCATTGTACTGTCCATAAAAAAACGGGTCAAAAACGACCCCAATAATTTTTAATAATTAGAGGTAAAATATATTATATAAATAATGAATATCAAAGATGTAAATTCTATAATTGCTGAAATTTCAATTTTAAAAAATAGAGGGATAATATTATCTAAAGATCTCGACTGTGACAGGATTGCCTCGGAATATGAAGACATAGAGTATCAGTCTAGTAAGGGTCGTTATGTTTTACCTAAGATGTACAGACTCGTGAAAGGAATTCAAAAGTCCATCTATGCTTGTTTGTACGGTAACGATATTGATGTATTTATAACGCTATTTAGCACCGTTGAAGCAATACGTTAAAAGCTCGGCCAAGAGTATCAAAAACGAGCTGAAATTAGTTCTAAGGTTCGTGATCTTAGAAAAATATTAAACGAGGAAAAACCAGTATCCTAACCACGTGAGCGTTACTATAAAAAAATAGGCTTTCAGTAAATAATTTAAAAAATAATTTTTTTAGCGTTTTTTGTAACACTCACATGGGATTTTCTCCTGAAAGGATAATCAGCAGTTTGGGCCTGCTTATGCAGTTATATGCGTACTGTATGATCTGGTTGTGGTAGCAAGTAATCACCGCGACGCCTCCATTTTCACGTAGTTGTTCTTGTTGCCGCGTCGTTAACAAAAATCGTTCATTGCCATTTTCAGATATTACAATTCTGAAACCCCCAGCGATGTTATTTCTGAAACACTCGCGGATAGCGTCGTACAGTTTAACCTTGTCCGAGATGGATATGTTAGCTTGATGGTACATTATTTAATAACTCAGCTTTTAATTGTGATAGTTTCACATTTGAAAACTCAGTTCACAAACACTATATGGTAGGTGAATCGCTTACAACTAAATTAGCCCGAGAGCGGCTAGCAGCAATTAAAATGTTTATACCGGTTCGAGACAGACTTCGCGAGGAACTTCAACAACGACAACAAGCTCAGACTGACTTTTCTGTGTCAAGTGAACAACTGTTCGCCCCGATAACAAGTGCGACCAAAGATGTGAAAACAGCAACTGAACGAGCAATATTTGGAGATATTCCTGAGGAAGGCAAGCGACGAAAAGTGCCTGTTCTTGGTGTGCTTGAAAAGATAGCAGCGGAAACTGAAAAAGACATCAGCGTTGTTACAAAAAACCCCACCTGGTCCGAAAAAGACCAATGATAAAATAGTAGATGAATTACGCGCGCGATTTAACGAAGAAGGGTTAGCAACAATTGATAAGACTGACCCTACAGAGTTTCCTGCACTTGCTGTTACGACGTATGAAAACAGAAAAAAATGTTAAAACCAGAACAGCACAAGTATGTAAGAGGTATACAACATTGGGCTGATATATTTTACAAAATTAAAACTGAAAAAAGTCAAATTAATACAGATAGTGCATCATACATTGAATATATCAATGCGGTGGGTATAGTGTATAAACAATATGAAAAACAAAAATCACAAAGAAAACCACAAAACTGCAGCGGCGGGGGCGACAACAACCTGCAAAAAAAATATCTTTTTCACCTGCTAAACAAGAAGAATCTCAACAACAACTACTCCCCCAAGCTTCGCCTGAACCATCTGATCGAGATGATGATGATCTTTTTAGTTATTTACAAAATACGGATTCAGAAAAACCGTGGGAAGCACCTGATTATAGTAGTGAGGAGGGATTTTCTAAATCTCAGAAATTGCCAGTAATTTCAGGTAGTGGTCTAGTTGGAAACGCTAGCGTTTCATGTCCTGGTAACATCCTTAGTGATATATCACGGTTGGAAGTTCTCATCGGAGGGAAACGAGCCGGAAAAAACTCACCGGAAATAATTAATGAAGCAGCTGATATCTGTAGACGATTATTTGCCGGCGGTATCATGGACATTAATGTATATCGAGAACTCATTACTGAATTAATTGAAAATCACAGAGACGCCCTACGTTATGATGAAAATCCTATGGATGTAAGCGATTGATCACTAATTGAAAAACTACTAGTTTTATAACAAGATGATCATACACTACAAACCCGTAAGCGTCTACGTGGTGAACTCACGATTGCCTGTTTATAGAACATATTACGGAGACGGTTTCGGCAATACCATTGCGGGGTTATTTACAAGAATGGCTCCCAAGGTGGCGCCGTTAGCTAAACAATTATCAATGAAAGCCATTGTTATTATTCGTGATAAGGGAACCAGCAAAATCGGAAATTTCGTTGGAAATCTTGCCGGAAAGGCCTTTTCTGCCGCGAAAGATAAAATAGCATCATTGGTGCGAAAGAAACCACCAGTGCTGCCATCAACTACAGTGATGCCTGCAAAAATCGGCAAAGCAATAAATAACGCAGTGGAAGAAAAACTAGCGTCGTTGGCTGCTTTGGTGACTCCGTCGCCACCGGTAACAGATAGCGCTATCATGAACGCGATAGCAGGAAGTGGTTTAAAACGAAAACAAAAACGACGATGATTATAAAGAGTTTCACAATTGAAAGCACTAAATAATAATAGCAATGTTTAAACGAACAGCTGATCCCGCTCTTGATATGGAAGCCCCAGTGCGCAAAGACGATTCCGTCCGCGATTATCAATACTATTCCTATCATGCAATACAACCCGATCTACGATCGCGAATTGAACTACAAGTTCAAGATACCAGTAAATACTTTTTGCCATGTGAAGCATTTATTGAAATCGAGGGAAAACTCGTAACAAATGTTGCAGCTGATACCCCATTTGCAGATGATCCAAATATCCGAGTTGGTTTTGTTAATAATGGCATAATGGCGTTATTTGAAAGTGCAAGATATCTCATTGATGAAAAAGAAATTGAATCAATAGACCGTGATGTTGATGTTGCATCAACAATAATCGGACTAGCAAGATACTCCGATGATTATACATGGTCGGCTGGTCCATCTATGATGTTTGCAAAGGATATTAATAATCACGCTGACCACATTAATCATACTAGGGTAAAAGCAACACGAGATACCGCAGTTGATCCAGCACCAGACGGATATACTAGACCAGCTGGTACCTTTGATGTCGTAGACATTAATCGCAATTTCAATCTAGGGTTTGCAACACGAGTAGCGATGTTACAAGGACCACAACGATATTTTTCATGTGCAATTCCACTCCATCACATATTTGGATTCTGCAGAAATGTCAGAAAAGTCATCTATGGAGCCAAACACACAATCGCGTTAGTGCGAAAAGGCAATGACAATGATGCAATTTGGCGTACTGGTGCCACTGATGGTAAAGTTGTTTTGAGTAAAATAGTATTGTGGATGCCAGTAATGACCCCACCAATTACCAGAGAAGAGCGGCTACTTTCATTTATGGACACAGGTGGCAAATCATTGATAAGTTGGCTAACAACAACAACTGATGTCAAACAGGATGATGTTAATGGTACATTTACATGGCACTTAGCAGCCAAACAAGGCGTTTCAGCTCCACGTCATATATTTATAGCGCTGCAGGATCGGGATCGATTAGGCTCCCAAGAACGCAGTCATATGATATTTGATCGGTTAGGAGTCAAGGAGGTTTCACTGAGAATAAACGGACAACAAGAACCATCTGAGGATATTCAGCTTGATTACGACACTAACCACATAGCACGTGTGTATCATCGGATGCTGTCATATATGGGTCGTGATCAAAATGTTGATACTGGTTTACAAATATCTCGACTTGATTTTAAAAACCCCTATCCGATTTATTACTTTTCGCTGGAACATCTTGATTTAACAAGGCAATCCGTCGTTGATATACACTTCAGAGCTCGTATAGTTCCTGGTGGTGTTAATTATAGAGCGATTGCTGTCATTCTCAGTGATAAATCAATGTTGTTAGAAGGGGTTGGTGGACGAATGAGAGTAGTTGATGCACCAGTGGAAAATATGTAAATGAAACTTGAAGAGTTTCCAATTAGATCAATTGAAAGCATAAATGTGTTTTACAATAAAATGACATATAGTGTTGTTAGTGTCAATCTGACTGATGGTCAGGTCAAGAAATTGCGATCAAAATCCGCTAAAGAATGTGGAACAACAATAACGTTAAAACCAGCGCAGATGTCCGGCGGTACACATAAAATATCACTGACGGATCGTCAAATAAAACATTTCAATGATGCGCTAAAGAAACGGCGAGGGGTTCAAATTGTATTTTCAAAGGCTGCAGTCGCGAACATGATAAAATCAGGTGGTATATTTTCATTGTTAGCTGCAATACCAGCATTGATTGCAGCGGCTGCCCCAGCAGTGGCGAAAGCGGCGGCGTTGGGAGCCGTTTGGACCGCGGCAGGGATGGCGTTGAAAAAGGCAACTGGGAAAGGATATAAAAAAAAGGGAAAGGGTCTAAGACTACCAGGAACCCCGTATTCATGGTACAGCGGGAGATCCGTGAACGGATCAGGTCTAAGAATACCAGGAACGGTTTATTAGTTGAAAACCCAATTGTTGAGGAGTCTATGACTCCTATGTCCAATTTTGATTTAATTGATGCTGCTAAAAAACTAGCGATAAAAAACTTCAGAGGGGTTTTTATGAGAGATCAATTACCAAGAAAACCTAAACGCGTCGAAACCGGTATCATCAATCTTGATAACAGCAGCGGATCGGGAACTCACTGGGTTGCATACGCGATTGATCCACGTGGAATTGTCTATTTCGATTTATATGGGTTAGCTCCGCCAAGCGAGTTTATGCGGTATATAAATTCTTCGATGAAACTCAAAGAGTTTCCGATTTTTTATTCCACGCTGCCAACACAACAATTAAATGATCCACCGATATGCGGCCGTGAAGTATTAAATGTCCTCGCGGAGATTTCATCGTCACAGAAACCACCTCATCTGGTTGTAAATAAATACACGAGTGGGAAATTACATGGTAATTTTAGAGAATCAATAAATTGAAAATACTAGAGTCTTTACAATAATGATTAATATTTGGGGACAATCTCTGTCAATGTCGGAACCCACCGCGAAAACATCTGCGGGTTCTATCGAGGACGTAAAAAAAATAATTAAAAATGAAATCGCTGAGACGTTAAATTTAGCAAGTGTTGACCCGAACGAAATAGTTGTATTTCAAGACAAACAGGGTAAATTGAAAACCAGTGATGTGTCATTGGATGACATTTTGATACGGCAGCGCAACGCCGCTGAAAACTCTTTTGCGCTGTATTCCAACGGTGGACAACTTAAACCAGGCGCACTTGTGTCTACGATCACCGACGCGATTGACGCCCACGGCCGTGAGCTGGATGATCATATACGAGGTTATAATAGTTTTCGCAAAAATGTCATACATAAATTCTTTGGAACCCCGCTTGTGGTTGGCATGACTCTCGCTGAAATTAAAAACTATCTATCGCTATTCTTTTTTAACAAAGACGCGGGAAGGATGATGAATGAAAATGAAATCAGGGCAAATTATCTCGATATTTACAATGATATTTTTAAACTAATAGAAAATCTTGAAAAAGTACAAAAACCCACTAACGACGTCACTGTTAAGTTTTTTGGAACCCCGCTTGTGGCAGACATGACTCTCGTGGAAATTAAGCTCGCGCTTGACAGACAAAAAATCACCCAGCGACGTAGCTAATAAGTTCTTCGAGGGCATTACACTCCAAAATATCACGATGAAACTTTCTAACATCGAAACTTATTTTAAAATCCAAGCACAGTTTGATACACTTTTGTATACACTTTTTTTCAAGAGAGATGGGAAGATGATGACTTCCGCCGATATAAGGGCAAATTATCTCGAGATTTACAATGATATTTCTAAACTAAAAGAAAATCAAAAACCCACCAACAACGTCGTTAGTAAGTTTTTTGGATCCCCACCTGTGGCAGACTCGACTCTCGCTGAAATTAGCGAGTTTATTATCAGGCATACTCACAATGCCTACGTCGCTAATAATTTCTTTGGTGTCCCAGCTACATCTACGATGACTCTCAACGATATTATTAGTTTTATGGTGAGACAAGCAACACTTAATACCATCGTGGATAAATTTTTGGGGAGAACACGTGAATCTGAAACAACATCGTTGACAGGCATGACTCTCGCGGAAATTAAAAGCGCTATTGACGAACAAAAACTCACCAACGAGTTTGTTCAAAATTTCTTTAAGGGTTCTGAAAGCCATAATATCACGACGATATATTCTCAACTCAGCAGGTATTATGCCACCCAAAAAGATTTGAAAATTGACCTCCTTTTGACTTTAATTTTCGAAAGACGCGATAGAACGATAATGAAAGATACCGAAATCAAAAAAACCTATCTCGACGTCATCGACGATATTGCTAAACTACGAGAAGATTTTGAAAAGGTAAAAATTCCGCATCCAGACATAGGCGTTAAAAATATCGTGTATACGGTCAATCATGGGACCTTTGATTGGGTAAAAAACTCTAATGCTAAACTGAAAGTCACTAACGTGAAGTGGCCCCATGGTATCTACAGGATGACGTTAATCTCTAACAAGCAATTTGATATCATCGTGAAAGGTAAAACTTACTTTGGTGGCACCGCGACAGTAATTATCGCGGGGGAGAAGAAGAATTTGAGATTATCGCGGTTGATAACACCATTAGAAAACATATAACCTGGTGTTTAGAATTCGTAGGTGAAGTAGACATCCCCCTGATCTACTACCCTGACGATGATGAATAATTGAAAACACTAGCGGGTTTAAAATAACAATGTCAATGACGAAGTCATCGATGAAATCAATTGAACCGATAATAACCCCGTTGACGGAGTCAGCGGTATCACAATCGCAGATGACGCCGTCATCGCAATATCGATTCGACACCGTGAAAGAGTTTTCCGCGAACTTGAAATCACTTTCTGAGCGTTATCGTGAAAAAATGAAAAAATACCGACGCAGCGTAGCAATCATCGACATCACGGTGTACTCGGTATCCGGTGTGATGGCCAGCGCCGGGGTTATTTTGTCGACGGTGACCATGATGGCTCCGATTGCAGTTCCAATTGCTATCTCCGCGGCAACAATAATTGCTGCAGTCGCCACCGCGATAACTAAAAAATTATCATCGTGTTCTCAGAAAAAACTCAGTGATTATACAGCTCGATACCGGGTGGTATTTGACGCGTACTCGAAATTATCCGAGTTGATCTCGCTGTCGATAGATAATTCGTTCATATCCGATGTTGAATTTTCCACGATGACCCAGTTGTATAACTCCGCGATGTTGAAATTGGAAATTGAAGACAGCGTTAACAATAATGTCACTACAATTCAACGAATTGCAACTGCTTCAACGAATCGCGGAGAATACCACTCCGATACGAACAAGCATGGTATCAATAACATCAACAAACCCTGAATTTAGTGTGAACTTCCCTTCTCCGATTCCAGTACGCGAGATCGCGCTGGCAAAATTACGAGTGTATCATAGCTGGCCTAATATCAGATCTGTTGCATTTGGCGGTCAGCAACCCAATAACGCACTGGTGTTCTCGTATAAGAATAAACCCGATGGCACTCCAGCGTGGGAAACTGTTTCGTTACCAACTGGGTCGTACCAAATTGAGCAAATCGATGCTGAAATTCAGCGTAGAATAAAATCAATTACTGAAAAATAATCAAAAATAGCTATTAAACTTCATCAACCGACGCTCTCGTCGTCGATCGAAATAAGCACAGAGGGATACATTGTAGATATCTATAACAGCTCGTTAAGAACAGTGTTAGGATGGCCTGAAAAACCACCAGAAAAATCCACCGCCGACTTAACCACGGACGTAAAATCATATCATGAAATCAATCCAAGTTATCGAGATAATTTATCTGATATAAGAAAAGGAAGAATCGGCGATAGATTTATATTTACCAACAAAGACACATTGCAATGGGATTTTATCATTAAAAGAACAGCCGAGTCAGCTGTTACTATTTCATTTACGCTAAATGATGTCCGTGGTTATTTTAATGAAATTAAACAATTACATGCAACACAACTAGAACAACTACGGCAAACAAAATCGCAAAAACACGTTGAAATAATAAATCAACTTATATCTGACATGGAATATATCTATAAACTAATTATTCAAACAATAATTAATGACAACAGCGACAATAAACAACGATTCCTAACCGATTACAATATCACAGAAGACAATCTGCGTAATTTCAAGTTTCCCAAATACAACGCTGATGAACTAGCAAGAATTGTTAGAACCGATATCAAGGCGCTACAAAAACCAGATTCAACTGTCCTCCTCAAATATAATAATGACCCAGACGGTGGCGGTAGGCATATTGCCCCGCATAATGTGAATATTTCAACGGTGATTGCGCTCAATTTAACATGTGATGCAATTGAAGGAAGCTATCAAATTAATCTAGAGCAATCAAATCAAGCTCAGCAGGGATATATTCTTTATTCGTTTGCACCTACAGCTCCTCCAGGATTCCTAATTATTGAAAACCCAATTAATCCTGTCTACATGCGATGCCATAATAATTCGTTAACGAGAATTAATTTCCGACTCACCGACCAGTCAAATAATTTAATTGATCTACAAGATGAGGTGCTAGCAATTAGTTTGTTTGTGAAATCATAAATGATTTTCGTCCTAAAGACTCGATCAAATATTCGGTTGAAATCATTTATTATTTTTGTTAACTTGTAGCAGCAGAGAGAGTGATGACCACATCGTTGAGACCAAAATTGATTAAAAAATCGTAAAGTCTCCGTTTGCTAAATGGAGACTTATTTTTTTGGGTTAAAATGAGATTTCGTTGAAAGCCTTATTTTTGCTCGAAAACGTGGTCTGTTTACCCTCTCTCTTCGAGGAAGGCTCCGTTTGACAGAGCTCTAAAATTGTTAAGCCTTAATTTTGATCACTGTCGACGCTTTTTGATCGCCTAAAAATGTAAATTAGGCAAATTTCGACGCTTTTTGATAACCTAAAAATGTCGATTAGGCAAATGTCGACGCTTTTCGATCATTGGTCTGTTCGCCCTCTCTGCTGCTGTTGGTCTCAACATTCTTTTTCTATTTTCAGAAGTCGTAACAAGTTCAGGAAATTCATTTGGACCAGTTTTGTCAATTGCCGTTAAAGCACCTCCAGTAAATTTTTTCAGTTTTTTTCTTCTCTTTATTAATAGATTTTGCTAGTTGAGGCATTCGAGCAGAAAGACCTTGTAAAAGTCTCAATATTTCTTCATTTTTTTTAACCGTTTCTTTCAAGTTTGAAGGAAGAAGAGGTTTAGTTGTTTCCGTAACTGGTTTGAATAGTTGTTGAGAACTTTCCGCGAAATCCATCTGAGATTCCTGCCGTTCCTGTAAATTTCGCCCGACAGAATCACGGACTGGTAGAAATTTCTTAATTGCTTCGAGACGCTCTCGTGCCCACCGAGTGGTTAATGCTTCACCAACAATTATTGCAAGAACAATGGCGTTATTGTTTCGTTTTTTTAAGAAGCCTTAGTTTAATAAAATAATGTCTCAATTATAAGGTGGGATCATCGTTTCTTCTGCTTGTTCTCTGCATGTAAGAGCTATGATTATTTCATTCTAATTATTAAACACAAAGATCATAACATTTCAAAATAGGGGGATGCTATGAAGCATTCGAGCTTAAAAGTAAAATTTTCATCAAACTGGTTCGGTAAGCTTTATATAACGAGGCAATCAGACCACCACCACCCTCCCCGATTTAATATTTTCACCTTCCGAAAGACATAGAAAGCGATTTATGCAGTTAGTTTCACAAGCAGAGCAGTAGCCCTAAATCTCCAAACCCACTTGTGTTGTAATCTATATGTCGGATAACTGGTCAATGTCTAGATGGAATTCATATGAACGTTTCCACATAGATGAACCAGGATGAAGTGCATCGTAAAATTCTCAACAAATCTCCTCCAGTAGAGCTTGACTCACTAAACACATGCTAAGTAGCAATCGAAAATATAATACGAAATCATAGGCGTACCTTAATATGCATTGTTTCATATAAAGTTTAGAAAAAGGTAGTTGAAGTCAGTTATATATCAATATAACTATTTATGTACTGATCGTTCTAAATATATCCTTCCAAATATCGTACAAACTATAAATCGTGTTGATGGATTACTTGTCATGCACTTGACGAAGTATAAAGTACTCTCTAAACATTTTGCACAATAATAAGCAGTTGCTTGTCTGTTCGTATTCTCCACGGTCATGTGCATACATCCAGGAAGTAAATTAGTCTCTAGTTGGGAAGAAGTTGCGAATAGTGTATATGATGCTGAAATACTGAGGATTAGACCCTAAAGTATTGAACGAGTAAATAATATCAGGTACGTCTACATAACTTAACTTTCACAGATTCTGCCGAAAACTCACATTCCGTTGATTCTGTTTTAACGCCACGTTTCTTTACCTGCTTAGTACGTGTCAAATCTGCACTTGAATAGTCAACGATCCAGCTTTGCGCGTAAGTGTGGTAGGCCAGCTGTGACAAAATCATGAGCTATCTATCACAGAAGGAAAGGAAGAAATAGCGTGTAATATACAGATCGGACGGACTGATGAATATGCATAAAGCCTATACAAGATTATGGCGATAATTTATTATTCCTCAAATTGTTTTGTTCATGTTGTTGTTTCAAACATGAATTAAGCTACGTCGGCCGTGCATCGGTTAGAAGATGGACTTGGGCACTTACTAGTATTAGAGGATAGACTAGGGCACGTACTATTATACGGACTCCGAGTGACCGAGTGGTCTAAAGCGCTCTCCGTTACGGATCGCATATTATCGCAAACATATTTTTTTATGAAGAAACAAATATTAAAGATATAATTAAACAACTGTCTCTTAGGATCTGTGTATGTATGTATGTATGTATGTATGTATGTATGTATGTATGTATGTATGTATGTATGTATGTATGTATGTATGTATCTATGTATCTTTGTATCAATGTGTGTGTGTTTGTGTGAGGGGGTGTCGAATGGTCTAAAGAGCTTTCCGTTACGGATCAGTGCCATCTCACCTGTCTGCTTGGGGTCGAGTCGCAGATTCGGCCAGTGCGGGTATGTGAGAAAGCTTTCCAGTAGCTTCTCGTGGGTTGGTGGTTCTTTCTGGGGGATTTCCCGAATGATTGCTCCATCATTAATACTGGCCGCCATGTATAGCATATAGGGAACTGAAAAATGGCGTTAAATCCATTTTACAATATGCGCTTAAGCTACGTTAAAAATACAAATCACACACACACACACACACACACACACACACACACACACACACACACACACACTATGAGCATTTACAAACTGGACATCACATTACATGCAGAGAAATTTATATTTAAAGAACTGTTGCACGCTAATAGTTAATAATTATTTGCATTTTAAATACAGGTACACACATTCCAGCATAAGATGAATGTAAGCATAAATGAAAATTATGTGGTATCTCCAACCATTATAATCATAATGTAATGTGATATGGACATGCATTTTAAAAGTAACAGGGATGAAAAGGTAACCAAGCCTGCTTCAGTTTTCACCATGGTTATTCTACAGTGGAATAAAACCACATCAAACATACGCACTTATGGTGAGACGTATAAACAGTACACTGATGCAGGTTGGATGATAAAACCGTGAATGATCATGCAGAGACAACAATACTGAAA
The DNA here is from genome assembly GCA_029339505.1 of Unio delphinus. Taxonomy (NCBI): domain Eukaryota; kingdom Metazoa; phylum Mollusca; class Bivalvia; order Unionida; family Unionidae; genus Unio; species Unio delphinus. Next base: position 3,082,596 of record JAQISU010000041.1, on the reverse strand, counting down.
ACTTTATAATCGGAGTTAATAATTTGACTAAAACTCTGTTCGTAGCACACCCAAAAGAAATCTAAAATGTATGGAATTTGTATATCAGTTCTCTCAAGGAAATAAGTGATCACCCTTGTATATAATGGAATGTACCCTATTATCACTTTTAAGACACTGTAAACCATCAATCACACTTATCATTAAAATACTATACTTTTATAAATTTACTTACAACGTAGACATGTATAGTGACCAGGAGACAATCACTGCTACAGTTACTACTGGTGATGAGGATTACTGCTCGATACTATTCCTTATAGTAAGTTCCTTTAAGTAATTCATATATAATATTGTATCATTATCAAGTATATTTGGCGATTAGAGGTTGTCATTTTGTTTGAAAATGAAATTTCTCAAAATTAAAAGTAAAACCCGACATGTAATTCATTTCTTGAGTGCAAAATAGTGTATATAGTTGAATTGTCAAGATCGCGGTATTTGATCTGTTCTTCTTAAGCCTTACTTGCTTAAAAAAAAATTGACGTATGTGGTCAATGTCCATATTTGTCTGTCCGTGCGGTCCGTCGATCCAACCATCCATCTATATATCTATATATATCTACCTTGTGAGTGAACTTGAATATTATGTATTAAATTTAATTTTGTAGTAATACGATATGTCACTGGCAAGAGAAACAGGAAGAGCAGCCCGAAGCCCACAAAAAATCCTTGTGGCGGCCATTGATTTTGGTACCACATACTCAGGATACGCATACTCCTTCCTTAGCGACTTCAAGAACAACCCTCTTACGATATATGCCAATACGAGATGGAACTCGGGTGGAATGGAAGGGTTGGTAACCGATAAAACGCCAACAACCATCCTTTTCAAGCCGAATGGAGACTTTCATTCCGTCGGTTATGACGCCGAGAATAAGTATGACGACTTAGTTAATGACGATGACCATCAAGAATGGTACTATTTTTCGAGGTTCAAGATGACACTTCATGGACAAACGGTATGCTCTATGTTTGTCTGTCTGTCTGTCTGTCTGTATGTATGTCTGTCTGTCTGTCTGTATGTATGTCTGCAATACAAAGAAAGAAAATTTTAAATCGAGTTTATGTTGAATATGTACTCCTAATGACGCAATATATAATAATATCAATATATTAACCAAGTTAGATAGCCACGAATTCAAGATGATTTTTGGACTTGTTTTCTCCGGATTTTACACCAATTATAACTGCAATAAAGTTTTAAGGTGATAGTACGTAGACAACTTTTGACTCTTGAAGTAATCAGCATTCTCTAAAACAATAACAAAACTAGGTTTCGTTGTTTGACTGGGCTAAAATAAGTGTAATGCTCCTGGAAATAATTGTGATAGTTTTAATTCAATAAAAAGTACGTACATATGTGCGTATGTTTATTAACCAGCGTTCAGTATTTTCAGGAATTATGATTTACTGTATGCAATACGAGTCCAGCTAATTTGTTGGACTGTTGTGATTCCCTTCTTTACAATTATGTGACTAATTGCTTCCTATTGCACAATGTATTTTTGCAAGCAGATATATGCCTTAACCTGCATACATTCTAAGAATATAAATTTCTGCTCAACAATTACTTCATTACAATTTGACGCATTTGCTAAATCGTACGCAGTTCTTATCTACCCTTCATCGTCGTGGCCTACTAAACTGGATTTCTTTATTACTTAATATTTAAAGCTGGTTACAGGAACATTTTCTTTCTAACAGTTGCGTCTGACACTCATTTTATTCAATACATTATACAGGTTGGATCGAATGCAAGAATCAAGATCTATGTCAATAATATCATATTCACAGCGCCTGTAATATTTAAAGATGGTCACGTAAGAATCATATTTAAGCTATATATATATATATATATATATATATATATATATATATATATATATATATGCTATTTTTATGTTACGATCATACGATCAGAAAATTAGACGAGAAATGAAATTGATGGACGACCAAGGGCACCAAATGCCTGCGATGAAAGTCTTCTCTAAAAGGCGATCAAGTATTTAAAGACTCATATGTGGCAAAGCTTGTGTGGGCAAAGGACTGACTTAAGGGATACGGATATTCACTGGGTCATCACCGTCCCCGCTATATGGGATGATGGCACGAAACAGTTCATGAGGGAGGCTGGTAAAGAGGTATCTTTTAGAGATGATATGTCATTATTTCAGCAATACGTGCAAACGTTATTTGCCCAACATATCTTGTTTGTCTTTTTGTCTGTTGTTCCATCAGTAATTGCATCTAGATAGAAATTTAAAATATGAATTTAACATTGTGTAATGAGAACGTGTCGCGACAAATTAAAGTCTTTTTTCTGTAAGATCGCAGTCATGTATTTAGTAATCGAAGCTAATATTAGAACTTGAATTTGCAACAACGTGGTAAGCATGTGTTGAATATTTTACTCAGCAGTTTTATTGGTATCTTCTTCTCAAACCATCATTGCAAAATACTGACAATAAACGCAACGGTAACAACGAAACCTCAAACCACAACATAATGAATAAACTTCTTAGCAGTCCCGTGGAGTATTTGTAAAGTAGTCTTTAAGTCACTGTATGGCAACAAGGACGATCGAGGTATGAATATTCAGTATTATTTGACTGTACCCAGCGACAGTTCCATAAACGTGTCTCCCACCAAGAGATTATGTTGTTTCTCGACGAAAGTATCTCATTTTATACAACTAGACCACTAAGCCCGTCGGGTAATACCTTTGGTTCATTGAGGAATCGAGCAATTTATGTCATCGAAATACTAGACAAAGATATACAAGAACAGATATACAATGACAAATGGACAGAAACAATTCAGAACTTTTCTAAATACGCACACATAAACACACAAAGCATTACGCCACACACAAAACATTACGCCTATGGCAGCTAAAATCAAACCGTGATAACACAACATACTACTCTCTGACCTCTTGTGACCGCTCCGGTGGCCTAGTGGTTAGAGAGTTCACCGCGGAAGTCGTAGTTTCGATCCCCGGCCGAGTCCTATCAATGACTTAATAAAATGGTACTAACATTTGCCTCGCTTGGCGCTCAGTATTAAGAGGTTAATGTTAGGACTGGTCGGCCTAGTGTCAGGATAATGTGATTGGGTGGGACATCATGCTGCATGTCTGCGGAATGATGTCTCATTGCTAGGCATTACTATAAACTGCCTCACTGCAGACATCGTAGCAAAACGTATGACTGAAAACTTGTTAAAGCTACGTTAAAAATCCTAATCACACACACTCTAACCTCCTGTCAATAAAATGTCTACTATGTTCAACGAATAGCTTAAAGACGCACTCAACACAGTGAATACATGTGTGATTATCAGCTAACATGAAAACTTTCATCGCCTACGACTGGACTTTATCGATACTAAAACACTCTCCATCAAATAGTTTACATGTGTTTATTCTATTTTGGGTAGAAACATTGCTCTTGCTTCTTACTCCAAAGAGTCGACAACAATAACAGATTATTCCACTATTTTGATTCCCCCCCCCCCCTTGAAACTGAACGAAGGACTCAGATCTGTGGACCCTAATATCAGTGAGTGCATCAGTGGTAATCCACACCACAGCTGAGACTGATTCCCTCGAATGTGGATTATGTTATGGTTTCTTATAATCTAGGAGGAACACATATCAAGTACACGAAATTTTAAAAATCTTAATTACCTTGTCACAATATTGTATTTTTACATTTGAACACAAGTATAAACGTACATCTTTGCTAGCAAACGTTTTGATATGATAACCTATCTACACCTTGGCCTATCGAGCAGATACTTCTGTGCTTCGGGTCTCTGAATTTCATTGATAAGCCACTGCATCCGATCAAGATAAAGTTGCTCAAGTTTGAACTGTTCCTATGTCATCGAGATATGACTTGAATGGAGTGATAAATAAACAATTTCCAGTGCCGGTCCGTGCTGGCACAAATACCTTTGAATCAAACCTGAATTGGCATTCCCTCTGGTATATAGTCATACTTTTGACGTCAAACTTCGAATGCATCCTTTTAAGTCAATTCACTCCAACATTTTTTTCCAGTGTACAATGCACCACGCTTTTGGTTAATTGGCATTACATCTTAAAGGAGGCATCTCATGAGATGCAATAGATGACGCAAGGACAAAGTACAAATATATTTGTTCGATCCGCCTATGTGTAGATAGGATTATCATATCGGAACCTTGGCTACCGAACATGATCAACGTAGATTTCAAACAAAATAGTATGATCGCCATATATATTTATGAGCGATTCTCTTGGAGTGGCATACAACTCAAGCATTAAACATATCAAGGAAAAGCTGCTGGTGATTGAGGAATTTAAATAGGCCCGAGTAGTCTTCCTACGTGGCATTAGAGGACACTAAGCGGAGACATCCTGTTTGCCACGGGTTGGGTCCCGTGTGGTTCTGGCATCGGTGTCAAGTCGTTCTTTCGAGCCATCTTTCCAATCATTTATAAACAAAATCCCAAACATTCTTTACTGATTTTCTAACAATATGTCCAGTCATTGATAAACAGAATCCCAAACATTCGTTACTGAATGGTGGGAAAATATAATGATTTATACATGCAAATATCCTTTTGAACTCAGAGAAACGCATCATGTCACAAGTATGTTAGATTAATTGCTTCATCATCCAGTTAGAAGTAGAGACGTTGAAACCAATGTAGGCCACGTAGGCACAGCAATACTAATTGGCGGCGTAAAACCGTCAGATACACGAATGTTTTTTTTATAACAGCCTCATTCACCCGCACAAAAATCGCACTGATACTATTGGGAATGTTTCAAGACAGAACCTGTTCTGCTTGACATGTTATCTATGATGTTCAGGATGACAATATCTAAAAGAGCAGCACAGTTCCACACATCTGCATATTATATTATCGTCGGAAAGAGAAGTGAGGTTGTTGCGGCTGCATTTGTTTAGACCATACATGCTGTCTTTAAACAATGGATACGTCACTTAAAGTTACAATTAGATTTGATAAACCTTGTACCATCAGCAGTAAATTAATTTAGCTCATAAATGATACTTGATGCCCTAATTGAACGAAGTTATAAAAGGGAAACTTGTATGTACTAGATAACACAATAGAACCGATGAATAAAATAGAGAAACTGGTATTGTTACGTATATCTGATACTTCAAATCCACTTAACATAATGAGAGAACACTGTCTAAAGTAACACCTAGGTTTCGTACTGTCTGTGTGAATTTAATGTTGGTGTTGCTGATATTTAATGCTTGAGGTTAAGGATGTGTATAAGAAAGTCTTTGTGTTGTGATCAGAATGGCCTCAGTTTTATCATCATTAATCTACAGCTTGTTACATGTCATCCATGATTTCGCATTAGAAATGCACCTCTCTACTCCATTGATGGTATCCTTAACTTCAGTCGGGTGGATAGACGTGTATATTTTGATGTCATCAGCGTACAATTTTTGATACACTGGGTGATGATCTATTACACTTCAGAGTGGCTGAGTGTATAAAATGAAGAAACCAGGTCCAAGAATAGACCCCTGTAGAACGCATCAACACATATCAAATGGTCTGGAGTGTATTCCATTTTCAGATGCAAGTAGTGTCCTCTTGACTACGTAGGACTTGAATCACTGTAAAGCTGTATTGTGAAAGGCAAATACATGCTGGAGACAGAGAATTATATATGTACAAGTACATTGTTTAATATGGTACTTTATTTAAATTTTTTTCTGACAAAGAATCATTCTAAATATGAACATGGTACTTTAATTCAATTGTTTTACAACAGAGGACCATACTAAATATGAAGTAGGATTCGAACCACTGTAAGGCTGTATTCTAAATGCCAAATACATGATGAAAGACGGTGAAGTAATATATCATGTGTCAAATGCTGTAGACAAATCAAGAAGAGTGAGGACTGTAATATTTTTGCTATCCAAAGCAGAGAGAATGTCATTAAATACTTTCAGAAGAGTACTTTCTGTACTGTGGCAAGGACGATATGCAGACTGTACATTGCTAAAAAAACTGTTTGAATTCAGATGTGATACAAGTTGGGTTAGAACAATTTTGTCTAAGAATTTTTTATACGAGCAGGAGATTGGACACTGAACGGTAGTTCTTTAAATCATTATGGTCAAGTGTTGGTTTCTTCAGCAGTGGCTTTACAATGGCAGTTTTTAAAAATGATGCGATGAGAGAGAGAGAGAGAGAGAGAGAGAGAGAGAGAGAGAGAGAGAGAGAGAGAGAGAGAGAGAGAGAGAGAGTAACATCAGTTAGAGAAGGCAATATTGGGTCTAGGCACTCAAGCAGCAGTGATGTTGGAATTAGATCAAGTTCACATGACTTTGGTGCACTCTTCATCACGATTTTCTATACTAAATCCATAGAGACAGGATCAAATGCTCCTAATGGTTGTTGATGAAATTCTGTATCATAACTGTATGGTGACCAGTCAAATGAAATTGTGTTGTCAACCGTACCTCAAAAATGGTTTTACGTTGTTACAGACGAACTTTGCAAATAATTGTGGAAGGTCTAATGGAGAGAAGATAGTTGGACGTGTTGTACATTTATTCCTTGACATTAGTTTGTTAGTTATCTTGAAAAGTACTTTGCAGCTGGACCTCTCCGTAATCTTAGTACTGTTGTGGGATAATATGGCTAAATGGACTATGTTTGTGACGATCTTCTAAGCGGTTTCGCAGACTTGTTTCAACTTGCTTATGAATAGTGAGTCTGGTTGAAAGCCAAAGTCTCTCTACTTTACGGCTATGTCATTTAGCAATGCGAAATTGGTCCCTAACACTGTTATATCACAGAGAACACATTTGTTTTTATTGATACTCAGCATTTGGTGGCTGGTGCATGTTTCTCAAGCAATGAACGCAGGCAGTTATCGAGTTGTTCTGCTGTAGGAAGTTAGCAAGTTGTTAGGTTTTCTTTGATGTCATGCATAGTTTGGTTCTATTTATCATACGGAGGTTTTCCTTAGTAGCAAATAAAGGTGGAGGATAATGGACTGATACTTCGAGATGGCATATAACAAATAAAGGTTTAGGTGTGGATTCATAAATACATGTATTAAGATACTGATTCTTGAACACATGCCCTCTATTTTATTAGAAATTGCAAGTTTGATGTAGTTGAGAAAGATCTCTTAATAAAAGGAATCAGCAAAAGATTTGTCAAATACGCAAATGAAGTGTTTTGGCATGAATTTTGGAAACAGCTATGAAATATGTCTTGAAGAATACATTTTATCTACAACATATTGATAGTCTAAACAAATGACAGAACAATATATAAAAAAAAAACATTTGTTTTATCGTTAGGTTTCTAATTATTTGACTATTTAGCCTGTCTTTGGCGATTCCACTTTTTGAAATCCTATCTGGAGCTTATTCATTCTTAAATATTTCACAGACTAATATATGACAGTGTGTGTGCATCTCTGAATTCTTTTTTATATTCAAATCTGTCTATCATTTATTGTAGGCTGGAATTCCATACAACCAATTGGATTTAGCTTTAGAGCCTGAGGCTGCCGCCATTTACTGTAAAGCCATCTCAGTGAAAACAGATGGATCTTCTTTTGAGCCGGGAACTCAATTCATTCTTGTTGATTTAGGAGGTAAGCTATGTCTTCATTCTTATTTCAAAATTAAGACTGATCCTACTTGCTGTTTGAAAAGGGTAATCAGAAAGAAACTAAGCTTTAGATTGACAACATTATGTATATTACTCCTATGATTACATTTGGTTTAAAATAATGTTGATTGTGGGAAATTAATGGAATGTGTTCATACATTTCCACTTTCCAGGCACACAATAAGTTATGAAATGTTTTTTTTTTTCGATCTGCGTTTACCACCATTGTTGAGCACAACCACTGACCGAAGGAGAGAAACTTTCCAGCTTTCTCACTTACCCACATTGGCCAAACCCTAGACTCCAAACCAGGTCAGATAGCAGTGATCAGTAAGGGCGACCGCTTTAGACTTCTCAGCCACCATGGAACCCCCATTTCCAAACTTACATTTAAATTTTGCTTGGGCCATATGCATTTGTATAAGTATGTACTCTTTACATGTATATGGCCTATTTGCAAATATTCCATAAAGAATCATGCCATACTTAAAATGATTCGGAAACATCAAATTCAAATTTTCAGCTTTCTTTTGTTTTGATCTTGATCGGAACTCAGTAATAATTTCATACAAGTTTATGCGAGTCTTATAATCTGTCAAAAATAGCATAACTTATCTTGATCTTTAGTTGTTTTTAAAATACAATCTAAATAGAACAGAGAAGTCTACTATTTGTTGTCACTATCCTGAAAGTTCAAATAAAATGAAAAGTAAAAAGAAGACATCACATCACAATGACAAGAAAATATAGCAATAATTAAGTTTTTACAGGAATCTCTCCTTTTGGCTGAAGTGGCCAAAATTTATGTTTTCATGTTAACAATTTTGCTGAGAACCGTTAAAGAAGTGATTTTTTTAAACAGACCTATATAGCATATAATGAGACTTTACTTACCAAGACGTCTTTATTCTTTGAGAATACTTTTTCATTTCATTTATGTATATGTTCCAGTATAGTACACTGTTGTATCGAAAGCAGTTACACAAGTCATTCAGTTTCATTTGACTGAGTAATCAGGTGATATTGTTTATCCATATTTTGTATTCCAAGGTGGAACAGCAGATATAACCATCCATGAACTTAGAGAATCTGGAAATTTGATAGAATTAAGTCCCCCTAGTGGAGGCCCATGGGGTGGAACGAAAGTAGATGCTGCTTTTGATAACCTGCTTAAAAATGTATATGGGGAACATGTTGTCTCTTCCTTTACTCAGAAGAAAAATCTGGTGAACTTGACCTAAAGCGGGAATTTGAGTTAAAAAAGAGGAAATTTCCTGTTGAAGACACAATCAGATTTAAAGTTTTGAAAAAAATTACCAAAATGTTGAAAAAAACGGTCAAACATTAGAGCAATCGTTATCAGGTACTATTTATGAAGGGCATGTGATGCAAAAAAGAGGCCAAGTACATATTTCAGGCACTTTAATGTCCAAACTATTTGAGGATGTCAAAATGAAGATTATTCAACACATGCAGGAAGTGCTGATACAGCATCCCAAAGTAAACATCATCCTCATGGTCGGAGGATTTTCTAAATCAAAGGTTATAAAGATGGCTGTTGAGGAAGCTTTTCCTCACAAAACAGTAATCATTCCCGAGGAGGCAAGGCTTGCCGTTGTCAAAGGGGCAGTAATGTATGGTCACAACAACTCCATTATCATTTCCAGATCAATGCCTTTCACATATGGCATCAGTGTTGCAGTTCCGTTTGATGTTAACAAGCATCCAGAGTCAAAGAAAACGTATAAAGGTGGTTATTACAAATGTGAAGATAACTTTAAGGTTTTTATTCGAGCTGGGGACACCGTTACTCCTGGAAAGACCACCATCCAACATGTCTGCAATACCTCTACAGTATCATCTGCTAATGTTGAAATCTACCGGACAAAATCTAAAGATCCTCTATACATCAATGAACCAGGCTGTGCAAAGATCGGTAAAATAGAATTAAAGTTGAATAACACAAGCGCTGAGATCACACCTATTCAAATTACAATATCGTTTGGAAGCACTGAACTTTCTGTTCAAGCAAAGGAACAAGGAACAAATAATGCTGTTGTGGCAAAATTCAATTTTCTACATTGACAATGAACAGTAGAACTTAAATTCTGAGGAAACTGTTAATTAAGCAAAACTGTCGTCCATAAACAATTTACGGAAAGCTGGATCCAATTAAAATTTGCCTGACCCCATAATATAGTATTTCCCTGATAATAGGTCAGTCTACTTGAACCAAGAAATAACATCTAATCATAAACTTCAAACATTAAAATTATATCAGGAATAAAGGTTTAGAAAAATAATGAAATGCAGCATCAACTGTTATGAAAACTGTTTTCTATTCTTCTACAGTATAAAACTTCAAACTGTTAGATAACCTCAAACTTTCACCCAACAAACCGTGAAACTGCAAAATAATCCAAGAATTGAATGGAAAGCCATGTTATGCCTGTTCTGATCTGGCTTAAGCCAAACACATTGCATAGTTAATAGATCAATTAGGTCACTATGACCATGGCATTATCATGTCATTGATGTTGTTAATATGTATAAATACAAATACACTCGTGAAATGTCATAAATACATGCATATCAATCTCTAGGGATCTCTGCTAAATAAGAATTAATAATGTACTCAAGGATGAAAAAGGTAACTGTGACCTATTTTTTATTAATAGCATCCATGCCGAAGTAAAACAAAATTGGTGTATCTTTTTTTATTAAAAACACTAATGTAAGTTACGTTTACCCATGGCAATTAGTATGATCCAAGATGAGTACAGCCATCCAGTTGTATGGCCCTACATACAACAGTATCAGAGAAAATAAACTAAATGCAACAACTTACTGTAGTATGAAATAATGTCAATGTGATCTTTTGACAGTGATGAGTATTAACCTCGTGATGAATGTCAAATTTATGACCATGCATTCAGTGGTGTCTGAGAAACTGTAGTAAATGTATCAACTTATCTTGGGAATGTAAGCTCTAAATCTCACCTGTGCTTGACAGGTGAGACAAAACCTCTACATTTTAGCTTGGTACAATGACCATTATAGTTTGTTTGAATAGGATTTTAACGTAGCTTTAATGATTTTTCAGTCATATTGCTACGATGTCTGCAGTGATGCAGTTTATAGTGATGTCTAGTGCTGGGGCATCATGCCGCAGACATGTGGCATGATGTCCCACCCAGTCACATTATCCTGACACCAGGCCGACTACTCCTAACACTAACCTCTTAATGCTGAGCGTCAAGCGAGGTAGCTGTTAGTACCTTTGATGTAAGTCTTTGGTATGACACAAACGGGGATCGAACCCACGGCCTCCCACTTCCACGGCAGATACTGTAACCATTACGCCATCGGAGCATAACCATTATTTAAGAACAGGAGTTGGAAGTTCATTTTCTCCCAAAAGACAGTTGTATCTATTCAATCCAGCATTATCTTCTTGTATCTTTATTATCTTTGGCTAAAACCTTGATGAAATTTCCATAAAATCTAAAAGAAATTATATTAATTTCATATAAAGCAAATTCCCAAAATTTATAAATCTGGATATTCCATGAAAATTTTGATGGTGAAGTGACCCTGCTTAAAGTTTGCATATTTATCAATATATCAAATAAATAGCTTTGTGTTTATAATAAACAAGGGCTAACTCAGAGCTATAACAGATAAATGTCAAAAAATTTAATTAAAAAATCCTATATCATGTGAATCGAAAGTGACCATGCTAACATGTTTTCTGTCAAAATATCAAGATTCACAAAATTAAAACTTTTAATACTAGCTAAAATTGTAAAAAAATATAATTATATTATCTACAACTTAAAAGATATATCTACCAAATTTCATTTGCATACCTTACATGGCTTAACATAAATCCTACTAGTATAATAAATTAATGGGTTTTCTTTTTCTTTTAAAAAGTCCGAGTGAAAAAAATTCCAAATTGTGAAGAATAAAACTTACAAAAATTATGTAATGTACCAGATTTGCCTTGTAAGAACTCTGTCGGCCAGACAGCATTCATGTTTGTCAATTTGTATTAAATCAAAATTTTGTAGGCTACTTGATTGGTTCTGAGTAGGAAAAGTTTTAATGTAACCATAAGTCAGTTAAATGGTAATAAGAATTTAACACATAATGTTTAATACTTTTGTGACACGTCCTATAAAATTCTACCCCTCCACATAAACTTTATTCCAAAAGACTCCCACTGATTTAGTGGTTACAATTTGAAGATACCTCGATTGAAATAGGAAAAAAGGGTTTTCATAATATCAGATTTGTATGCAAACACTGGTTCACAACAAGCGCACATAAATAGTTATCATATCTCTAAAATGACAGTTTTTAAAAAGATCTAAAAGTCACCTGCTGAAGCTGAAGCAGATTCAGTCGGACATTTTTTCACTATTCATTTTAGCCTGGAATCTTATCAGAATGCTAAGTGTGAGAATCTTGCTTGTCAATGCAACACACCACCGTTTGCGTTTAGGTGAATGGATTGTATTGTGTCGTACATCCCCAGTTTAGTGTGTGTTATTTAATTAAATAAAAATATTAACCCTTTAAGTGCTACAGTGTTTTTTAGTACATGATCCCTCAGTATTGAATTGTTTCAGGGAAATAAGAAGAAGAAAACTGCACAGTTTTTAAATCTCATGTACTTCAATAAAATTAATATATGCATAATAGATACACAAACCCTATATTACAAATGATGGTGAGTGTATAAATGTTAAGATTAGCATCAATACACGTGTAAGCTTAACATATTTGCATGTACAGGTGCAAATACAGGTAAAATGACAAGCTGTATTTCATCAGTGTTTTAGTTTGTTTTTAATGGAAAAATTCTAATTTTTTTAACAAATGTTATATTCTTTAGTATTCAGCATATCAACATTTAATTGTAAATTACCAGTGAATGGGAATTGACAGGTGTGCCATCTTTTCACGTCAAGCCAGCATGTACATCCAACTCCAGTTCCACGTAAATTCCTGGCTCAAAATCATTCATGGGTATTTCCATCAACACTTCGCTTGCTCCAACAATTTCATCTTTCTCAAATTTTTCAAATCATTATTATCACTATCAGAAGCAAGTATTTGTATTCAGTGTCGGCCATTTTAACTTTTTCCAGGTACCACGTGTTTAAAAGCGATTTTTCTAAAACGTCTTCGATAAATGCGTAGTAAAATACAGCAGAATGCTTGTTCCATGCCTTTTTAAACCAATCAAATTCAGATTTACAAGCAATCCTGGCTAGTTAAAGTATTAGGATGTGTACATTGTTGTTTATTTAGAAAATAACTATAGACGCGACAAGCATTACAAGACATTGACCGACAGTGCAACTGAAGATGCGACTAGCACTAAGGGTTAATATTCTGTCACAGTATAATCAACAACTAATGTAACATCTAGGAATTCAGAAGATATGTTTCTCTCCCCCTATCTCTCTCTTTCTCTCTCTGTGTGTATATATATATATATATATATATATATATATATATATATATATATATATATATATATATATATATATATATATATATATATATATATATACTATAGAATTTATCATCATGAAGCTGTATATATAGCTAGAGCAATGAAAATATGATTTGGAAATGTAAAAAAGATAACAAACTTTGGATATGTAAACCAAATAACAACAACTCTAAGTGTAGAAAGCTTATGATTTTCTAGCTCAAAGGTTTTATCTTCTGGAAGAAATAGTAGAAGAGAAAACACTCCAAATAATATTAACAACAATATCAAGTTCTTCAGTGACACACTCTCTGTGATACACAAACGAACTTTGTATTTCTTGATAGGTACTTTTATATCTTTGCATAAAAAAACATAAAGTTACAAAGAATTGAGAAGCCAAACATCCTGTACTGTACAAAAGTAATATATCAATGAAACGAAACACACCCTACTGACATGTTTTGCCGTAAATATTGCTGAATCCTGATTAAACTCAAAATCAACTCTCTGATTGTGGGATTTTAAGTTTATACTGAATTTCATTGAAATATGTAGAGTCCAAGTTTTTTTTTCTTCATTTGTGACACATAAAAGCACTAAAGAAATGTAAGGCACCACTACTCCTTAATGTTCAGTTTTAATATCCGTAAAGTTTACAGCACAAAACACGACTTAATGTTAAGTTTTAATATCCGTAAAGTTTACAGCACAAAACATGACTTAATGTTAAGTTTTAATATCAGTTTAAAGTTTACAGCACAAAACACAACCATTTAATGTTCAGTTTTAATATGCCTTTAAAGTTTACAGCACAAAACACTACCCATCAATGTTTAGTTTTAATATCCGTTTAAAGTTTACAGCACGAAATATGACTCCTTAATGTTCAGTTTTAATATCCGTTCAAAGGTTACAGAACAAAACACTACTCCTTAATGTTCAATTTCAATATCCCTTTAAAGTTTACAGCACGAAACACTAATCCTTAATGTTCATATTAATATCCGTTTATTCACAGCACAAAACACTACTCCTTAATATTCAGTTTTAATATCCGTTTAATGTTTACAGCACGAAACACTACCCCTTAATGTTCAGTTTTAATATCAGTATAAAGTTTCAAGCAGAAAACACTACTCCTTCATGTTCAGTTTTATATCCGTTTAAAGGTTACTGCACAAAACACTAATTTTTAATGTTAAGTTTTAATATCCATTTAAAGTTTACACCACGAAACACTACTCCTTAATGTTTAGTTTTAATATACATTAAAAGATTACAGCAAAACACAACTCCTTAATGTTCAGTTTTAACATCCGTTTAAAGTTTACAGCAGAAAACATTACTCCTTAATAATTACATTTAATATCCGTTTAAAGTTTACAGCACAAATCACTACTCCTTCATGTTAAGTTTAAATATCCGTTTGAAGTGTACAGCACCTTACACGAAGCCTCAATGTTCAGTTTCAATATCCGTTTACAGTTTACAGCACAAAACACTGTCCTTAATGATTAGTTTTAATATCCGTTTAAAGTTTTCAGCAGAAAACACTACTCCTTAATGTTCAGTTTTAATATCCGTTTAAAGTTTACAGCACAAAGCACTACTCCTTTATGTTAAGTTTTAATATGCGTTTAAAGACTACAGCACAAAATACTACTGTTTAATGTTAAGTTGCAATATCCATTTAAAGGTTGCAGCACAAAACACTACTCGTTAATGTTCAGTTGCAATATCCTTTTAAAGATAATGGAACAAAAGACGAGTCCTTAATGTTCAATTTTCATATCCGTTTAAAGTTTACAGCAAAAAACACTACCCCTTAATGTTCAGTTTTATTATCCGTTTAAATATTACAGAAAAAAATACTCCATAATGTTAAGTTTTAATATCCGTTTACAATTTACAGCACAAACGCACTACACCTTTATGTTAAGTTTTAATATGCGCTGAAAGATTACAGAAAAACACCGCTCCTTAATGTTCAGTTTTAATATCAGTTTAATGTTTACACCAGAAAACACTCCTCCTTAATGTTCAGTTTAAATATCCGTTTAAGTTTACAGCACAACACACTACTCCTGAATGTTAAGATTTAATATCCATTTAAAGTTTACAGCACTAAACACCACTCTTTAATGTTAAGTTGCAATATCCGTTTAAATATTACTGAAAAACACTACCCCTTAATGTTCAGTGTTAATATCCGTTTAATGTTTACACCACGAAACAGGGCTCCTTAATGTTAAGTTTTAATATCCGTTTAAAAATTACAGCACTAAACACTACACCCTAATGTTCAGTTTCAATATTCGTTTAAAGTTTGCAGCACATAACACCACCCCTTAATGTTCAGTTTTAATATCCATTTAAAGTATACAGAAAAACACTACTCCTTAATGTTAAGATTTAATATCCGTTTAAAGTTATCCGCACAAAGCACTACTCCTTTATGTTTAGTTTTAATATCCGTTTACAGTTTACAGCACAAAAACACTGTCCTTAATGATTATTTGTAATATCCGTTTAAAGTTTACAGCACGAAATACTACTCTTTAATGTTCAGCTTTAATATCCGTTTAAAGTTTTCAGCATAAAACATAACTCCTTAAATTCTAGTTTTAATATCCATTTAAAGATTACAGAAAAACACTGCTCCTTAAAATTCAGTTTGAATATAAGCTCGATGATAAGCTCGCGCTATTTGGTTTGTGGTATAATCTAACAATATATCCTCAGCTGGTCATTGTTGGCCGTTAATTGTTAAAGAGACCTCGGTAATACCGAGTTTATCAAATATCATATGACTCCGCTTTTGAGAACCTGTCCGATTAGCATTTTTCAGCGCGACAAATATATGTCGCGGCGCAGAAACGCCTGGTTGTGGTGGTATATACCATGTAAAAATACCGTTAATTTTAATCTGAATACTATATGTTGTTGTTAGCCATGATGGTAATGATTTACCACCTGTATCCATAAATGACAATAATTTATCCTCCTCAGTGATCGATGGAGACATTGCTGGCATCCACAATGAGAGTTTTGTTATATTTACTTTACCATCAGCAACACCAGCAACTCGTCAGACTGCATCCTTATCATCATTTGTTCTTACAAGGGCTACTGAGTGTTACCTCCAAAGATAACCATTCTAACATTTCTGCAAAATCCGAAAAATGTGAAACAGTGGAATTACACATAACAATCTTCTAAGTGGTCCTTGCAACATTGCAAATCCTAAGTTGTTAGTAGCACTAACATCTTTTATAATATGAAAAGCATCAGCTAGTCTAGCTGCATGTTCAAAATCATCTGTTTGTGGATCAGCTGCAGTGTTTCGTGATGTCCGTAATTTACCATACTGAATATTATCAGCATTCTCAATAATATCCTTAGCCAACTTCATCGAGAGGCCGGCTGATCTTGTATAATGCGGCAATGTCAACATCTTGATTAATAGATTCAACCTCTCGTCCATCAATCATATATTTAGCGCTATCAAACAGTGTCATAATTACATTGTTAACGAAACCAACTCGCAAATTCTCTGCATCTGGCGTATTAACTTCAACATGTGTGACAAGTTCTACTTCAGCAAGTAAAAATATCTACTCACCTCATGAACTTGAAGGTCAATTCTTGATCGTTGATTTCGTTATATTGCGTGATAAGAATAAAATTGATAATCACCTACAAATTCATCTTTGCGAACCGGTGCTTCCATATCAAATGCTGTGCCGAGAATACGTTTCAACATTTATTATATATTTCGAGATCTAAATCGTGATCTCGCTGACTTTCTGAAACTACTTTCTGCTATTAAATTTGCAGTAATATTTCCTTGTACTTCATCAGATCCTTGATTCATCAAGCTGCTAGTTTTTTTATCTGCGGCTTGGTTTATTATTTTCTGACATCCGCGAGCATGATTTCAGTAGATGCCAGTTTCACTGGCTGCGGTTTTCGTCGTATTAATCGTGCTTGCCTATCCTCGGATGCAGAAAACGCTTTAGTGGCAATATTACCAATTACACCAGGAGCTTGAAATAATCGTCGACAAATATCAGTGGCTTCATTAATTATTTTTGTTGAGTTATTTCCAGTCCGCGTTCCTGCTATGAGAATTCTAACTGTGCTATGTTGAAAAGAATATTGTTAGGACAGGTAACAAGACCACTTCTCCAAGCAACGCTTGGAGAAAAATCACTACCAGTTGCACCAGTGTCAGGCACATCTTAAAATTGTTCTTTTGTTTTTCGTTGATCTACCTTTGAAGAAAACTTTAAAAAATCTGGATCATCCCTACTAATACTACCCTTATTATGACGAATGTTAAAGAGCTCTTACGATAATCAACCTCATACAATTTTTGATGTTTTGATAACAAATCAGACGAATAATTTGAACCCACAAACTCCGTATATGTAGCGGATGTCGGCTTCCGTATGAATCCTTGCTGTAGTGTGTATTATGTCAGATAAAAAAAAGTCGCAAATGCAACGAAAATATCTACCGATTGCTTGGGGACACGTGCTATTCACGAATGATAAGTTTCAGGACGCAAATTGGCCAGGATTATATTTTTTCCAGGTTAACTATAGGACAAATGAAAAATAAGTATCATAACATACATTCAATGTAGGTGCATATGATAATCTTTTCGCTATCATGGGTTACAAAACTATTATTAAAGCAAGTTATTATTGTGTATAAAATTTGCCCTGTAAATGCTACTAAAAATAATAACATTCGTACTGAAAAACAGAAAAACATAATAAATATAATATTAATCTGAATATTATCAGAATAAAAATAACGATTATTATCAGAATACGAATAAATATTTTCATAAGAATAAATCTTATTTTTTTATTGTTCTTCATTGATTTTATATTTAATGGGAAAATAGTACTAAAACTAAAAATTAAAGGACGGAAAAACAAAAAGATAATAAATGACCTAATTTTTTTCGATTGCGCGTGAGAGAGATACGAAATTATTCACTTCTGTTTCCTTCCCTGCGCCCAAAATATAAAACATGTACTGTTGAATCCTTTTGATGAATTTGTAGACGTAGTTTATATCTCTATCTTCAAATTCTTATCTTCTAGTAATGATTCAAAATCAGAAATATTTTTTTCAGGATTTAGGTAAACATATATTTTCATGCAGTCGTTTTTTAATTTTTTAATTGCAGAAATAATGACATTAATATTTTCCGGACTCATTATAAATTAAATGCGTATCTAAATAAATCTTTTAACAAAAATTAAACAGTAGTAATGATGACAGGTTATCATTCCAATGATTGATCAGTTATCATGCTAATAGGTCACTGTATTTACCTTTGGGCTGTTCCATATAAATCTTGTCATAAGACTTTTATTTTAGTGCAACATATTTTTTTATGGGGATCCTTCATTTGCCTTTGTGCTGATCCATAATTATCTCTTCATATCTTTCTTATGATCCGACAATTTTTGCTATTTTGTTACTTTTTCTGAAAGCTGAATAGGGGCATCCAACACGTGGCTTTTCCTTTTGACTGCCTTTATTTCTGAATGTTTTGTATCGGTATCCTTAATTTTTCTAACTGCTGTGTAAGGCATCCTTCATGAGGCTTTTCGTTTTGGCTGACGTTTTTTCTGATGGTTTTGTATAAGTATAACCAGTAATGAGATTGAGAGCTCATTATTGCTTTTGTTTTTTTTGGGAGGCTCCACAAATTCATGCACATATACACAGAAACACACACCCATATCAAAGCCCGGGAGAGTGCAAAATCGCATTCATACACGTTGTCCGACGTGTTTCAAAATGTCTACAAATTCCGTTCGGGCTGGCACACACAAATATTAATACAAAATGGCGATTATAGCAGCCGCCAACAGTTGTCATTCACGGAGATTCGAACACCGATCCCTAGTATGAGAATCAGCCGCTTCAGCAATGCACGAACTTCCAATTTAATAGATATACTTTTCAAAAATTATGATGAAGTTATCTGCACTGCTACAGATTATAATACGGAGTAAAATTACGACATAGAATTATTTTAAACACAGTGTATAAAAATGTATGTATGTATGTATGTATGTATGTGTATGTGTATATATATATATATATATATATATATATATATATATATATATATATATGAGGTCATTCACATTCACAAACGAGGTAACTACTAAATTACTCTACCGAAAAGAGTTATCTCTTCATTAATAGTCAAATTTCAAAATTGTTTCACAGGCATCTGAATAAATAAACAATTATTTATAAGAAAAGTTATTAAATAATTAGTATTACTTTACCGGAGATAGGTTAGCTTCACAGTTATCTCTCTTAGCAATATAGGAAAGTTATTTCTGTTTATACTTCTTTGAAAACGCCTATTTTTTACTATAGTACCAAACGCTGGTTAATCTAAAAATGTCTGCAAGCTGTATTTAAAGGTGAAAATATTATTTCTTTACCATTGCCTGTATTTACTGATTTAACAACCTTAGGATATATATGATATTCCCCAGTTCCACCACATGCAGAATTCTGACTCTGCGTGACAACTCGTAATTTATACAAATCTTTATTAAGTATTTGGCCATCAGAAGATTCTTTTCGATTAGTCCGTGGAAAGATTCGAATATGGTTCTGCGACAAAGATATATATTATTTCCCATGCATTATATCTAAGATAACCAATTAAAATTACCAACTGTTTGTTTAGTCGTCAGTCTCTAATAATACCATCACGAGATGCTTCGTTATGTTTGATCATAGCATATTTAACAAATAAATTTTGCTCCAGTTAAAAGGTAATATTATTTATCTAAACAATTATTTTGAAAATCTTGCTACATGTATATTGTTTTCAGCGTTTGTTATAACTTTGTCATGATTGTCGCTGTTATTTTTTTTAATCATACTCTCGCTTCAGCTTTTTGTTTTTTTTACCACCACATTGCACACACAACTGTATTTCTCCAACATCACACAGAAAATACGGTTTTGGTTCTAAACTCCCACTTTGTACAAATTGTAAATGATATCCGGAGATTTAAGCAGGTTTTGTTACAAGGAGTTGTAAAGCCTATCATTAGCCACTGGCATATATTCTTGTTTGAATCATTATATATAATGGAATAATAAATACAATTATAAAGAATTCATCTCGGTTGATATGGAAGCGTGTGTCCCGGCTGTTTTCTTAGAATGTGAAAGTGTCAGGAATATCTTAAACGACTTGCACATCCAACACACATGGTGACCATAAACGGACATCTACCCAAGTTTAATATAACTAGATTCACACGAGTTATTTCCTACAGATCGTGATCCGATATGTTATGTCTGGTTTGGTAAACACGTTTTATAAAAAGGATGGGTACAGTTGTTACGCTGCATGAGAGATTGGAAATTTGTATTATCTCATACACAGAGTAAAGCAATTATCTCACATCGTCCGTAGAAAGAACCTTTGTTACAACTGCGTAGGAATTATTCTTATGATGAAGTCTTGATATGGCTGATTAAAAAAAAAACGCAAAAGATCTCAGCAGAAACATTAATTGGTAAATGTATGTAGGGAGGATATGATCATAAACGACATTATTGTAGATTGATACTCAACGAAGCTGAATGAGATTTTATCATTCCTGATGCAGCGGAGAGAAATCGAAGTAACGCTTTTTTTATCAACCGGAAAAAATTAGGCACAGTTGTTAGTTATATCGATTGTGACGCTCCGCAGATAAATCGTTTAAGATCCTTTGTTGTGCTCGCGCATGTTTCAATAAATATATTATTCATGATAAATAGATTTCCTGATATAGCGAACGGGATCACTTTATATCAATAAAATACAGCAGCGTACAGACTGTCAAACTAAACTTAACATTTATCAATGCAGCAAACACTTAACGAATTTGAACATATAAGAAACTCCACACCTACTAAAATTAAATATGTCAAAATGTGAACAACTTACAGCCTGCTTATAGTATAAATACTGTGTATTGGAAGCTCATTCAATGCAAAGCATCCGACTTCTGACACCGATTTTAAGAGGAGAGACTTGAATAGATGCTTGTATCAAAGCAATCTGCTAAAAGATGGAACTTTATAGAATGGATGATATATAGATAGATAGATAGATAGATAGATAGATAGATAGATAGATAGATAGATAGATAGATAGATAGATACTACAAATGCAGTGATTCTTTCACTCACTACAACATAAATCTAATGAAATGGCGTTATGCAAGCATTCATAAAGGGAAAATTCAAAATTAAACGCTTCAAATATAAACGTATGACGGTGAGAAGCGTATAATTATCTAGCTTCAGTAGCGTTGTTTAGAGGCAGGGAAATCTTGAGTAGAATGCCAACACCCGGAAATGGTAATTATCAGATAGGTCTATTGATCTTTAAATACACTAAGTTACACGAACGACAAAATATTGAGTGACTTGAGAAATTACGTATACTTCATGCCGAAAACATGTGCTCCTGCAAATTGATGGAAAAGTCGCCGTCTAAAGAGTAGCACCTGTCTTTAATGTATTCACATACGCTAGGAAGCAACTAAACTAATAAATCTTTTTTTCGTACCGTAATGTGTTTCATTTACATCAAAATCGTTCCTAAGAAATTTTAAATTTTATTATTTTAAAAGTCCATTAGATACTGGCATACATGACTGGTGTGTCAAAGGTGTGATTAAATATCATAAATATAATTGCTTTTGTCGCCATTAAATTATAACAGATTTAACAGTTTAGTAACATATTTTTGTAACTATTTTGTCACTGATAACGAAAGATATATGCCAATGTTATTTAGATCGAAATAAGATTCCTAGCGAATATTTTTACGTTAATTGTTACAGGTTTGTTGCTATCTGGGAAATTGGAAAGTATGAAATATTCAATCTGTCGTTATTGCAGCATTTATGGTCATATTCCCATGGAAGAGAAATCTATAATTTATGTATTTATGTAGTATGTATATATGTATGTATGTATGTATGTATGTATGTATGTATGTATGTATGTATGTATGCAGGTAGGTAGGTAGGTAGGTAGGTAGGTAGACAGAGGCAGGCAGGCAGGCATGCATGCATGAATGCTTTATTTAAGGAGTTTTATGCAGTCGAGATTGCATGCTGGTACATGCATTCAGGCAAAGCTATGCAACAACCCACATACCCCGATTCGTATTTTATCGGAGGACTTGTTACTCTTCACTTCTTAGCCGACAATAATACTATTCTTTCTCAAAATATAATACTATTTCGTTTGATCACTTATCCTCATGTAAGATACAAGGATATCTCTTTCCAATCTGCTTAGTGCATATTTGTGTTTGTGCCACATATGTCTATCAGATGAAGAAATTAAAAACCTTTGTAAGATGTTAAAGTTATTATGAGTTACAGTTTATTTACTGAAAATACGTCTGTTTATTGTTGACTATAATAACATGCTGCCATTCCGAATAAGAATCCTTAAATAATGATATAGAACTATTGTTATGATTGTTGAAAACGTGTGTTGTGTGTACATGTAACGGTAGAAGAGAGACATGAAGGACGACACGATAGGAAGGTCACCTGGGGCTGGCGTAGTTGTAATTCTGGCTGGCGTCGTAGGTGTAATTCGGCGTGTAGTTATAAGTCTAATATTTCTCTGACAAGGGAATGTTCGAAACGATACTACAGCATATTGGGCCAAGGCTGAAATAAAAGAATTATGTCCAAAATAACCATCTTCTGTACTGACAGAAGTCATGAAGAACAAACGAAATGTAGAATATTACAAACTAACCAACAATTAAGAATTATATAACGAAATTAACTTATTTTGTCATCTGGTTGATCGATTATGGATAAAGAACAGCCGGTTATGAGGAACGTAAGCATCGTCAATTAAATTAAATGAGTATCAAAGATAACTATAAAAACAAAGTACTTTGCAAGATCATGATTTACAATAATTAACTCAAAGATACTTTAAATCAAACCGTCTATTGAAAAAAAAAATCAGTTCAGAGACATTTCAATAATTTTAGTTTTCAAAACATCACACATCTAGCAACTAAGACGCCAATGCATCATTGATATCAGTCTTTATTGCTTTAAAATACATACATACATACATACATACATACATACATACATACATACATACATACATACATACATACATACATACATACATACATACATACAAATATTAATACATTCATGCATGCATTCATATAAACATATATATATATATATATATATATATATATATATATATATATATATATATATATATATATATATATATATATATATATATATATATATATATATACATATATGCAGGCATACATACATAAATACATACATACATACATACATACATACATACATACATACATACATACATACATACATACATACATACATACATACATACATACGTACATACGTACGTGAAAAAAAGGCAATGTATTTAGCCATACTGCATAAGACTGATAAAAATAACTAAAAGCTTACGAATGTACATTATTGTGTGGAAATAGGTTATAAAGCGAAAATCAGTCAGCTTCTAAGTCTTATCAGTGAAACATATATTCCGTAAAACCAGGCATAAGTAAAAGTCTAATTCGGTTAATAAAAAAGTAGAACAAACTTCCGTGCTGACGTAAATACAGAATGGTTCTTATCTAATGATGGACAGTTGTCCTTATGAAACGGTTCTTATCTAAGATGGACAGACATTGCAGCTGGCTTAATATTTTAACATGTTCCTGGTTTATAAAATTTAAGGAATTATCATGTTTGGACCTAACTAATGCCAAACGAATATAGATAAACTACAAATCTGAGTTGTACCTTTTGTCAGATGACGTCAAATTAAGCCGGTTTTGACCGGGAGAAACTAACCCTTACCTGAAACGAGCGGAAATATTTTCTCGTCGATGCCTTAAGACCTGACACAAGATGTGTATAAATAGACCGCGCATTAAAGGGTCAGGTCAGTTCCTATCGACGAGGAAATAGATCTTCGCCTTATCATTTCAGGTAAAACAACTGTATATGTCGTAACTTCTTTAGGAATAAGTATTTTTAATGTTGAGATTTTAATAGCAACATTGTTATGTTAGCAACATTGTTCACTTAATACTTTTATTTATAATATATTGTAACGGAATGTTTAAATGTTCTAAAGAATTATTATTTAATTATATTTATGTAATTTTTATTGTAAAGGTTGAATTCGCTACCAACTTCATGTTTTGATTTAACGTTGAAATAAAGTATTCTTTAAGCAAGAAAGAGTAATATCTAGCAACATATTCTCAATCAATATTCTGTTTTAAAATAAGTAAAATGCATTTCTTTAAAATAATTGTTACATTAATTATAATTATTACATTTTGTACTTTAGGCTATCTTGAAAATGATTGAGAATTAACTATTTGTATAATATTCTAAAAAGTAGAGGTTATACGAATAAATGAAGTTGGAAAGCTGGAAAAAGGAAAATATTATATGTATTGCATGAACTTTTATTATAAAGTTTTTAGTTGTGTTTCTAGAATGTAGTCAATATATTTGTGTTGTTTAATTAAATAAAAGTCAGTTCCTTTCGACGAGGAAATAGATTATCATTTCAGCTTCGATTCCGTACCTTTCCCCAAGGCATTTCCATCATCGGGTGACATTCTTTATCTGGGAACTCATCCTTTTTCTTCTTACTATCTTCCTGAGTTCCCAGCATGTGTTTATGAGATCGATCTATAGAACATCCCAGCCAAACATCTCATAAAAGTTGGTGGAGCTATGAATAAAGGTGTCACCCCGCATAACTACAACCTAGATTCGCTCCAGCACTACTTAGACCATCAGACTTTACACAGCCCAGCCGTACCTCGACTCCCAGAGCGACAGCGCCACCACATTCCGAAGAGCTTTCTACATTTCCAACCACCTCCCTGCTATTGGACACGACAACTTTATCATATACTTCACCAGTGACGATCTACCCTCCCTTGTCTACTCTCCAGACGACCCTGACCAACGCTACTAGCATTCTTACCACTCCTAGTCCAGCACCAGTGATTTTGCCTCTTCCTGACTTCGACTCAACTAATCCGACGCCCAGTCTACCTGTAGTGACCCCACGCAAGCCTGATTCTGATTTGACCTCAACATTTGAACAACGTGCGACCTCAAAAAGTGCCTTTTTAGAAACATTTCAACAAAACATTGTTCCTGAACTCAAAACATTATCTGTGTGTGAAGACGAACATTTTTCTCGGAGTCATTCCGGAACCAACAGATTCACACAAACAGGTATTAAATTAGATGTTTTTAATGGTGATCAATTTCAGAATCCTGTTAAATGGTTAGAACATTTTGTACAATGGGCTAGGTTTTATGAATTGTCAGATGATAAGATTTTGCATGCTTTTCTTTTTCATCTTCAGGGACATGCCAAAATTTGGTACGATACATTGCCAGATAGTGATAAAAACGATTGGCAAACTCTAGTTTCAGCTTTCAAATCTAGATTTCACAATGACGATGTCATTCTAGATCTATCAATTTTGCAAACTCAGCAAGGGTCTTCTGAACCAGATTTAGACTATCTAAGTCGCCTTTTGCGAATCGCAACTAACAAAACCATTCCAGATCAAGTTTTATTGGCAGTGGCATTGAATGGATTGAAACCTTCAGTAAAACGAATAGTTATTAACAAAAATCCAACTAGCGTGTCAGGTTTACAAGCTGCAGTTTTAGCAGAAAAATCCATTGCATGCACCGATAATTCGGACCTGTCTGCCCTTAACACACTTATTGATGAAGTCAAACATCTGAAAGATGAGGTTAAAATTGCTAATTCTAAACAAAGTGAGTTCATTAACACATACTCGCAACCACCTGTCAGATCCAATTACACTCAGCAGACATTTCGCCCACAAAAACCACAGGCGCGAGGTTCATAATATACACAACAGAACAGGCCTATCCCAAATTATGCTACTAATCACTCATCACGGCAAGGTATGCATTACCACCAGCAACCACAAAATCGCTCTCCATACTCTTGTTTTTATTGTCTTGGGTCCTTTATTTCTAGGTCCATTTGTCCCGCTCGAAATGCCCAGTGTCACCTTTGTCACACGACAGGCCATTTTTCACGTGCATGCATGTCAACTCATAAACAATAGGAACTCGCACCTCACGGTAGGATACGAACCTGTCGTGAGCATGACCAAGAACCACAAATCACATTAGTTACACCTATTCACAAAAATCTTGTTCCTCTTTTGTTAAAAACAAAATCACGAATGCATTAGCTGACACAGGCGCGTCCATTTCGGCCATCAACCTAGCCTTTCTTTCTCGCGCAGGATTCAATTCACGTCAAATTCAACCGTCAGATATTTCTAATATTATAGCAGCCGGAGGGGAGACACATTTTGTTTCAGGCATTATTAAACTTAATTTGAAAATAGGAGGTGTAAGGTTTTCTCATATATTCTATGTTATACCTGCCTTGCACAATTCAGTCATTCTGGGTATAGACTTTCTGACTAAAAAAAAGCAGTAGTGAATCTAGATACACAAATGCTCTCGTTGCTAGACAATACGGTAGTCATTAATCTGCTGCGCCATCAGCCTGGATTGGCACGCGCCCAGCAAAGTACAACGATTCCACCAAACTCAAGTTGTTCTATTTCTGTTAGTATCAGTAAAATACGGAAAGGCACACCTGTTTTATTAGAACCATCTCATAATATGTCAAACTCCACATTTTTGACAGCTAGAACAATTGTAACGGTTTCGAAAAATAACCTTGTTTAGCTCTTGAATCCTACTCCGAAACCTATACACATACATGCAAATACCGTACTAGCTTATGTAGACATACTACACCCACAAACCATATTTACTGTTAGTGAGGACACTTATGATTGGAATATCACAACTGATACACCTGACATCGTGGACACACAAACTAGTAAACCACGAGAACCAATTAATTTTGATTTACACTCTTCAGATTTGTCAGAAAATCAAAAACAAGAACTTCAATTATTTCTGAATAAACATAGGGATGTGTTTGCCTTGAACTTAGAAGAATTAGGAAGTACTACGGTATTTACTCATCAAATAGAGACAGGCGATTCCATGCCAATTCGTTGTCAACCTTATCGTGCGTCTCCGCACATCAATAAAGAAATTTATAGACAGGTAGATGAATTATTAGAACACCAACTAATCGAACCCAGTTCCTCAAGTTATGTATCTCCAGTTGTTTTAGTCAAAAAGAAAAATGGTGACTATCGCTTTGCTATTGACTATAGGAAACTTAATCAGGTGACACAACCTATGACATTCCCTCTTCCAAGGTTAGAAGATGTCATTGATGCAGTTGGACAAACTCAACCATGTCTTTTCAGTACATTAGATTTAAACTCAGCATTTTGGCAAATTAGAATGGGTCCAGCGACAAAACATAAGAGCTCTTTCATAACATCACGTGGTCTTTATCAATGGAATGTAATGCCGTATGGACTCAGAAACGCGCGATTTTGATATCGTATACACTCCAGGCCATAAAAACACAAATACTGATGCACTCTCACGTCGGAACTACGACCAAACAGATAACACTGACAGCAAAATAGAGGAATCTCTAGCACACACTGACACTCAGGCTACTCGGTTAGAACCACCAGTACACTCCATTCAAGAAGAAATGACAGAAACTACATTCTTTTACGACGAGGAAGAAACTCCTAACCTATTTTCAGTACACACTAATGATAACATGCCTAGTAGTATTTCTGCAGAATTACCGGATCTCGCCCAATATCAGCGCGAGTGCCCTGATTTTAAAGACATGTATGTTTACTTAGAACAAGGAATATTACCAGAAAACACTCGTCGCGCAACAGCTATTCCATATGAAACAAGCCAATATGAACTAATCAATGGTGTCTTACATCATTTTTTCCAACCTCGTACAAAACATAAAACTTCCTCAGATCAACTCATAAAACAAGTTGCTTTATCCACAAAATTGAGACTCGATGTCCTTCTATCTTATCACGATTCAAAAGCAGGAGGTTGTCATTTTGGTGTTCAAAGAACATATCAAGCTATCAAACAGAAATAATATTGGCCTAAAATGTATCAAAATGTGTATGACTACATTACATCATGCTCTAAATGTCAGCTCATTAAACGGGACACAAACGCACGAAAAGCTCCATTGCACCCATTGCCCCCAGAAGACATATTCTCTAGGTGGCATATGGACATTTTGTGCATGCCAAAAAGTAAGGAAGGTAATCAATACATCTTATTGGTGACAGATAGTTTGTCACATTGGTGTGAAGCCTTTCCTTTACGTTCTCAAACATGCAACAGAAATCGCCAGTGTTTTGTACAATGAGATATTCACACGTTATGGTGCACCGCGAACACTTGTCAGTGATCGTGGACGAAACTTTATGTCTCAAATTGTACTCGCACTTTGTGAATTATTTCAAGTCACATGACATCATACTAGTTCATATCACCCTCAAACTAATGCTGCCTGTGAACGCCAAAATAGTACCATCAGTCAGGCACTCCGAGCTTACTGTAGTAAACACCAAGATGATTGGCCGTCCATATTACCCAGTGTAATGATGGCATTCCGAATGAGTCCAGCAGTTAATTCTACTGGATACTCACCTTATTACATAGTCTTTGGGAAAGAAATGACTTTACCCTTAGATATGTCTCTTACGCCTAAAGAAACTGTACAAACACAAACACAACAGTACATAGATCAGTTGATTCAAAGATTGAAAATAGTTCAAGAACTAGCTAAAGCAAATACACGTGAAGCACAAAACACAAGCAAACAGAGGTTTGACCAGAAAGCAAAAGAACCGTCCTTTCGCGTTGGAGATTATGTACATTTTACAAATATCACATATACCTGTAGGGTTATCAAAAAAGCTTTACCCTCGTTGGGAAGGTCCATATTACATCACCCAAGTAGGCCGAATAGCACCTACAGATTACGCCGTTGTTCAGACAATAAAGAAATGAAATCACTTGTACACGCAAATAGGCTTAAGCACTATAAAGATCCTAGGGATTATAGACCTCCGACACCGGACACAGTCAGTACACCCCTACAGTCGACTCAGACATCACATGATCAAGCAATCAATGAGCACACACCAACCAACAATGGTACCGAATGGTATTTACTGGATAAACTATTGAAATCCAAATGGATTTCTGGGAAAAAGCATTATTTGGTTAAGTGGTCCGATGGATCCACACCATCATGGCAACCAACTGAGAATGTTTCTCAAGCATTAAAGCAAGCATTTCACAGCAAACACACACAATCAAACACACGTCGCAAACGACGAAGTCGAATATTTCGTCATTGAATTCAATACGAAATTTAGAATGAAAATTCCTTCGCACCTGAGAGAATTAATGCTAGTCCTTTCCGCCATTCCATCACTTCCTCGTGCCTTCTATCTCTCTTCTTCTTCTTTCGCCGGCAAAACTCTCAAATTCTTTTCTTTTCTTTAAGGTATGAGTGGAATGTGGATTTTGGTCATAGGACTACTTCTCCTGACTCTGAATCCAGGGTCTGCTGTAGATGTACAAAGATTAAACTATGGAGTTATTTTCCAGTCTCTCTCACCAGTATTTTGTTCGGCCGATAAATGGATACACACGTTTCAAATACAACTTCCAGAGAATATTTCTGTCAATCCTATAGAGTATTGTCTTAAAGGTGTCAAATGTAGCTACAGAAATTCACTACTTCAACAACTAAACGCAATACGTCTTACAATGAATGCACAGTTTAACGAAACAATCTCAATAATTAATGAGTTAATACCAGAAGGTATTTTTCAGTCTTCAAATTTGTCAAAAAGAGCAATTTTGCCCTTCGTTGGTGAAATAGGTAAAAGCCTATTCGGTTTAGCTACAACAGGAGACGTCGCCACATTAGCAAGTCACAGAAATATGCTGACAAAACAGAATAATAAAATGCTCAGTGCTCTTGCCCGCCATGGAGGTGATTTTTCCTCCTATATTTCACAAGTCGACAATCGCTTTACAAATATATTATCAGCTATTGGTCAAAACTCAAAAACGCTTCAGTTACTAGAACGTACAATGATTGAAAATGAAGAAAACATACGCCTACAATATCAGAAAGCAGAAGAACTATTTGCCTTGCAAATGTTTGAATCCCAGCAAATCAGGCATGAATTAAAGAAATTACAAATAGCAACAGCGGAATTAGCAGCAGGAAAGTTGCCTCCAATACTGATTCCACCTCACGCTTTAGCGGACTCCATAAATCAAATTGAAACTATGATATCGACCGATTATTCAGGCTATTCAGTGACACCGACAGATCCACGTTATTATTATCAATTTGGGTCATTCATAGCAACCCGTAAAAACCGCAACCTCTATATTGCTCTGCAAATTCCAATCTCATCGCGACCATTCGACATGTATCGAATTCAATCCTTCCGGGTTCCAATTAACGCTTCATCTACATATGTTACGTAATTACTTGATTTACCAGACATAACGCTTGTATCTGATGACCGCCAATTTTACACAACACTAGCGTTATCGACCCTAAATGAATGCACTGGTACGGACATTTTACATTGTAATATCCGCCCTACACTCAAACCCTTGTCTCAACCCGAGTGTATCAATAGTCTATTCCAAGATGATAAGAATAATATACATCAGACTTGTAACTTCCGTTTCATGACAAACCGAGTCGTACCACATATTCTAGACATTTCCTCAAATCAAATATTAGTTTACCTTATGGACGAAATAATACTTGAATGTCAAAATCAACGTCGCATTGTTAAAGGTTGTCCTTTTTGTATCATGAATATTCCTTGTCACAGCGCAGTTGTTACTGCATCTATGACATACGACGGACATATCACTACTTGTTCTGACAATTCGACTGAAGTTAACCAACTTCACCCAATTAATTTAGCACTTTTACAACAATTTTTCAAACTCCACACATTTAGCAGCCATTTTAGGTAACACATTATTTGACAATCCTTTGACTATCTCGGTACCTGAATTTAAACTATATGAACATCAAATGTTGCAATTCCTTGCTGCAGATAAGGAGATTGATTTAAGTCTTAAGAAAGTAGCGGCACGTGCTAAAAGCGATCAAACAATCTTTTCGTCCTTAGCGGAAACAATGTTGAGTGGTGAAATTTCAGTTCATGATGATTCCTGGTTTGATTCCAAATCTATTATGACTATAATTAGTTTATCTGTATCTATTTTGAATACATTGGCAATTGTTTGGCTCATATGGCGATTCAGAACATTGTCAACGGCACTCTTACTTGTACATGCAACAAAAGCAGAATCCACCGTCCATTTCCAGTATACCATAGCGCCGACAACCATTGTTCCTGATTGGTTTACCACTGTTTCCGATGCACTCGCATGGGATCATTTGATCTTTTCAGTTTCAATTATGACATTTGTAATTACTCTCGTCCAAGTCTATAAATGGGCTACTCAGTTCAATGCGCGAACTAAACTTCGTCTTGAAATTACCACAGGAAGTCAATGCGTACATGTTAACATACTTCAGATTGGTATGTGTCCTTCATATTGGAACATTACTGGACCATTGATGATTGAAAACCTTCATGTCACAGGTTATCTACAGCCTCGATTACATGTCACATGGACAGGTTTTAAGCTTACCAAAGTAAACACTAACTTCGAACTAACCATACCAACCTCTTTCAGTATTGATCTTGTCTCCGCATTCAAACTGCGTTCAATTTTTAACAAGCCTTTCTGTGCACACGTTATTTGGACACACCATGATATTGCGCTTCCACTACGTCCTGACGAAAGTATTTCAGAATGTTCTCCTCTCAAACATACCCTTCCGTGTTACCCTACGCGATTTTACCGTAAATACACATATATGAGCACATGACCTAGCATTCTTAGGTCAAGACAATTATAAGGAAAAGGAAGACCACATAATAATAATTATACAATAATAAATTCGTCGTCTTCTTATTCTTACAAAATGGGTTATACTCATATATATACACAGATAGAATAACAACCCGTATAATCGTTCATTTAACATACACGTATTAACGCTGCTTCTATAATTATTTTATGCTAAGACAAAAATTACTTGAAACATACAAATTATATATTTATTCTTTTTGTCTTTTCAAATTCAGCACCATACCTTCGAATACAACGACGCCGGATATAGATATATATTACAAATCCAAAAACAAAACCTACCTTGGACTAAAATAAGTAATTACCGTTTACTAAATAAATAAATCAAGTTAATCAAATTTAAAAAAAAAAACTCAATACACGTTGTCACATATCAACCATGGCAGACTCTATTACCTTTATTTTTGGTGAAAACAAAATCATCATCCTCAGAAACCCTGAACTTCAAAAGTAGTTGAAGCCTCGCCAATATTACAGGACCGTCACATGTGGTCTAGAACTTCCTTTGCCATGTACAAATTTGACATTTCGGTCGCTCGACATTTATTTCTGTCAATAACCAGGGTCACAGTATTATATAACAACCCAAATTCATTATTTCAAGCGGTTAGCATCGCAGCGTACCTCGCAATACCTGAAGAAACGCTAGCTCGCTTACTCTCCGCTATTGTGCCCTCTTCTGATATGATTCTGTGTTATTTAGGTTTTCTTCATCAACTTTTAATCGGAGGTTACACTGGATTAGCCGAATTGTTTATTCGGGATGCAAAGTTACCCCTTTCTTTGCGACAAAATCCACGAATTAGTTATCATTTATTCAAATAACAATGTCGAGACGCACGTAACCTCGAAGAATATTTAGCCAAATGTGTCAGGCCGAGATGTGTGTGTGAACGGTGCACTCAGCACCGTGCAGACCTCAATCAATACCACCAAACCAACTACATACCACGACTTGTCTCCCCCGGAAGGATACGTTTCTTCCCTGAACAGACCGCCCTACCCAAATATTTAGAACTCAAAAGTAAAAAAAACTAATGCAGGAAATATAGCAGTACCACAACAATTAAAATAAAATACAATATATCTACTAGTAATGAAAAACAACTCTATATCACAAAATGAACAACAACATCTATCTAAGGACCTCTATGACGGCAACCGTCTGGAGCCCCCTTTCCTCGTCATGATGATAATCGTCTGATGAGCCTAGTTAGAGGTACGTTTGTAGTTTTGTAGAATTGTGGGTTTAATAACTATAAATATATATATATATATATATATATATATATATATATATATATATATATATATATATATATATATAATATATATATATATATATATATATAATTGTCGTACTGTGTTGTTTCTTAATATCTTATCAAGGTTTTCAACGCTGTGAAGGTTTATTCCCATTGTTTTTTGGGGAATTTTATCACGTTTTCGCATTATATTGTACCTTTTTGAATCTGAATGAGTATTGTGTAATACACTTTTAATTGTATTTGTTTTGCTTTGCAATATATCTTTTAAATGCAATTCTTGTATTTTGCATTATACCTTTTCATTGTATTCTTATATTAGCCATATAGTATTCTTGTATTTTGCAATATACCTTTTCATTGTATTTCTTGTATTGGACATATAGCCATTCATTGTATTTCTTGTATTTTGCAATGTACTTTCTCACTGTATTTTTTGTATTTTATCTGGTATTTTGCAATATATTTTGCAGTGTTTACATTGTATCTATAAACTTTGCGAAAATGTCTCGCATTGTTTTTTTTATCATTGCATTTTTGATCTTTCACCTTTTATCTTGTTTTGATGAATAAAATTGTTTTTTCTTTGCGAGCCTTGTGGTCTAGGCTCAAATAAATCAGAGGGTATTGTAAGGATTGAATTTTTAGTAAAATTAATAAGATTGATATTTTCTTTGAATTGTATTAAAGTAATGTTTTATTTATTTATATTTAAGTAGTTTCTAAAATATATTAAAGGTAATTTCACTTGTTTTTGAAGCACAACTATATAGAATAGAAATGGTTGCTGAGCAAGTGAAAAAAAGGCAATGTATATAGCCATACTGCATAAGACTGATAAAAATAACTAAAAGCTTACGAATGTACATTATTGTGTGGAAATAGGTTATAAAGCAAAAATCAGTCAGCTTCTAAGTCTTATCAGTGAAACATATATTCCGTAAAACCAGGCATTGGTAAAAGTCTAATTCGGTTAATAAAAAAGTAGAACAAACTTCCGTGCTGGTGTAAATACAGAATGGTTCTTATCTAATGATGGACAGTCGTCCTTATGAAACGGTTCTTATCTAAGATGGACAGACATTGCAGCTGGCTTAATATTTTAACATGTTCCTGGTTTATAAAATTTAAGGAATTATCATGTTTGGACCTAATTAATGCCAAACGAATATAGATAAACTACAAATCTGAGTTGTACCTTATGTCAGATGACGTCAAATTAAGCCGGTTTTGACCGGGAGAAACTAACCCTTACCTGAAACGAGCGGAAATATTTTCTCGTCGATGCTTTAAGACCTGACACAAGATGTGTATAAATAGACCGCGAATTTAAAGGGTCAGGTCAGTTCCTATCGACGAGGAAATAGATCTTCGCCTTATCATTTCAGGTAAAACAATTGTATATGTCGTAACTTCTTTAGGAATAAGTAATTTTAATGTTGAGATTTTAATAGTAACATTGTTATGTTAGCAACATTGTTCACTTAATACTTTTATTTATAATATATTGCAACGGAATGTTTAAATGTTCTAAAGAATTATTATTTAATTATATTTATGTAATTTTTATTGTAAAGGTTGAATTCGCTACCAACTTCATGTTTTGATTTAACGTTGAAATAAAGTATTCTTTAAGCAAGAAAGAGTAATATCTAGCAACATATTCTAAATCAATATTCTATTTTAAAATAAGTAAAATGCATTTCTTTAAAATAATTGTTACATTAATTATAATTATTACATTTTATACTTTAGGCTATCTTGAAAATGATTGAGAATTAACTATTTGTATAATACTCTAAAAAGTAGAAGTTATACGAATAAATGAAGTTGGAAAGCTGGAAAAAGGAAAATATAATATGTATTGCATGAATTTTTATTATAAAGTTTTTAGATGTGTTTCTAGAATGTAGTCAATATATTTGTGTTGTTTAATTAAATAAAAGTCAGTTCCTATCGACGAGAAAATAGATCTTCGCCTTATCATTTCAGCTTCCATTCCGTACCTTTCCCCAAGGCATTTCTATCATCGGGTGACATTCTTTATCTGGGAACTCATCCTTTTTCTTCTTACTATCTTCCTGAGTTCCCAGCATGTGTTTATGAGATCGATCTATAGAACATCACAGCCAAACATCTCATAAAATATGCATTCAAATATATATTTGAACTTCGGACAGTTTATTAATAATTGTCACTTTTTCAAACATATTCTGCATTCTATTTGTATGTCTCATTGCAAGATCAGATAAGCTGATCAATTGAAAATAAAGTGGGGCATCAGAGATATTGCCGAGTGGATAACAACTACTTCCGGATAAATGCAACATAGTTACATACATGCTCACATATACATTAATGCGCCCAACACAATTATTATGTAATTGTGTAAGTAATTCCTCTTTATCCTTTGATAAATGGTATTTGCACTTCCTTTTGTACTTCCGGGAATGTTTGCGATTTATACATATGAAGTTTCAGAAATGGGGTCGATCAGTTTCTTGTTAAGACGTTGACTATATTATTGCAAACTATTTTGCTACACTGGAAATTTGTAGAAAAAAGAAGACATTGTTGATACATCTGAATATACGTAAACATCTGAAAACTATCTCTTGTTTCCCTCAAAAGGAAAAAATTGATGACTGATGTTTGTCAGTGTAAACAGTCGATCGGTGGAACAAGTATAAATAATCACTGGTTGAAATATAGAAACAGAATGTCAAGGACACTATTCGATATGATCAGTTTAGTCAGTACAGGAAAAATATCGGTAAACACTTAAATGTTCTCATGTCCCTCCCAAAAATGCTCTCGAATGTTACTTAATAACACACTTTTTTGTTAAACAGTCTTTGTTCGAAGACGAGAAGGATTGTATAAGTTGTAGACGGTACTGTGATTATCACGGCTGTGGTGCTATTCACCGAACAATCACCATAAACCTAAATATTCATCAGAGACTTCATACAATTGTTTGACCGCTGTATCAGTAAAAGTAATACGTGTGTGTTGCATCGACGGCATCACGTTTTTAATAGAATAACCATGGGGCATACTATTTGTTACCGATCTGAGAAAATAATCATAGAAGAGCACTTACAACGGACGAAGTAGTCAGGAAAGATGCATTACTCATAAAATATAACCGTTTGTGTGATCAGGTATTATATGTGCGTGATAGGTGCAGCAGCAACCGTTGGATGATGTTGCATGAATAGAGATTGCAGCAGCCAGTATATGTACACCAATCTGGAGTGTTGCTGCATATAAACAAATAGTAACCAGTGTGACTGCCAACGGTTGCATTCGTGATTACGCGTCTCTGTCAGAACTTTTAAAACGGCATAAATTATCGTCAATTAACAATTGGACTAGGTTTGTCTTGATTCTGATACCCATTTCTCACGTTGTAGTAATCAAAACCAGCAGGTCCTTCCTTCTTGCAAAAGGTACATATAAGAAAAGACAAAGATCTATAATCAAGCTTATCAGAAACTTGAGGTTTAGTTGTGCCTGTTTGAATTATGAAGGGCATGTCAAATCTCAAATATTTCGTTTTATAATGTCTGAATTTGTTGCTGATATGCTTCAGGGACTAATGCATAACAGCTTATAATGCATCCCTGAATCGCATCATAGCCATCAATTTGCTGAACTGTCAGAAATTTAAAATATCACTAGCCTTCCCAGTAATTACACATTGCAATAATTTAGTACGTTTTCAAATTCCGTAAAATATAACTTCTCTTTCTCTGAAAATGGGCACTAACCTAATACTTTTTTGCAAGCTCAACATATATATTTGGATTTGAGGTATGAATGTGTCTTTCACTTGACAGATTTTTTGTCTTAATTTAATTTGATTTTTCATCTCTTTCCTTCAGTTGCATTTGTTTATATTTCATTCTGTCACAACTCTTTCTCTAAGTATAACTTCATCTGTTTCTCTTGTAATTAAATTTATTACCTTGTAACTGTAGTGTTTATTTTGATTTTTCATACATACATACATACATACATACATACATACATACATACATACATACATACATACATACATACATACATACATACATACACTGATGAATTTGGCAATTCCATGGAAAACAGCTAAGAAACTGAGAGTAAACAAATGTTTAAGAATCATATATACATGGATACGTGTGACAGTCATATAAAAATGGAGTTATTGGTTTTAATATTTATTCAAGTATTAGTTTAATTGTTTCGAAATATATCAATATTCCTCGGCTAAATTTGGAACGGCCATGTGCTTTTTACCAAAGAAGATTAGGTTCATAAGTTTAATGATATATTGCTATAATTGAACCCTAACGATATTGGAGATAACATTAATCGGACATATGGAAAATCTGCTTTTAAATGTAAATATTGTGTTTTTTTACTTTATGGAATCTACTGCTTTATCATCCTAACTAGATAAGTAAAATTTTCAATGATCCTCAATAAGTAAAATTGATTGATCGATTGTAATTTTACGACGCACCAACACCGGTATGATATTTATCGCTATACAAAATGTTATATGTATGATTATTTAATTTTTTTAATGTTTCATATCGAGCAGCGATACCAAAATCAAAAAGTTGAATTAAAACGGTAAGATGGTAAGGCTAATATATAAAGCTTCCAGATCACGTGGTTCGTAAATGGTATATGATAATGCAAACAGATTAAACAAATTTAACGGACGGTATATTCATTTGTAGGAAGCAGACCATTTTACTAGCGTTGGCTTGATGGAGTGAAGTTTATTATTCACTACATTATTTCACGATCCATGCCACGTCCGGCGTAAAGACTCTTTAATACTGTGTTTAAAATCAGAATAAGATATTTTACAATCATATCAATCCTAGGATAACAAACAGTATACTGTATTGAGGTATGTACGCAACTCATTTTAAAACTGGATGTTTTGTTGATAATGGCTTCTCTATTTGTCTATTGTGTTGTGACTGAAGTAATAATAGTGAAACGGAGTGGATGATGCTGTTTAAACTACGTTGGTTGTTCATATTCAGAGCCAATGTTATCCTTTTGACATTAGCTGAACAAATAGATGAGCCATTGTGTTAGCGAAGTAGTGCTGTGTGTTATTTACTAACAAAGGATGCAGCATCTTTTTCCTCATTTATCTACGAATATAAATTCTTGTATAGTTTGTACATTTGGTGGGGAGTTCTTGATACGAGTGGTGGTGGAGGGAAGGGTTTGTCTTGGGCTTATTTCCATTGTGTAGCTTGAAAAGTACTTTTGGTTAAACCAGCTAGGGAGATGGAAGGCCTATGACTGTTATAAAGGTCAATTTGGTATTGTCAAAGATGGATGACATTGTAATGCTGAAGGATGGTATGTCGTTTTGGTATTTTTTCGTATAAGGTTGTGTGTTTGGAGTGAAAAGCAGAATTAAGTGGGGTTGATCTTAACGTAACAGATCATGATATGCGAACATAATTTCTCTTCAATGAAATAAAGATGGATCGTTCAGCTCAGCGAAGAGAGGTCTTAAATGATCCTAGATCAAGTCATTTTCCTTCATAAATATGATCAAGCATGTTCAATTATGAATATTTGACTCATCCATAAAAAACGCAAACATTTGCTCAGTTGGTAGCAAATAAACATTCTATATATATTTCCAATGACGTTGTTATCATTAGCCTATTTAGTATGCACCAATACTTAAAGCATATCTAGATATTTCAAGCATTTAGCTTTTAAGTTCTTAATGTTTGAAATAAAAGTCATTTTGCCGTCAAAGATAATACCCCTACGTCTTTGCTTCCTCAACAACATGGATAGTTGCTCGGTTCAGCGTGAGTTTACGTTCATTTTGATGTCATCGTCACTGACACAACTGCAGTCATACAGTGTTTGATTTCTAAAATTTTAAACCGTTAACAATTTGGAAGCTTGTTGACCATTGGTTGTAATTGCCTTTCATTTAATTGCTTTAAGCCTATTCGTGTATCGAACATATGAAATGAAAGAGGGATGACTCCCTTGTGGATCCAGATCGTGCCGGTCATTTTGTATCCGTGCGTCCATCTTGGCTAACATGCCTTTTTGATAATTTGCTTGATATTTTTGTCTGACCTCTTTTATTACATTGAATAAAAAGGCAACCCGAGTTGAATGTCCTAATATCGGTTAGTGTTCCGTGAAACCCGTAATTATTTTTTTAATCACAGAGACATTGCGGAAAGCGGTTTGGTAGCATCTGTAGATTGTATAACTGTGTAGCGTGGAAATTATCTTCAGATTTGTCGAAACAGGTTCAATCACGACCACACGTCTATAATAAAAAGCAGTGTATTGCATTGTACGGCCACTGCTCAACTACAGTGACCCTTTCCTCCACTGACATGGGATGCAACGCACGGCAAACAGGGTGCCTCTACTTAATCGCCTCTCACGACACGTAGTTAGGACATGTTGGGCCTATTATGCAATAGCGGTCCTGCAGAGGGTAAGTAATGACAGTAGATACCCATATTACAATGTCATCGGAGAAAGACAATTGTATTGACATAAGATAGACTGGATAATAACATATATTTGTACAGACAATGGTAGCCCCCATCCCGCCCCCCAACCGAATCTAAAGAAAGATAAATATGTAGACATGAACAAATGTTCCAGCAGTATGGTTATGTCCAATTGGCTTGTCAGAAAAAAAATAATAAATCTGATACATGCAAATGGTTGCACTTCTTGGCAAGCCTTTAAGACGTCAAGTTAATATGTTGAAGGGGAGGCAAGAAAGTTCCAAAGTTTTAAATTGATACCTGCAAAGGGTTACACTTGGTGTTTGGTCATTTGTGTGTTAAATATCTCTCCATGGTAAACATTACAATTCATGTTTTAATAAAAAGCGCATACTAATGTTAGATTTCTGGATATTATATTTTCAACATCGAAGCCTAAATTTAATTCCCTCTAATTATCTCAGATGACGTCTAATGTTTTTTTATCGTTGCACTGAAAAACACACTTTCACCCATGCACACATTTGCTGTATTAAAATGGTAAATAAACTATGAACATCCAACTATATCTTAAAAAATATATTCAAAGACTACAATAAAAAGTATGTGAAAGTTGAGGAAGATATCATGCACCCGTATCAGGATAATATTTACATAATTGTATATTTCCCAGTATAATACTTGATTCCTCTCCTCTCGAAA
Source organism: Unio delphinus (assembly GCA_029339505.1). Classification (NCBI taxonomy): domain Eukaryota; kingdom Metazoa; phylum Mollusca; class Bivalvia; order Unionida; family Unionidae; genus Unio; species Unio delphinus. Next base: position 3,041,792 of record JAQISU010000041.1, on the reverse strand, counting down.
CGTACCACGGATATGATGGATTATCAGGCGTAATTAGTTTTGTTTTATACAGAAGAAGCTGACTTGTTAAATAAATTATAAAGAAATGTTATACTCAGTTCAAGATATCACTAATGCTTTAAAATAGTCATTGGAAACACACAAATTCAGTAATTCCTTTATAAGCAATTAGGTCTTTGCTTCATAGCAGTTGTTATAAAATATAAAATCATCGAGGCAAGCATCACACTTGTCTAGACTAGAGTTGATCATAGCCATGAGCATCATTCCCTCTAAGCGAATGGTAGATGTGCGCGCCATTCTCGCTGCTTTGTGTATATATTAGGGAGACGAACAAACCTTAATGCTGGATTGACAATTCAGCTGCGCGTGGATGGATGAGCAGCTTAGAGAGAACGTTGGTCATGAGAAGTTGAATACAAAAACTTGGCGAGATATTGCATCCCAAACGGATTTACATTATGTTGGGAAAGCCTATCTGAAGTCAGAAGTGTCGAAATTTCTTTTTCTGTCCGTTACTGGAATTGGAAAAGCAAATTTGGTGACATAATTGGAGTTTCAGATGTTCTCAATAGTCATTGTTTCTTGGTAATATGGAGGAAGACCCCATAGTCATTTTTAATGGACAGTAAGAACTCATGCTTCGTCAAAAATTGAGGTCATTTGTTCAAGTATTCCTGTTTGAAAGTGTTCATCATGTCGGCTCTCTGACAAATTCAATAGGAGTTTATTCTTTTTTTTTTTTTTGATTGTTTCTGAACTTTCTGATAAGCTTCAGGGACTAACCCATAACCCTTTAAAATGGATTCCTTAACCGCATCATAGTCATTATATTGGTTAATCGACAGTGAATTGGAAATATAAATAGTATTATAAATGGCTACGAATTATCATAACTGTTATCATGGCAATTTCAAGTTTTCTGCAACGTTTTCAAAACGGGTACACTATTCGCCTACTTTTCTTTCTCTGAAAGCGGGCACTAACCTAATATTTTGTACAAGATCAATACAAATTTGGATTTAAAGTATAAACTTTCTTACCACTTAGCAGGTCCATTTCATTCAATTTAAATTGATATTCACTCACTTTGTTCCAACTACATTTGCTTTTCGTTCTAACATTCCTGTCTCTATCTTCGCTTTCTCTAACGATAACTGTATTTCCTTTTTTGTAGTTACATTTGTTTTAGTGCAACTGCATTTGTTTACTTTCTCATTTTCTTCTGCCTAAGGTTGTAGTTGTTTTTCTTCCCTCGCTTTATGATTAACAAGCTTAGTTAACTACAGTCCGTTCTTGTAGTTTAATTTTAATACTTCTACTTTCAGATTAGAGACTGATACTTTGATCTAAAGAACTCTTTCTAAGAAATATTGGACCAGTATCTTTTTATATCTTTTTTCGTTAAGGACCACTTTTCTACAGGAAAATCATATTTTCTGGCAATTTGAATCAATACATCTTTTTGAAAAATTCAAATTGTTCCAACGTAGGATTTAAAAGAAATAGTTACTCTTTTGATGACATTTTAGAAAACGTTTGTCTATTTCACATCTAATTTTTAAAAAAATAGGGGAATTTGAAATTTCAACAAAAGTGAAATAGTTTAGCCAATATTGAAATATTCAAGCCAATAGAAGTAAAAAAAATTGAAACTTACAAACAATTAAATTAAATCCGATATTCGTAGCAATATATATATATATATATATATATATATATATATATATATATATATATATATATATACACGTGTGTATCTTTGCAGTAGTATATTTTCACACAATCACATATAAATATAAATATTCATCATTCACATATACAATGATAGCCATCAAGGTAGAACTGTGTTTTTAATCTACATATTGCTCTTTATAATCATGTATAGATCTGTTTACCACAATTCCTGGTTACATTGTTTTTTGACAAATATAACCATTTAGTGTGACACAGTCTTCTGCGACAGCCATGTAATCACTATTCGCCGCCATTTCTAGACAGTCTAGATTTCCGCCTGCAGGTTGATTGATCCCCCAAAAGTTAGCCGTGTCTGAAATCGGGTTTCCTCTCACCGTGCTAAACTTGGCCCCTTCAATTGGTCGTCGAGCCCCCAACCAGAAAAAAAAATTCGCAAATTCCTGTAACAGAAACGTTGGTTATACGTATTCCCAACATTACTTTAATTATCATGTATCAAGCAGATGTTAAACTCTTTCCTCATTTCTAAACAATTCTCTGTTCCGCGATTATTATCAGATTGGCCAGGATTCCAAAAGTTCTCTCCGTTTTATATTAGGTCTCCTATCACCGTAACAAAAACATTGCCCCCACTACTTGGTCTTGAAGCCCCCAGCCAGACATTTGTAAAGCATCGTCTTGAAAACAAATCATTGAGTATATGTTCTGTATTTGAATGTAAAACTTTAATCTTTTGTAAATAATTACTAAAATATAAATTTTTAAAACGTTTCCTTCATAAAAATGTATCAGACACCAGTGCTCGAAATGTGCAAACATAAGATCAAGTATTTCTTTAAGTAGCGCTAATACAAAATATGTATATTCTCTACCATATATCACTAACTGCATATAAACTGACGTAATATTTTTCATAACCTGTAAATATGTAGTAAAAATATGTCGGACAAAGAATTCACCAAGTTTCTCAAAGAAAAAATATTCATCGCTTTCATTTAAAAAAATATAGAAATCCTCTGTTTTTCTCTAATAGTTAAATACGTTGTCTCGTCAATAATATCTGTCTACTCGAGTTTTGTTTAATGCAAACAATAGAGATTGGGCATGGTGACTTGAATATACTCATAACAGAAACTTACTGGATTCATAAGTTTATTACTTTGTACTTAATGGTCATACTACCAATGAGCTGAATAAAATAGTATAATTTCTTTAAATAGTTTTTCTTAATTTCATAATATATATATATATATATATCCTTTATAAATTATTATTATATGTATGGCTATTTGTTTTTACGAGAATGAACTGTTTCAATGAAATGGGTATTTTATCTTTTTTTATGTGCATCAATTCGCAAAATCATTGACGGGACAAACGTATGAGTCAAGAAAAATGCATATGATGAAATTATTGAAACCATCCATAGGCTTTTTCTACTTCTAAGTAGTTAATTCAATAACAGTATTCAATTTACCTAAATTAAGATGTATGGCTGATCAATTTACGTTTGAATAACTATATAACTGCACACATATTTCCATATTTGTTTACAAAAATAATAGGGATTAATCCAAGGAAACAAGACACCGAAGTGATACTCGTATTCAGTCCCGGATTACCCATTAGGCAGAGTAGGCAACTGCCTATGGGCCCCGCGACTTTTATGGGCCCCATCAGGCCCCCATGAGACCGTGACCGTGGGTCTGGGGCCCCAAAAGTTTGACTGCCTATGGGCCTCCACGGTGCTTAATCCGGCGCTGCTCGTATTACTGTAATATATAGTAAATATGATTTTGACCCAAAATATTTCAAACGAGCATTATCAATTCTTTTTATTGTGATAGCCGTATTGATACCAGACGAAAAATTATTTATTTTCGCTTCTTTTGTCATAGTCTGCCATTTTCAGCCGGTTTATTTATACTTAGGCTTTTTCACTGCGATTTGTTCCTCCATTTATGTCGTGAAAGTTCGAGGCATTTTTTAATTTTAGTTTACTAGTCGCGAACCCGTTTAGTCTATTACTAAAAAATTATATTGTCTCAATTGGCCACATTGAGGAAAAGAGTAACTTAACGGTCATTCAAATCAAAATTGCTAGCATTTGAAATGTTTCGATTTTCAGTGCACGTAGTAAGAATACACCACAGTCCAGGCACGCTAATGTTCTGGGAGGAAAAAAATTAATTTGTCTATTTAAATAATATTCGATTTTGTCCTCCTCTTTTTGTATTTTAACTTTCATATAGCTACGAGGATAGGTTCAAAGTTCGTTGCGTGTCTCAATCTAATAGAGTCCCTAATATCTTGTTAACATTGCACAATTTACAACTTACTCAACGGTTGGAAACGAACACCAAAGTCATACAGACAGAGGCGCAGTATTGTTTGCCGACACTTTTTGTTGTTGTTGGGATTTGGAATTTTCAATACCGTACCAGAAGAACTTTCATACACATCGTCAGAAGATAGCTCCTTATTATTTTATTTTTGCACGAACGTTTCTAGTATATTAAACAAGCCTGATGCGTTTACCTAGATTTTGCTCCGCTCGTACCCTAAAAAACTCATAATTGCATTCGGAGGGCTCCAAAAGGTCACCTCCTTCCGCTTGACAGGCCATTCGTGCATTACTCCAATCTTGGCAATCGGATGACTCGTACCGATAACAGAATCTCCCACACGATTCTGCGTACATGGAATAGTTTGCTGGACATGCTGGAGAAAAGATGAATACAAACAGATAGTAAAACAACAAACCTATCGCAGCTTACCATGTGCAACTGCTCTTCAGAACTTTTACGCAAGTAACCAAAATTAATAGTGAAGAGTTTTCAAAATCTACAATTATTTCCATGGTAACCATTTAAAGCCAATTATATCAACTGTAGTGGAGGTAACATATATATTTGTAATCATGACAAAATTATTACCATTTGTTTTCATTTTATAATTGCTTCAAACTTAAACTATTTCTTGCTTAGGTAAATTTCGTTAGATTTTCATAAAGCTATTTTTATTATTTTAAAGAACAACATTGTGTGGTTCTTTATGACCGCATAACTGCTGTACCTCTTAGAATGTGAATGTATGTATAGGTGTGTGTGTGTGTATATATGTATGTATATTTTTGTGTGTGTATGTCAGTGTGTATGTGTGTGTATGTGTGTTACTTCAATCTTATATTTGCATATGTTATTCCTAAGTATATACTTTAATATTTTTTATTTAACCGGAATAATGGCAGTAATGAAGCCGTATTGTGAGCATAAAAAATAACGTTTCCACTATGATATCCATTTTTAAAAATAATATATTTTAAATTACATTTTCGACTTTACTACTCATTATCTGAAAATATATTTAATTACAATGAACAAGAGTTAATTTTTTCCCATATATATATTTGCAATCATGTGTTGCAAAACATTACTGTGTTGCAGATTAACTGTACTGCTTCTAAATTAATGCATGCTAAATGAGAATATGAACATTGAATTATTATCCTCAACTCAAATTACATTTTCCTTTGTTGAAACTAATGTGATCCCTCCCTGCATACATGGATTACACTAGCTGATAAATTGAAGCAAGTCACCACTCAGCCTGGTGCTGCCATCTATTATTTCCAAAGTAACTGATTTTTTCAAAGGTTTATGTCTTATTTCGACATATTTAATGTCATCAATTAATATTAATATTAATTAATAATAATCAATATATAATAGATTTCATGATGACTGGTCATTTCCTATTTAGAAACCTTGTGTATTTCTAAATTTATTTTAAATTAATTAATCAAGTTGTACATATACATGACCTTCCATATATATATATATATATATATATATATATATATATATATATATATATATATATATATATATATATATATATATATATATATTTCCAAATCAGATGTTGCGGAACATTACCGTGATACAGATTACGCTAAAATGTATTAGTTCTAATTTAATGCACGCTAAATTAAAATATGAAACATTGTATTGTTATTCTAAGCTTAAACAATATTTTCCTTTGTTGAAACTAATGTGATACCTGCATTAATGTATTATACTAGATGTCATGAATTCGGATCAGAAAAATTCCAGTACTATACCAATCAGCCTTCTGATGCCATCTATTATTCACAAAGTAAATGATTTAACCAAAGTTTTTATCTTACTGTGACATATTTAATGTGATCAATGAAAATTACCGAATGATAAAATGTAAGTCAAAATCAATACATAATAGATTGAATGCTGATTGGTCATTTCCTATTCAGAACGAATGTGTATTTCTAAAAAATTTTTCGATTAGTTTATCATGTTGTACATATACATGAACTTGCTATCAAGAATAAGGTACACTGATTGCATTTTAATCTATTACACAAATCTATTGAAACAATGGACTCAATGTAATTAAACATACGTTTATCTTTATTAGAAATCAAAACAGATAAATACAAAAAAGTCAATTTGGCATTTACATCCCAGAATTCACTGCCTCTAATGATTTTAATAGACTTCACGTGCTCTTTTGTGTGCAAAATGGAAACATTAATCTTGAAGATACAACATCGTGTACAAACTCAATAAAGCATTGGAATGTGGAATGTCGTTAACGTGCTACTGTATTTTTTTACCTTTAATAAAGACCCTCACGCCTGTATGACTCCAAAATGTATCATTAAATTCCTCTTTATAACATCAATACCAATAATGATGTATTTTATGATCATAAACTATAAAGGCTATTTTATCGCAAACCTTACATTTGTGTTCTATCACTAAAAGTTTTATCGCTAAATAATTATTACCTATTACACGTCATCTTGCCACATAAATTTGTTAATGTTTCTAATTAAATTAAATGTATTATATCAAATCAATAAGCACTAAGCTCTTTACATTGTAATACGATCTTAATATAAGATTTCAAATGACGAGCAAACTATTTATTCACAAAACCTTGAAAAGTAGTGATAAAATAATGAACGTTTTCAACGTTTCTTTCAAAATGGCGGTGATCCAGCCTTATAATGAAAAGCAAGATTTTCGAGGCTCACCATGTCTTGGTGATCATATATTTCAGCGACAAACAACGGCTCATCGTCAATATTGTTGGAAGAAGTTTAAAAATGGTAAGGGCTCACTTTGGATTGATAAGCTTTGTCCAATCGTTTTAAACCGGAATTGGTTTTTAAACAGAAATTAGTTAAGGGAAGTTTCTTTCAACGTTCTAATTTTGACAAAGCTTTCCATCTACCACTAGCAAACAAAACAAAACAGCTTCCAACACTAATTGCAACTCATGGTAACTTCATATGACACGTTTTATTTCTTTTTTCAATATAAAACATAGAAACATTCAACAGTACCATTAAGCAAGGAATGAGCTTAATAATAACATATGTTGATATGAAATGACATTAATGAATTATTAATGGATTATTAATATATGTAATATATTGTGTATTGTATAATTAGTAACCTGGTTTGTTAAATATCAAACCAAACAGTATTTAAGAAAGGTACACAATGAACATTGTCAACAGGATCAAACACCTGTACAATTTGTTTTAATATTAAATTTAATACTATAACATTACACGGTTACACATCAACGTTTATCTTTGTAAACTAATAGGCCATTCTGCAAACTAGAATTTATATCAAACTCACGTAGTTTATTTCAAACATAGTTCATTGCTTTATTTTAATTTAGAAAAGCGATTTGATCGAAGATCTTAAAACTTAGTATGACTTCTTCCTACATGAAATAGTACACAAGCAAATTTTTACCTAGCCAAGATTGCATGTTGGGAAATACATGCAGTCAAAGCGATGCAAAAACCGACAGACCCCGATGCTTGATTCATCGGAGGACTATGTATTCTTTACTTAACCTATAATAACACCATTCTTTCTCTAAATATAACGCTATGTCATTGTGTCAGTTATCTTCATGTACGATCCAGGTATGTCGCTTTCCAATTCGTTTATTGCATGTTGTCTGCTCTAACACAAAAATCTATCTAAGGGAGAAATTTTAAAAAAGTTATGAGATGTCAAAGTTATTAAGAGTTAGAGTTTATTAACTGATGTTGGTAGGCAAATACGTATGTTGAGTGTTGAATATAATAACCTTTTGCCTTTAAAAATACGATTTTTAAACTTACAAAATAGAACAATTGTTGTGCTGGCTGAAATAGGGTACTGTTTGCGCATGGAAGAGCATAAGAGAAACATGAAGAAAAAGACAATATGAAGGTCACCTGAGGCCGGCGTAGTTGTAATTGGGGCTCGCGTCATAGGTGTAGTTCGGGCTGGCGTCGTAGCTGTAGTTCGAGCTGGCGTCGTAGGTCCAATATTTCTCTGACCAAGAAGATTTCGAAACAATATTACAACAGGTAGGGCCAAGGCTGAAAAAGAGGTCACATGTAGAAAGTAAGCATATTTCGTACTGACAGAAGTCATGAAGAACAAACGAAATGTAGAATATTACAAATTAGTCAATAAAAAAACATATAACAAATTTATGTTCTTATTTCATCTAGTTGCCTATAAATCGATATATTAAAATTAAAAGGGTCCGTTGGGAGAAACGTACGTTCCCAAAATTGTATATTTTGCAGATACAAGTAACAGGAAACAACACAAGAAACGATGAAAAGATTATCCAGGAGAATTTGAAAATAAGAGAACTTAACACGATCATGATTTACAATCAATAGCTCAAAGAAAATTTAAGTAAAACAGTCTGAAAAATTAAAAACTGATTCAGAGAGAACTTGATTGTTTTTCCCTGACAATTATATAAAAAACGAAAGTACAATAAACATCCAGCAAAAAAGACTGCAATGCATACGTCTAAAGGTTATACATACATACATACATACATACATACATACATACATACATACATACATACATACATACATACATACATACGTGTGATTTTACATGTGTGCGTGCGTGCTTGAGTTTTTGCTTGTTTACGTGTGTTCGTGTATACAAGCATGCATGCAGATAGATATGCATATATCCGCACTTACGTATGAACGTGGCAACATAAATGCATATATACATTGACACAATCTCGCATGCATACAAAGACATGCAGGAATGCATATACAGACATAGAGATTAACAAAACGTATGTCAAATATGTCTGTATTTAGATGGAATATAAATACCGAAACAATCGAAAGGTGATCCACATCCATTGTGTACTCACGGTAGTGCTTGTGGACCCGGGAATGTATATTTTCCATTAACGAAGTTGGCCAGTAGGCAATTTTCGATCAGCCCAATTACTACCAACAAGATGATCTTGTATCTCATGCTTTTAGTACCTGTATAATAAAAACAAAATATATTGAATCGCCCTATGCATCTATATATTGATCTATCTATCTATCTAGTAATGATTGCAATGTCAGAGTAGCGCTGTCAAATATGCCAGAATTAAGACTGGGTGTGATACAAATATGCATTGAACATCTAACATCATAGAGTTTAAGTTATAGACTATTGCATAATGCCACCATAAGCATGAGCGTTCGATGCTCACACTATTATGATTGAATTCACTTCTGTATTTTTGTGGGTAAATAAAGTTGTCCAAACAAGGGTGTCGTTATAGGGTTCCAATAAAGATCAAATCGCTATATAGCTGGAATAAATACATAATATCGAATTTTCAGAAACGGCAAATAGTTCGAACAATTTTTCAAACATATATTTGGGACACCCTGAAATAGATATTGACCTTGTTTCAATAGGAAGAGAAAATCTTGGTGAATAATATGACAAAAATTGCGAAATGTTGTTGTATGAAGTCTTCATAGAAATATATAAGTCGCTGACTTTGAGTTACCAAACGACGACATAAAATATATTGTACGATCTAGCGATGGCATTGATGACAGCAAAGACAGTAAGGACTGTGAACATCACTACAATGAGAAAATCAATGGAAAATGTCGTCAGCATATGGCATGGATGTCGTACACTCCCTATCTATATATTGTATCCGTTGTGATAAAAACGCAACATTAACAAAGCAAATGGGATACATTTTCTGAAAGTCATAATCATGTCTAATGAGCAAATATTACTGATTCGAAATACAGACACAAACAAAATGGGTTTACCCTCTTATATACTGACATGATAAATGTGAAACATACGCGATATTGACTATAGTGGTTAAGAGAAAGAAAGGTTCTAGGCACAATATGCAGGCAAGCCTAAGGATAGGAAAAGAGAGGTTTTTTTTGCAGTAATGCGAAATGCAGGCGAACCAGAGCTGGTTATGAGGCACGATCCTACCGATAAACCATTGATTGAAAACTGTGTATTAACGTAAGCAATGTGAATAAACATGAATAATAGGGATGCAAGGATTTACAGATGTACTAGCGAAGACACTAAAAGCATCGTTAGACGGGGATGAACTTTATTCTCTGTGTATACTTGCTTATGTTTCGTATTCAAATAAATATGGATTCAGCGGACAATGATATGTTAAAATCTCAAGCCTCTGGTTTTAGAGTAAGGCTGTTAGAGATGAAGCGAAAAAAAAAACATTTTGCAAAGATTCGTGAAAATTTGAGCGAATATACTAATATAATAATAAACCTCCGATGCACTTGAGTTAAATTAATGTTACATGTGCTGATCTCTGCTTGCGACCATACAGTTCATTGACATCAGCATGATTCTATCCGAATATAATTAATAATTTGTCTGCTTCAAACCACACCTAAAGCTTTCAGTCGATTTCACTTTCCACTGTCACACGCATTTTTGTATCTGTTATTGGTGATATACACGGAAAACATGGTCGGAACTAATACCCAAGCAGTGCGGTATGATGATGTGTGTCCAAAATATCTTTGTTGGTTGGTGTACTGGAACACAAAGCACCATGCATGATAGGTTCGGGTACAACGCCGCCTTATGTACTCAGCACCAAACTGCGACTGATAACCATGACTTTTATTGCAACAGAAATAACGAATGCCACAGACTAAGATCATGCAAGAGGTTATGCTACAGCTGGCTGTATTCTTCCGTGTCAAGAATTTGAAACATCTAACGAACACTATGTACAATGAATATTGATACATACGGCACTTACGGTACAATCTTCAGATTTGTCAAATTCAGCCGCGGTCCGGATGGCATCGATGTTCTCTCAGGAGAGAATAATGGAGGAAGCATTGAAGATGTCCTTTTACCGGAAATCTGCACAAAGGGCATATATGCGACAATGTTACCTACTCCTCAAGCCGCGAATCCCTGACATAATCTCGATGTAGACTAGCCTGAGTTTCAGACGCCACGCTTAAACAAGGTTGCAATCGTGTGTAAAAATACCTAGTGGAGAATGGTTATGGGCAAGAAAAGGGACATAGGAATGGCACTCTTTATATTCTGTTGTTTTTTTCTCAAAAGGCCCTTATGTACATTCTATTATAATTATTGATGCTGGCATTTTCCGATCTTGTTGTTGTATTCGTTTAATAGTGTGGGTTACTTGTGAATATTTATGTTGTGTGACAATAATGTTCTGCATAACAGTTCGTCTAGTAAAGAATTCAGTTAGATTATTGGTATTTAACGCGCGTAAACTTCACCTACTTTACCTGAAAAAACGATATTGAATACAATGGTATCATTTCCTACTATTGTCCTCCATGTACCTCTCTGGTAACAGGTTGATGTTATTTATTATCAAACTATTGTACCAGAAACTTCCATTATTTCATAACAGTGTGATGCATATATACATTATTTATTGGAATGCAAGAGTAGCACAGAAACCTCTACCTTTCAAGGTAGTGGGACAAAAAAGTGTACCAACATGTCACTAAGAACTGAATCCGAATGCTCTACCAAAAAACTATGATAAACAAGGTTACGGGCACATCCACGTTGCATAATATTTGTACTAGTGCCTAAATTCGGACACAAATATTCATGTAAAACAGCGTGATAGGACAGCATTAGTAAATAAATTAAATTAATGCATATTTGTTCCAATTAATTTTCATTCTACTTATTTCACACATCTTGCAAAATAGGTTCTCTCTATGTTACAATGATTGTATTAATAGCAGTTGTGTTTTATTCAAAGACCAACGATTTCATTTCCGTAGGAAGAAACTTGAAGGTGCGAGAAGATTGACAATTTCTAGATCACTATAACATTTCTTCGTCGTAATAAGAATTGGACTTTTTAGAGTGACATGCAACCATTCATATAATCGGCAAAAATTCTTATCAATAAAGAGATAACCTTAGAGGTTGAGAAGTCATTGTGTTACACATAATTTTTAATGTACAGATTAGGAAAATTAGACTTACCCTTTCAAGCCGTGAAACTAGAACACATAGGAAGTGAACATCAAAACCCTTTATATTGAAAATCACTCCAATGCAAGACAGATGATATTACATTTGACCAACGGGTTTTCTGTATAGTTCCGCCCTCGTGATCTTCCGTGTTATACTATTCGCGCATGTAGGCTACGTTCCAGGAGAAAAAATCACTACTTCAATATAATGACTTCCTTTTAGTATACCTTACATACATACATACATACATACATACATACATACATACATACATACATACATACATACATACAGACAGACAGACATGCATGCATGTCATATCAATTAGTTTCATATAAAGCCTGTTACTATATATCAACAATGACTTGTTGATCCGGCCAATTGGCTGTTTACACTAACATCATACCTTTATAGTGTTCTTTTTGAGGAAAACAAGAGATAGTTTTCAATAGTTTACGTGTATTCCGATATGTCAATACATCCATATCTTCTTTATAAATTCCCAGTTTCACAAAAGAGTTTGCAATATAAAATTCAAAGCTGTAACAAAAATGTAATCGACCCCATTGCTGACACACCAATTATATAAAATTGAAACATTCCCGGAAGTACAGAAGGAAGTGCAAATAAAAATTACCCCTGGGTTACAACTTAATTCCGTACAAAAGAACATATTAGTTATGTAGTCATTTTTAGTGTCTATGTTTGTATATAAGTATGTAGAAATGATACGGAAGTATTTGTCATGGAATCGGTTGCCATGACAAAAACTGATTTCATTAATTGTGACTGCTCTCATGGCCTAAGTTGTAACAGCGTTCGCCTCTGATGCGGGAGGTCCAGGGTTCATCCATCACAAAATCATATCAAGGACGTATACAAGTGAAACTAGTAGCCACCTCGCTTGGCACATTGCATTAGGTTATTAGTGTTAAGACTGCGTAGATTGATGTCTACAAAATCTGAATGGATGGGACATTATATTACATGTCTGCGGCTTGTTGCCCCAGTGCTTCATATGATTGTAAAAGGCCCAGGTAGCTGTTGCTATTTCTGCACTATTACGAGCGAGTTATTTATCATTATCTCATCAAATTTCATGTATAATAAGCTAATAAAAAATTACTGTAGTGGAAATCATTAAAGTCTCAAATTTTATAAATTAATAACTATTATAATGAACAACCATTAACAATTAAAACCTTACAGATAAACATGACACGTTAAGTAATGAACAATTAGTTGTGAGATATGACAATAAGACTAGTAAATTGCTGATATATTGCAGATATGGATTGGTAGTCTGTATGTATATATGTCGTTCTTTATGCTCCTTTCGAAGGAGGTCAACTTACAAATTTGGATATGTACCAGCTATGGTGATTAGCTTAACCTAGAGACAAACCAATAACTGTATTTAACATACATTCATACATACATACACTCAGACATACATACATACATACATACATACATACATACATACATACATACATACATACATACATACATACATCGATTCCTACATACATACACACACACATCCATCCGTACGTACGTACGTACGTACGTACATACATACATACATACATACATACATACATACATACATACATACATACATACATACATACATACATACACTCAGACATACATACATACATACATACATACATACATACATACATACATACATACATACATACATACATACATACATACATACATACATACAAACATACATACATACATACATACATACATACATACATACATACATACATACATACATACATACATACATACATACATACATACATACATTTTGTTACAGAATTAGGCAAACAATAATTTGGTTATGCCGTAGAAATATTTGACTGATTTTTGTTGTAAATGTGTACAACGCTATTTATTGTGAATAAGCGTCTTTCCAGGTAAGCTACGGAACTAAGATGTATCTCGCTGCAAATTACTCCTGACAAAATACATTATAAGCATGATATGCCTGTGTAATGTTCCCTGAATATTACTCACTGTCTTATGGATTTAAGCAAGATCAATTTATGACCGACACACTGGTCGTCTTGGATGTCGTCGAGGAGTGCACGTTCTGCATTGTGTTCTTCAGCCATAGGTTTGTGTGTTATATTTCTATTGATAAGCAATCTTATTAAGATTTTAATGTTATGTCGTGTAATGATTAATTTATTACAACACAGATTTGAAACGTTGTGATTTGTGAATTATACGTTGTTATTACAGTTTAACTTCTTAGGCTATATATATATATATATATATATATATATATATATATATATATATATATATATATATATATATATATATATATATATATATATATATAGGTATTTGTTTAGAACCTATTGTTATTATCAGTTTGGTTGTATTGTAGCTGATAAGATTAACTGACAGTAGAGTTGGTGAGTAGCGCTGTCTATATGTATGTACGTTTGTCTGTATATGTGGTGGAGCCACGACTGTAGACGTAACTAATAATTCGAGGGTGCTGTATGTTATCTGTACGCGTATACGTATTGACTGACTGTACATGTGGTGTATCCGTGAAGGGTGCGAGTGGCTGATAAAAGTTTGGGCCTACCCAAAATTATGAATCGTACGACTGTACAAAGGTCAACAACCATTATTTGTTCCAATTGTTTTTTCATTTTGGTGCATTTTCATTTATATGAACTTATTTTGAATCTTAGGTGTCTTCCATGAGATTTATGTAAGTATCACTTACAGTGCAGCACATTTTCAACATATTTCGATTACTTTGAGATTGTTTGAATTTTACTTTTAGTCCATACGTGACATTATGTGAATATTTTACAGTGCATACGTATCGAAACGTATATGAAATCCATGATGTTTCTTGAATATGTGTTTCAGATTGATATATGTTAGTTTATTTTCACTGGGTGAATATTTGTAAAGAGTAAATTCGATCAATTTTGTGTTGTTAGCGTGTGAGAATCTTTATATTCTTACATGATATATTCTTCTCTACTAATTATGTTCATAGATATCCATATTTCACAAATTGAGTTTGAGATATTTATAGAATCCAAAACCCACTCGGTGTCTATTCTGCACACATGTAAACTTACATACTAATTATGTTCATAGATATACATATTTCACACACTGTGTTTGAGATATTAAATGAATCTAAAACCCACTCGGTTTCTAACATACATACATACATACATACATACATACATACATACATACATACATACATACATACATACTTACATACATACATACAAGGTGCCTTGTTTATCTATGTTTTAATTGTTGATGCCAATACAATTTTATAGTTAGCTCTTTATGCAAAACAGATTTTTAATAAATCCAATATAATTTTTATTAGATTCTTATACAGGAAATTTGACGAGTTTATGACAAATATCTCTGTACGTATAGTGTATAAATATTAAAAGGTAATGGGGCACTTTACAGTCGTAAGTTGCTTTGAGGCATCATGCCACAGATGTAAGATAATGTCCCATACTGTCAGGATTTTCTGACACAAATCAACCAACTCCTAATACTAATCTCATAATGCCATGTCCCAAGTGGGGTACGTACTAATACCATATGTATAAGATATTTATATGATTATTCCTGAGGCGAACCCGGAACATCCCGCATCCTAGGCGGACGCTGCAGCTACGTAGGCCACTTTAGCCGTCACAATTACTGAAATCGAATATAAATTATGTCATATTCCACCGAGTTTTAAAAATTACCTAGTATCCTTCATATAATAGGTCACAAAATACCATTTGCTTTAACTTTGAACTAATATTGAAAACAATAATGTTGAGCCAATATAAATAAACCATACCCAAGTGGCAGACACCATCTACATGGAAATATGAAATATGAATCAACGGTTTTCCCTTTGTAACACCACAGCGGTATTTTTTTACTCTTAACCCCTAGCTTGTTTTGTACAGGCGAAGCTACATATATTGAAATCCACCTGTCCTTTGATGTATATTAAAAACCATATCTTCTTTTTTCTAGAGTCCAAAGTTAGGAAGTTTAATTAGTACTGTATGCGCTTTAGAAATGAGTATCGAATGTATAGGCTTTCTATTGGATTCAAAGAAACAGGGCGTTTTGTATGGAGCCGTTTTCATTATGCACCAGGTATAAACTCCTGGAACTAAGGTATTAAATAGTTTTGTCACACGCGTGTATTTACCTGTGTTAGTAACATTAACATTTGTTCACATTTAAGTTTTCAACGAGTTCATGTAGTAGGTAATAATGTAATGTAGGGAAAGTTGACGCTTTTTCATTTTATTTAATAAAAATTGATAATTGTTTGACTATATATCAGAATGGCGCACTTTATTGATTGTGTTCACCATGGAGTTCACACAATCGGTAAAAAAACGAAATGGATTATGATTCCCAAACACGGTCTTCTTTATTTTACGACGAACACAAACAATTTTTCAAACTAAATCATTTACTGTAACTTTAGACATCCATTCCACAAGCATTATGTTTATTAAGGTAATCAAATCGAAATAAAAATCAGCCCACTTATATGTAATCTTTTTTAACATGAAGTTGTCAAAGATAGCAAGGAAGAGCACGCTATGTATGAAGATGTTTCTACTTAAAAGGTAAACGTTCGTTACATCAAGCAGCGGCAAACAGTCCATCATCATCATCATCATCATCATCATCATCATCATCATCAGACTGTTGATCTAGTGTGGTCGTTTAGGCTCTGTGCTGATGAAGATCTGACCAGTTACTTCCATTTGTCTCGATCAGGTGCCATTGCATGCCTGGATCTCCACAAAACTTTATATCGTTCATCCTGTGATCTTGTGAGTCCACCTTGTTTCTGTTCTACCTCTCCTTCCGTAGCTCTGTAAGCTGCTCTGCTGAAATGTTGTGGATAGACTGTTAGCTCTAGTGATCGTTCTGTATCATATCATTTCAATTGACTGGGTTCCTCGTTGTAATTCTGATGTAAGGATCCAGGCCTCACATGAATACAAACTGTTTGAGATGAATACTGCTCTCACTAGTCTGATTTTTGTTTTAAGACGTAGCTGCCAACGCTTCTGCTGCGCGTGAGAATATTTCTGCTCTTTATCCTTCTTCGATGATAATGGAACCAATATATTTAAGATGGCCCACTGATTATGGTTCCGGTTCTCGGACTATAGTCTTGGCTGAGATTTGTTTGCCACTATTTGTCATCAGCTTTGTCTTTACGGCGTTTATCTCCATGTCAAATCTGGAAATTGTTTTATCCAGGTTCTTTACTCTCATGGTACGTTCGTCTTATTTGCCTGCCAACCCATCAATTTTGTCTGCAAAGCGTAGATTGGTGCTTTTACGACCTCCAAATCTGACTGTCCCTCAGTGGTGTTCCAGGGCTTAGCTTAGGATGCACTCTAAGTAGATTTTTAAAACGTTTGGTGACAGGAGACGGCCTTGACGTACTCCAGCTGGTGTCAGTAACTAGTCCCCAAGAAAACCTAACACAATTACTCCACTGCTAACCTTGCCGTACATCTGCTTGATTTTATTTGTAAACGTTTGACCCATGTTGTACTTCTTCACTGTGGCTCACAATGCCACATTCCACACTCAGTCAAAAAATCTTTTTGAAATCTATGAATATTTGTTATATGTCTTGCTGATGGTGCTAGGAATTTTCACACAGAACCCTGAGATTGAATAGTTGTTATGTTGTGCTTCTTCCACTCCTGAACCCTGCCTGTTCTTCAGCGATTATTTCTTCTGCATGTTGTTTCAGTCTTCTCCAGATGATATTCATCATCATACTACTAGCATGGCTGATAAAAATGATATTTCTTTAATTTTGGTACAGCTGGAGATTCAAGTACTGTTCCCCTGATGGATTTGTTTACAAGAAAGCCTACTACATTTACGGACGTGTCCAACACTCCACTATAGAAGAATACATATATTTCAGAGCGAGAGCAGCATCGCCATCGCCGCCTGGAGTTATTGAACTCTGGCGCAAATTGAAAGACTCCAAGGGTGGACAGATGCGATTGAACACCTCACATGGCACATTACTGGACTCTTGTGAAGTCAGATGGAAAGTCCTAGGAGAACAACAAACTGAAAATAGGAATAAATTATGATTTTTGCAAATCTAAACAAACTTTATCTAATGTACTAAACTTAGCAACACGACATGCGTCTCAAAATCAAGTTTTATTTCAAAAATCAATGCCCATTCTAATGTTTTCTCTGATATTGTAAGACGTCCAAAGAGTGTGTCCTCAATGTTACATCAACGCTAATTCATTGATAGGAAATATCAATTTCTAAACGCATTGTCTTGTTTATCGAACCAGGATCAATTGTTTTGTAATAAGATTATTTCAAAATATTATGATGACACTTAACATCCTAATTTTATTAATATTGGATTACATAACCCTGTACTAAACGAAAAGTATTAATGAGAAATGTTTTTATAAAATAATTAATAGCAACGGTTCATCTTATTAAAAAGATGTATCATGTGATTGAGGAGAAGACTGAACACCAAAAGGTATTACTTCTGGGTATAAGGAATGGTCATTATAAACGTCAAATACATATTCTGGAAAAGGGTAATGCGCAATTAGATAAAAAGATGAGATATCCATAATTGTAGGTAAAAGACTTATAGAGAGGTATATGCCATTCAATTATTAATAGACATTTGTATCGGAATATCTAATCTTGCCTCGACCATATCTGCAATGGCTACTGTCTAGTTTACCGAGGGAGATTTAGTTAGTATGTTGAATGCAATATTGCAATTGAACATAACAAAATATATTAGAGATCAATTTGATCAGACTTCTAAATGTTCTGTGATGAACGCATTTGTAATACATTATTATGTAGCATCATGCAATGATTCATAAAAACGAAAGTAAGAAAACAATTAGGAGCCATGGTTATTTTTATTCAAACAATTATATATATATATATATATATATATATATATATATATATATATATATATATATATATATATATATATATATATATATATATATATATCATTGCAGCTATCAATTTCACAGTAACATTTCTGTTTAGTCAAATCAGGCCGCTGCTGTAGGCTAAAATCTCTTAACCCAAAGTAGAAAAGGCACTTAATGAGACTCTTGGAAGCGCTTTTGATCAAATTATGGTTTTTCACTATTCAGTAGCTGGACAGCCTGTTTGGAGGGGCTAGGCAAGATTTACATTAGTCAAAATGTAGCTAAAGGATCCTATACCCTTGATCAGTGTGGCTGGTGAACAACTAGTTTCCTTGAGTCAAAAGTTCGCTGATTTCTTACAAATTTGGTTTTCACACTCATAGATAGAAACAAAACCTTGGATAAATGTATGCTTAGCCAGAATTTGATTATTGTCATCAGCGGTTTTTAATACAAGTTGAAAATGTGTCTATTAGAACTAAAAATCTTAAAAACTCAGTCTCTCTTACTATAATGTTGACATATGACCTTAAGAAACAAACTAAATGTTTTTGAGAAACATATTTAGCAAATATTTGTTTAACAACTGCAAAAACTGTTGCTATAAGCTGAAGGTGTGCATTAAAGAAATACAATATATTTTGGAAAAGTGGTTAATCAGCTAATACTTGGGAGAATTGATATGAAAGCTTGGAAGAAAACAAACAATGTGTCTGTTTTTCTGAACATGTATTTATACAGTAAACTCATTCTGTATGGCACCCTTTTAAATGCAAGAGGTGTTTGGTAAAAAGTTGTCAAAACCTGGTTTAGTGGACACTTGCTTATAAACCTTATTGTTTTCTTTCTCAATTTTCTATAAAGTTTGCCTGCAGATCTTGATCCCTGATCAGTGACCACTGTTATTCTCTCATGGATGTTAGTGTACTGTGACCGTGATTGTCTAAACATGTTTATTTCCACATCACTGAACTAATCAATGACACTTGCTATGTCATATATACAATCTCAACGGCCTATATTAAACAACTGTCTTTAATTAGATGTATTGCATAAACAGCTCAGTTTATGGCAATCTATAAATGTTCTTTGTTTAGCTTATCTGTTATAAATCATTCTACCAATCCATCTACTTATATGTAATTGGCCAAACTTTTTATTTTCGTTCTTTATCTGCTGCCCTCCTTTCACATTTCCTCTCTCTCTCTCTCTCTCTCTCTCTCTCTCTCTCTCTCTCTCTCATTCTGTTGTGTCATGAATTTTTCTTAAATGCTTGCACATTACACTTATCAATATATAAGATCATCTTTAAAGAGCACATGTGACCCTTGTGTTGGATTCTTAATGTTGTATTCAATGTTAAAATGAATATACTTGAACATAGAACTTACTGTGTAACATTCAAATTTAATGAATGGGAGAATACCAAACCATCCCAGTGATTCATATAAGGTTAGTATTTTTATATTAATTCTTAAGTTAAAGTTTAAATTTACCTCTATCCACCACCATTCCATTATATTAAACGTATGCCAACCCTACTGTTAACAAATGTGTAATCAGAATGCTATCTAGTGAATATATATTTTCTGAGCTCTAATCCAGAGGAAATAAATAATCAAAATGATAATACCACATTGATATTAAATATCCATATTTTGAATGATAATACCTAGAATATATTTATGTAATGTAAATATCTTATTTTAGACATCTTTTCATGTATCTTAGTTAACATACACCATTCACATTGATCAGCAAGCTTTATATTTTACTGTTAGCATCTTACCGTTTAATTTTCAACTGTTTGGATTTTGATATCGCTGGTTGATATGAAAACTTTAACTCTTCTAACTTGTATTCATTTAACAGATTGTATAGCGCTAAATAGCCTAATCGTGCTGGTGCACCATTAACATTCAATCAATGAATAAACCACATGGCCTTTATATAGTCATATTATCAATGTGAATTTAGAAGTCTCTGAAAATGTATTATTTCAGGTAGTGCTTTGTCAAGTTTTGCCAAAAAATGATGTCATGACATAGCTTGCACAACTTTAAAATTCAATACACTTGACCATTGTGCTTCCTGTATATACATCTTTGTAAGAAACAAGTTAATATACTTTGACCTTCAGAAAACCACAAACCTTTGCAGCACAGAAATAAGGTACAGCTAAAATGTATAATCTGTCCAACCAACAAATCTATGCAAATAGAATGTAAATGAAAGAAGGTAAAGCTTGCAATTGATAGTATGTATTTATTTGAATATTTTATAAAAAGGGCCAGAAGGCACACGTTGGATGATGGTACTTAGGTCCGATAGAGTAATAAGGAGCACATTATCAAGTATGAACCCTGGTAATTCATTTTATTTGTAATTCTGACCTGCCATCACAAAAGAGAAGTGACCGAAACTTTAAATATAACAGAAAACACAACCATAATGGGTGTTTTTGTTTTAAGTTCAAATGTATATGTTGACATTTACGTAGAACTTTGCTTCAATATGATGATAATTTGTAACATATTTAAATCATAACAAAACATAGTTTTAACAAGATATATTCCATATATTAACAGCATAGAACAATTCATTCAATGATTGCCTGAGGTTCATATTTAGTGATTTGAAGGCAAGTGGTTAAATGTAAACATTTCTACACTCTCTGAAAGACATGTCTTCTATTACAATTAAAACAAATATTTTATGAGACCTAGTGGCTACTGAGATGCTGTTTTACCCATTAAAAACCAGTAAGTTGTAGTATAATGTTTCTATTGTGACTATTAAATACGGAGAAACTTTTAAAAGAATCAATGGACTTTGTTATGAGATCAAAGAACCTGACTGATATATACAGACAGTTCAATATGTTCAGAACTGAATACACATTTGAATATAAGGGCGATAAAGGAAGTAGGATAGATAACTTCTGGGTCTTTCAATTAGGGACAAATAAATATATTAAAGTAAGGATAATAGAATATAAGATTTTGGACCATAAACTAATTTTTGTAGAGATAGGGAAAAAAAGCAAAATGATGGGGGACGGGGCAATGGAAGCTAAATAATAAAAATTTAGATAATGAAGAATTTGGGAGGGATATTAAAAGGGAAATAGAAAACTTTAAAACTCAAGGAAACCTAGATATAATTTCGGAATCGGATAAATTAAAAGGGATGTTCAAAAGGCAGCGATTTTTAACTCCAAAATGAGGGGTAAAAAAATAAAAATAAAAATAGAAGCTCTGGGAAATCATTTAAAAACATTAACAATACAGGGCATAAAAAACACTAGAAGAAAAACTTAAAAACCTTAAAAAAGAATTAAACAAGGGAAAGAAAATAAAAGCAGGGAAATTTACACATTTATACAAAAAAGCAGAAGAGTTATATAGAATCTTAAAATTACTTAAATAAGGCAGGGAAACAAAGACAGACAAAACTAAAATACTTATTCATATACAAAATTACTAAAGGACCTATATACTTCACAGAACACAGAAGACAGAGATATAGAAACGTACATACGTTATACAAATTGCGAGATAATAACCACAGAACATAGAAGCAAATGTGAGGAATTTATCTTGCAAGACGAAATTATAGAGACCATAGGAAATTTATCAAACAATAAATCGCCAGGAAGAGATGGAATCTCCGCGTAATTCTTTAAAACTTGTGTTGGGAACTGTCGCCCATACTAGAATGATTATATATAATAAAATTGCATTAAGGAGCCTAGACATGTATAAAACAATGAGTGAGGGGATGAAAACACTTATACACAAAGGGTAAGGGGATAGGGAAGAATACAAAAACTGGAGGCCCATCTCCCTCTTTAATATTGATTATAAAATTATAAGTAAAATACTATCAGAAAGGGTTAAAATGGGTCTTGACAAAATTATAAATGTAAATCAAACTAGAAAGGGGAATACAAAATAACGTACTAAATATTAGAACTATAATAGAATACAAAAAATATTATTGATACGAATAGTGCTATGGTACAAACAGACAAGGAAAAAGCCATTGACAGACTTAAACAAAACTATCTATACAAGACACTAGATAAATATGGTTTTGAGAAAACTTCCGAAATTGGAATAAAATCCTGTATTGGAACATAAACTCATGTGTACAGGTAAACGGAACTAAAACGGAAAAATTTTAAATTAAAAGCTCATTGAGGCAAGGATGTCCACTATCTATGCTATTATAGGTAATAGCAATAGAAATACTTAGTATTAAAATAAATAAAAACCAAGATATTAAAGGAATCAAAGTTCCAAATATTAAAAAGGAAATGAAAATGTTAAAACATGCTGACGATTGCACAAACATTATACAAGATAAATTTTCCTACAATGAATTAATGAAGGAATTTAACAATGTATGTTTTGTCGGGTTTTAAAATTAACCCTGACAAAACAGAAATATTTTTAATAGGAGACTGGAGAGGTAAGCAACATGGGCCTCGTCCCACTTTAATTAAATACAAATTAATGAGGAGAAACAAAACCTTAAAGAAATCAAAGAGAAAATTAATGAAAATATAAAAATCTGGGCTCTCTCTACTGGAACGGTCGCAAGTAACGAAACACTATATGTATGTGCACCTAAATTATAAACTAAAACCCATAGACATAAAAGAATAGAACGCTTAAACCATAGATAACGAAATTATCAAATACTTATGGGGCTTTAAAATGCACTATATCAACAAAGAAACACCGTATAGGGAAGAGTAAAAAGGGGCGGCCTAGGCATCCCCCATCCAACACTAATTAAATACACCAACATTGTAAACAGGTTTAAGGGAATTAAAGTAGAGCCAAACATAGCTTGGTATGGTCTCTATATTTACTATTTAGGGTACTCAAAGAAGCAGAGAACAGACATATACAGAAATAACAAACTTATAAAACTAACTAAGGTGTCGAGGAAATTAAGATCTATAAAAGAACTTTTGTAATAAATATTGGCATGCTAGGGACTTATGGGAGATTGACACTAAATCAACGTACAAATAGATTACAGAACAAACAATAAATAAGGATAAAAACAAAATAGAACACATAACTATTAATTGGGATAGGGCCTGGGGAAACTGGGTTAGATTACGACCTTTAACAATGAAATGTCTCCTGTTCAAACACATGCATGATGCGTGGTTGACAGGATATTTTACAGTGCGACGGCATATGATCAGAGTGTCCATTGTGTAAAAATGATTCTTTTACAAAAGTACATACAATGACCAAATGTGAAAAAAACAGCCATGAAAGAGGAAAAATCATTTTAAAAATTAAGGAAACACAGTTGTATAACAGCAAACAAATACTATATCTTGATGGAAGTTACACAACACAACTATTAAATATCATAGCAGATTTTATAGTTAGGAATATGAGTGCATGCGGTCGAGTTATAATTATAGAGCAGCACAATAGATACACTGGGAAACATGGTACTCAGGAGGAGAAGTACTAATAAGGAGGACACGGGGCGATACCACATGACGCTACGCGAAGTGGTCAGGCCCGTGGAAGAGCTAAGAAATACTCACCTATATAAATTAAGCAGAACAACACTATTCACACACTAGATAGCCTCCTGACCATTTTGTTTAGCACCTGCTGCTCACCAAAGCATGCTCTCATATTACAGTCACTAGTGACCTTACTTTATGTATAGTCTGTATAGTTCACATGAACTATACAGAAAGCCCGTTTAGAGGGATAATAAATAGTTTGTTTTGGCACGGAATAGAGTAAATACAGTAAATAAATACAGGGCGAAAAAGATCGAGACGGGTGATGTACAAATAAAATAAATAAATGTACAGATCCCGTCTTATCATAGTAGACCTATTGAATAAATAAGGAAGAATACAAGGCATGGAACTGGATAATGCAAGCATTAAAACAATAAGGATTGGTAACAACCCATACTAAAATTTTAAACTTAGTACACCATACTTGTAAAAAGTTCAAAAGGAATAAAAATAATACAAGACTATATATATATATATATATATATAACAAAATAAGTAAAGACCGTTTAGGAGTCTATAACTGTTATACAACTGGGACATTTGATCTAGAAAGAGGCTATCCTAACAAGACACACTGATATATATATATATATATATATATATATATATATATATATATATATATATATATATATATAGCAACATACAAACAACACAACACAAGTAGCATATACCGGATGAAGGAAACCCCTAGCCAGGGTTAACTTGAAAAATAAAACAGATAGGAGACCCAAGATGGGATTTTTAAACCCAACTTGGAGGAAACCATCTCATAGAAATATTAGTGACTAAAACTCCTCCTATTATTCATATAATCCCGATGGGAAAAATAAGGTTAGGTTAAAATTAAAGAAATTATATAAAACAAAACCACAAAACAACACATCAGAGGCACACACTCACAAATAACACACTTTATCTTAGTTTTTTAGATAGGGGGAAGGGCATCTGTCTGGTGCCTCCCACCCACCCACCCCCCAAAAATAATATGTTTCTTTAATAATAATCACCCAATCATAATACCATACGAGAAATACTACTACCAGTCAAATCCGGTGTTCCTAAACTAAAACCCATTAGTTACAAGGAGGTAGTATGCAGTAAGGTAGCAGGGTTTCCTTAAGAGATCAACTAATGAATCTCTTGAGAGTGGTTCAGTAATTCATACATGTGCTTAACATTGAATGTTTGTTGAAGTTGCTTCGTTTATCTGTTCATGGTCCTCTTCCGTATAATTTATTTAGTTGTTCATTATCTCAAGCTCAAACTTGGTGGTCAAATACGTTTCATAGATTTTCTGGATATATTTCATATTTAATGTTGTTTCTAAACCATCAGCAAACTGAAATTTAAAATTTCCAGTCTCAAGTGTCCTTAATGGCTTTTTGCAGTAAATGTCATCTTGACCCTCCAGTGGTCCCATGTAGACTGAACCAGCATTGTACTCCACCAGCCAAATAATGTTTTGGAGAGATTATCAAAACATTTTCTTCTTTCCCACTGGGGCTGAAAAGAATGATTTTACTAACAAATTAACCTTTAGTACATTATTATGCCTTGTGGAGTAATTTTACTTTAAGGACCCAACTATTTGTGTAAAAGAAAAGTCTACTGACTTATGTGTCCACATAAGTCTACTGACTTATGTGTCCACATTTCTTTCATATTTTGTTGGAACCTGAAATGAATACTCTTGTCCTGATGACAGTGACGGAGTCAATAGAGTATATGATCAAATCATACTATCAGTATTATTTAAGTTTTGTATTCCTTACCACTAATAAATCATAAAAGAGTACACAAGCTCATGAAAGCAATGGTGTTGCAGAATGACATTACAATTTGAAATTGACGTCAGTCACTTCCCAATAATATTCTATCTCCAACTGAACATCCAAAGCAACCAGATTTCCTTACTCGCATTTTAGCAAGTATCTATAAGTTTATAAGTATTTCTGAAACGTATATTTGTATGATTATAAGGTAGTACATTGCTAATGCGGCTAATTTTCAGACCGAGGCTCAGTGGTTCAAATTGCTGTGACAGACATATGTTCAACAGTTCCATTATTAAAAGGGGTGTTAACCCAAGCTTGAATTTTAATATAAACAAATTTACACCCTCATAACATGTCACTATGTGGTGGGTACACTTTTGCACTCTCTCAGGGTTTAATATTGTAGGAGGGTGTGCATAAATTTGAATGTAGAGAAGACCCCGTCGTATATTTCTGCCAAGTTCAAAACAAAAATGTTTGTGTGTGCCCTCCTTAGAAGTAATATAGAATATCTTACTAGACAAATCTCAATTTCTCTATTCTTACTAACCATATTTCATTTAGATCACAGTAGAAAAATATCAATTTGACTATTCTCACTAGAACAATATCAATTTGACTATTCTCACTAGAAATGTATTACGTGGCTATTATCGCTAGAACAAATCTCTTTCCTTATTCTCACTCAATAAAGTTTGAGTTGGGTCCTCAGAACAATAGTTATATGTATGTGGCGTCCTTAAAACAAATAGTATATGTTCTGTCGTCCTTAAACAACGGTCAATGATGGCCTAAAATATTTAAATTTAAATATATATTTTATACTATTTATACATTATACTGAACAACAAAATAGTACTGATATCATTTCTGCCATTAATAAATTTTAAACATGCGGGTATATAAAATCATCTGGGTCCTGAAAAAATTATTTTCCATTTTGATGCTATACAGCTTAGAGAACGTCAAGGTGCATGTACATTATTTCAGAGTATAATTAAATGAATTTTTCTAACAAGTTACGTTACATTCATTGGCAACTGTTAAATATAGTGCAGCTGAAAATGTCTTTTATTACGTTAGCGATAGGAATATTACGAATATTATCATCTGACGAATACGAAACAAAAAAGACTAATAATACTCGTGTAAGACATGCAATATAAATTATTTCAGATCGTTAAAACGAAATTTCTCTCAAAATAAAAGTAATGAAAGCTGCAAATCAAAATAAACATATTTTCTAAATAAATATACTTTTTACTAAAGAATGTTTTCTGCCTTGAAATTGTCAAGAGTTTCATTTTTATATTTTGACAGTAAATTATTCAAGAAAAAATGTAAACGATTATTATAATAATAACGTAAGCAATGAAAAATTTGAAAGTTTCCATTCTTTAAAGCTTTTGTAGTAATTTTCATCATATATATCATCATCATCATCATCATCATCATCATCACTCAAGTTATTAAGGCCATTTCAGGGTAGTGTTATTTAATATACCACCAATTATGATTCAACTCGCTGAGACATATATACAAGACACTTTAAACTGTTTAGGTAGACTATTGCATATTGCGACCAGAAGCAAGAGTGTTTAATGCACACGTTATTATGAATGAATTCACTTCAGTATTTGTGTGTAATAAATTTTGTCCAAACAAAACTGTTTTCATCGTGACATCAAAGATCAAAACGCTGTATAGCAGGAGAATATCATATCGATTTTTCAAAAAAGGCTAAATAGTTCGTATATTGTTTCAAATATGTGAACTGATATATTAACACGATATTGACTATATTTCATTAAGCAGAACAAAACTTGGTCGCTGATTTTGAGTTGTCTAAAGAAGACAGACAAGATATTGTAAGATCCGGCCATGGCATTGACGACAGCAAAGAATGGGAAAATCATTGAAAATTGCCTTCAGCATATGGAATGGATGTCGTGCACACCCTACGTCCAATATGTATGCATGGTGATATGAACCCAACATAAACAAAGTGAATGAGAGACGTTTTCTTAAAGCAATAACAATTATACTGTGCAAATATTACTGATATGAAATACCAATACACACATAATGTGTTTTTCCTCTTATCATGTGGCATGCTGTCTGTGAATCATGCTTCGCACGATAATGATTCCAATGGTTAAGAGAACGAAATGTTCTAGGCATTAATAGGAATTGCAGGCAAACCCAAGAATAGCAAAAGAGAGGTTTGTTGCTCTAATGGGAAATGCAGGCGAGCCACAGTTGGTTATGAGGCACCATCCTAAAGACGAACCATTGGTTGAAAACTGTGTGTCATCCTAATCCATCTGAAACAACATGAATAATAAAGATGGAAAGATTTACAGACATACTCGCTCTACTAATATTTTGGCTGAAGAAGTCAAGTCTGAATGTGAGGAATCTTCGTGAAGCAGCACACACATACACACACACACACACACACACACACACACACATATATATATATATATATATATATATATATATATATATATATATATATATATATATATATATATATATATATATATATATATATATATATATATTATATATATATATATATTCCTCCAGTCGGAAATTGTAAGTGAGATTGCTAATGCCAAAGCAGAAAAAAAGTATCTTCTCTTAATTACTCAAGCTTTATAGTTCTGGATAACATGATGATGAAATTATTCAAATAGAAAACGCGCCAGGCGATTATGTTGAAAGCGTCTTTAGACGGAAGGTGAACATTATTCTCGGTATATACTTGCTTATATTTCTTAACCATCGGAGAAACCTAGATTCACCCGATGTTAAAATATGGCTTTAGAGTGAGGCTGTTACAAATGAAATTTAGAAAATTTAGAAGAAAAAAACATCTTCCAGATATTCGGGATAACTTATGCAAATAAACCAAAACGGTTTCAAGATGCACTTGAGTTCAATGAATCGTATATGCGCCGGACTCTGCACTGCACTCGACCATACAGTTCACTTACATCAGGATGATCAAAACCGAATAACATTGAAAATCGGTGTGCTTCGAGCCAAACCTAAAGCTCTCATCCGATTTGACTCTCCACTATTAGTTTTGTATCTGTTATTGGTCATAGACGTGGTAAACGTGGTCGGAACTAATACCCAACCAGGGCGGTATTATGATGTGTGTCTAGAATATCATTGTTGGGGTAATATTCTGGAACGAAAAGTACCATGCATGAATAGCACGGGGTCGACGCCGCCATCATGTACTCAGCACCAAACTGCGACTGATAACCATGCCATTAATTGCAATAGAAATTAAGAATGCCACATAATAAGAACATACAAGTGATGTAGGACACAGCTCACTGTTCTTCCGTGTTAAGCATTTGAAAAATCTCACAAAAACTTTATAATATAAATATTAACGCGCATACGACGCTAACGATAAAGTCACTTCATGTATCAACTCCGCCACGTTCAGGAAGGTAGTGTGGTTCTCTCAGGACGCAATAATGAAGAAAGTATTGAGCGACGTGGTGGATAATGTTGAGAAGGTGTCCTTTCCTCGGAAATAATCACAAAGGGCATATTTGCGACCATGTTACCTACGACCAATCCCGCGAATCGCATATTCTCGATATGGATTCACCTGGTTTTCCGATACCACGCTTAAACAAGTTCCAAACCTGTGTTCAAATACTTAGTGGGAAATGGTAATTGGAAATATGGGGCTCGTGATATATTAGTGTTTTCTCCAAAAGCCCATTATGGTAATACATTTTAGTATTATTATTATTGATGAAGTCGTTTCCGATTTTGTTGTTGAAATCGTTTGATATTGTTGGAATAAACATTTTGTGTAACAATAATGTTCTGCTTTACATTCCATCTAGTACATAATTCATTTAGATTAAAGGTATTTAAGGCTCGAAAATTGTACCTACTTGATCTGAAACAATTACATCGAATACAAGGATATAATTTCCCACTATTCTCTTCCATTTATCTCTCTGGTTACAGGTTCAATCTCTTCTCGAAATATTGTAACAATTATCAATTATATCTTAACCATATGATGAATGCTTAGATTATATATTGGAATGTAATAACATCGCGTAAACCTCTAACTCGCATTGACTAAATAAAAGTACCAACATGTCACCAAGAACTGAATCTGTATGATATAAACAAGAACTAGGATAAACAGACTTGGTGACACATCGACTATGTGTTATAAATGTATTATTGCCTGAACTCGATTACAAATATCAATATATAACATCAAGGTAGTTATGCTTTAGTAAAAAAAATTAAATGGATTTATGTTGTTTCAAGTTTATTTGCTTTCTCCCTGTCTCAGATTTCCTGTATAAGAAGCTAATACAATATGGTATATTAAAAATCTTTAAACTTTCACTTTTAATTTATTAATAACGACTCCACTGCATAACCATTAACAATTGAAACCATACTAATAAACAGGACACATTAAATGATGATCAACCTTTTGTGAGATGTGACAACCAACCTAACAAATTATCAATATGTCTTTCTATAAACTTATTTCGAAAGAGGGCACCTTACAAATGTTGATATGACATAATATATGCTAAAAGAGCGTACATGGAAGCGAGTTTGCGCCAACTAAGGTGCTTAGCATATGTCACAGAATTAGGCGAAAATTTAATTTATTTTCTAATTGATTTACAAACTAATCTCACCATTTTCTTTGTTTCGTAGTACATGCATTGCCTGGGGTGAATAAGTGGTTTTTCCCAAGGTAAGCGGCGTGTAACGATTTGCATGTGCCTGATTTTGAATTACATGAAGTCCGGAACATTAGTTTCACGTGGTGCACGGTAATCTTGCCGTGATTTCTGCTCACCTATTTGAGGGTATATAAGGCAGAATATTTATGATCAATGTTACGGGACCAAAAGTATCTAATCACAGGATAGATAGCTCGTCTTTCAATCTCTAGCCAAAGAGGTGAGTGTTAAATTTATATTTCGTTTTATTGTGAATTTTATTCAGTTTATCATTTCATATAATGATGCCTTTATTGCAATGCAGATTTTAAACGTGGACTATTTGGAATTACTAGTCACTATTAGACTTTAAATGCAATAGCGTAATCTAAGGTTTAGATTATTTTTTGAGACAACTATTATTAGTCTGGTTTCTTTATTGTAGCTGATAACGCATCTGATAACATCGTTGATAACGTCTTTGAGATCGTAGCTGATTTTGTAGATGATTTTTTGCGGAACATCTCTGATAGCATCTCTGATAACGTCGGCTGATAACATCTCTGAGATCGTAGCTGAAATTGTTGCTGATTTATTGTGCAATCGAATTGAAGTATCTGACTGTCTGTCTGTCAAATTGTCTGTTCGTCTACATCTGTCGTGACGTGTAAATATCCGGAAATCTAGAAGTCCGAGTGTCGGAGCTGTCTAGAGTTGTAAACATCCGGGGCGACATCTAGGGTATTGAGGAACGTTGGTTCTAGTAGATGTTGTATGCTGTCTGTACGTATAACTGTGGTGGATCCGTGAAGGGCAAACGGCCGATAAAAGTATTGGTCAACCCTAGGTCTTCGGGGAAACTGGGCGGCGATTCAACAGGTGGTGAATCGTACTGTTATACAGGGTCGAGACACATGTGTGTGTTGCAATTGTAGTACAATTGAATACATTGTTGTATTTACATGGTTATTTCAGAACACAATAGTATTTCAAAGGATTGCATGAATCTCAATAAAAGCTAGCAACTTGATTGAATACATCTATATGTTCGTGCTAGTTGTCGCAATCCATACGTGCGATAGTATAGTTTGATGTTTTGTGTTTGTATCGTAATTTATACTTGCGTTAATATAATTTTCGTAAGGGTTCCTTGGATCTGTGTATAGTCCAAGAGATCCCTTTATATCTGTGTTTTATTTTGTATTGATATTTCAATTATTCATGTATTGTGAATGGTTGTGAGTGTAATTGTGGGTTGAGCGCATGAGTTATTGTGTTGATACATCATTATTTTTCATTAATAATTTATTTCATAAATTTATATTTTCTTTCACATATTGTGTTTGTGTTGTTCATTTAATCCACCATCCTCTCGGTAACAATTCTGTTACAGCATAGCAAGAAGCCAAAACCAGTAACTGTATTTAACATACATACATACATACATACATACATACATACATACATACATACATACATACATACATACATACATACATACATACATACATACATACATACATACATACATACATACATCCATACTGTTACGTGCTTCGACTCGAATAAACAGTAACATAGAAAGAGTGAAAATAACAAGCTTGTAAAACTTATTAAACAATTTATTGAGTACAAATATGTTCCAGAAAAGAAAAATAAACTTAATGTTTCAAGAATGAATTCCAAAATGAATCCAAAAAAAAATTCAAAATATAATCCACTAGAGAAATTGAAAAAGCCCTGGTAATTAAATGTCTAAACAATTCCAAGTTCGAATCTTAGTGAAGTATTCAACATGGAAGACGATGTCACGTGATGATGGCAGTTTTTCGGTAATAAAATTCTATGAGCACTATTATTTTCCAGATAAATAACAAAATAAATCCTCTTGATGCAAACGAATTAAAATAACTTCCAATACAAGGTAGTTAAAAATAACTCGAAACGACATAACTTAATATTCTAACAGCCCATGTTTTACTCAATAGTTCGCTCCAAAACATAATTTATATGCCTGTTCTTTACGTAAACAAGAAAATGGTTACAAGATCTTCTAGAATCTTATATAATAAATTTACGTTCAAAAAATCAAGTACACACCGTATGACTGAACTAAAAATAGAAATATGTTTATAACAAAGCTCCATAATGTCCTTGGAACCAACCAATCCTTTTAAAAGCTTGTATACAACTCTGAAGCCTGGTCAGAAATGAGGTCAACACCTGGTGTTTATTCTTAAGTGTACATGTCATCCCACTTTCTAAAAATAATATCTCCCAATGAATTAATCTTAAACTTAAAATGTCAATTTTGAATTTGACAAACAATTATAATAAAAAATAAATGACCCGAATCAAATAAACGTAACAATGCATACATACATACATACATACATACATACATACATACATACATACATACATACATACATACATACATCCATCCATCCATCCATCCATCCATCCATCCATCCATACATACATACATACATACATACATACTGTTACAAGCACAGGGGTATTCACTTGACCGAGCGGTGTCAAAACCCTGGCGCGAGTCACGCTGGAAGTCATATGTTTTCCCCAAACTTCCAAAGACTTCCATACAACTTGAGTTGTAAAATGGAAAGAAAGACGTGTCTGCTATAATTATTAATCTTTGCTGTAATCAATGGGCGACCCAGAGGAGACAACTTGCCCAAACGTCCATTAACTGCACCTTTACATGGTTTTTCTTCATTATCATCCGTTTTCCGTACCGATAGCTTGTCATGCCATAGAAATTACACCAGTATTCCCTTACTAACTGGGAAATATTTAACTGCGCGACCCTAGGCCAGTCCATCCACAGAATTTCCGGCGTATCACACTCATATACATACGTCAATTTTCCACTATGGCCACATAAACGGTACCTACCAAGTCCCAACTTATTGATTCCATTCTATAATTTACTGATTTCCAACCATAAATGCTGCCTTTTCAATCACACTACTTGTATACACCACTGAATTTTAATATGGACTATGTTATCGAAAGGGACAGTCATTCGGCTTGTACCCAAAATCACTACTAACGACCCAAGCATGGTTCAAATTCACTAACACTTACTCCAAAGTTTATTACAATACATACATACATACATACATACATCCATCCATCCATCCATCCATCCATCCATCCATCCATACATGCATACTTATATACATGCATACTTATATACATACATACATACATTCATGCATGCATGAATACATACATGCATGCATACATACATACATACATACATACATACATACATACATACATACATACATACATACATACATACATACATACATACATGCATGCATGCATGCATGCATACATACATACATGCATGCATGCATGCATGCATGCATACATACATACATGCATACATGCATGCATCCGCGTACGTATTTTTAATACGTTGTTATTTACATCCACACATAAATGTTTTTAAACAAGAAAGTACAATACATAACCACGTGTAATATAAATGTTAATAGTCGATCGACATTTAAGTAGTTGCATACAAGTTTACTGTGGCGACTAAATTTATTATATCTAATGGTTTCCTTGAAATTCTGTTTCTATCTATGAACAAAAGACTATATTTACTTGTTCCACCGATTGACTGTTTACAATAACATCAGCCTGCTGTAGTTTACTTTTTGATGTAAATATGAAATAGTGTTCAAATGATTACGTGAATTCAGATATTTCAATAAGGTCTTTTTTCCACAATTTATCTTACTTTAGTTATGTAGTTTGAAATAGTAAATACACACTAGTAAGAATAAACTGATTGACCCTATTGCTGACACTTCATATGTGTTAGTCGGAAACGTTCCTGGAAGTTCAGAAGGAAGTGAAAACACCATGGCCAAGGGATTATGCTGAATTACTGAATTATCTATACAACTATATAACAGTTGCATCGGAGACTTCCGTGTGTATGTAAGTGTGTATGTAACTATGTAGCAATGATCCGGAAGTACCTGTCATCCAATGGACAATTTCTCTTATGACTACTTTATTTTAAAAGCTTAACTTATCTAGCTTCATATTTTCCTGTTACCAACATCTTACCATTTTATATTTAACTATTATGGGTTTATATATCGCTGGTCGATATTAAACCTTTCGTATTTTTAAACATATAATCTATTGTATGGCGCTAAATAGCCTAAACGTGCTGGTGCGCCGTTAAACTTCAATTAATCAATCAATCAATCCTTGCATCTACTCCGAATATCAACGGCAGTTAACACGTATTCGTATGTCCGTCTTTTGACAGTATCATGTGGTAAAAATAATAAATCCGCCTGATGAACTTCATTTGGAAGATCGACATAAAAATGTTCATATTCGATTTTTTTAGGCAGTGATAGAGAATTTTGTCATATTACCTGTCGTAATAACCAATCTACAACAGGAGATTGTTTGACCTTTGCTCCGTCGGGGAGTTTATTATAAAAAGGATTACAAGAAGGTAAATATTATTCATTTGTTTTTTATTTTATAGGGATTTGTTTAAAGGCAGATTTGAGGTTAAGTCAATTATTACGGTTTTTACAATTTGATTTTAAATTGTTTTACAAAAGCATTCCTGCATGTAATATCATCATCCATTGGATACGATGATAATATAGTTATCGTATTTTATCACAGTTTATTGTTATTATTATAGTAGTAGTAACAGTAGTAGTAGTAGTAGTAAAAATAATAAGAATAGTAATAATAATGATATTAGTATTATTATTAGTATTAGTATTATTATTAGTATTAGTAGTAGTAGTAGTTCATGTTGTAATGTTGCATATTACACTAACGTATCTCGGTCTTTTCCATTGCTTGTAATTAGGTGTTCAAAGCGTTGAAGCGACTTCTCCCGTCTCCTCCCACTGTCAAAGGTATTGCTGCAGACTTTGAAGCAGTTAGGACAGTAGTAGTAGTTATAAGTAGTAATAGTGGTTTTAGTTGTTGTTGCTACTCGCGTAATATCAATATAAATAACTTTGTTATTCCTCTCCAATTACTAGCCAACTAAGTATTTTTTTACATTATTTTTACCGATGAACTATTTTCAAGATTCTGGCTAGCTGTAGCCATTTTAAACATTTGTATACCCTCTTTTCATGCTAGCTTTCGGCATTATTTCATTGCATCTTTAAATTAAAACATAGTTGCAAACAATTATTTATGTATATTAGTTAACATACGCACAGACCTCTTCATCATCATCACATTTAATTTGTGATTATTTAGGTATCTGGCTAGCTTTCCGGCATGTGTATCCAGGAGTGCCTATCCACGGCTGTGCATTTCACCTGGGGCAAGCTATGTGGCGAAAACTTCAGGAATTGGAGTTGAGAACAAACTACGTTCAAGAAAAGAGTGTTCATCTGTTTAGCAGGAAATTACGAAATAATACCGACACTCGAATGAATTTGCTAATGTGTATTTTAAATGATATATTTGTCATTATAATGTGTTATTTTATTAATAAATTGCTTTCATTATGTGTTTCTTTTTCAGGCGATGGCGTTACTATTTTTGCCTGCAGAACATATTGCCTCTGCCTTTTCCCGTCTTAAGGATCAGACCAAGATGATTCCCTTGTTATATAGTTGGATTGACTATGAAGAATAAACCTGGATTGCGAACATCAAATTCCTGGTCGACTCATCGTCTGTGTTCTGACATTCTGTACGGACCAACAAAGATGTAGAGAGTTGGCATCGTAGAATCAATGTGAAAGCCGGCAAAGCCAATCTTCCATTATATGTGCTAGTTAGTCTTTTATATGACGCAGCCACTTCAACTGGTATCTGAAAAAAAAGCTAAGAAGATACCAGAAAAAAAATATTAATAAATGCAGGCGAAAATATTCTCGGTGTGGGAAGAGTATCAGAACGGCGTCACATCCTCCTCAAAATGACTGAAACGTTGCAGCAGTATATACAGCCCGACTACTGAATGACGAGGCTTAATTGCATTTTTATACCATGCATATTGTAATTGTATTTTCTTCATGTATGCATGTAATAAAACTCTAGAATGTACATTTCGGAATAATGTTGTTAGTCTCTTGTTCTTTAAGAAACCTTTTCAAGCTATTCTTTTGTCTTACTGAGACATCTCATTCAGTCATTCTTTGGATGGTAATTCTTACTGTTCTAATATGGGAAAAATATATGCGATATTACATAGGCTGCTGTATTAAATACGTTTCAATACTGGCTATAACAAAGCGTGCATACATATCTTCGATTATTTAAATAATTAAATCTGTTTTAAAACAACAAAGTAAATATATGTAAAATGCAGTGCCAAATTAAATCGCGCTCTCTCTCTCTCTCTCTCTCTCTCTCTCTCTCTCTCTCTCTCTCTCTCTCTCTCTCTCTCATTTATGTGGAGGTTCACAAAAGTGAGCAAAAATGTGTACAAGCATGCCAATGCAATCGGCTATCTCTCTCCCCCTCCAACCCCCCCCCCACCCCCCACCCCATGGCTTAGTTGCCCGTATAATAAACCACGTTCAACATTTTAAAAGCAGGCGACAAAAATTGAAATTAACACGAGTATTAGGTCATGGAGAAGAGAAACTTACACAAACAACACTATTGTATCTGCATTCCGCCCCATTATCAAAAGATCGCAAAATGCATAATTGTTTTAAGGGATAGCCATTTTTAATTTATCGGACAGGTTAGTCATTACTAAATAATACCAAGAAATATGACAAGTAATTGTTAATTGGAACTATACAAAAATATGGACTTATTCAGTTATTTAAACTTGGCTAACGTTGTTTTTTTCTTACTGGCAATGTGAATATTTTTCAACATTTAACTTCAATGAATTTTTTGTAAATTAATTGGTGCGAAACAACCAGCAGCTTGGGTACGAAACGACCAGCAGCTTGGGTACGAAACGACCAGCACCTTGGTTACGAAACGACAAATTTCCACCGGGTACGAAACGACTTTGGTACGGAACGACCAGATGCCATAGTACATGTATGACCGGTCGATTGTAAGCAACAATACGAGTCACTGTGTTCTGACCCTGATCCCTATAAGTCTATAGCCGGGAATCAAGGTGAGAGTGACTATTTGTTCCGAATGCACCGAAAGCTTGTTAGAGTAACGCCCCCTACCAGCCGTACAATTCAATCGAATTATACAAATCGAACTGGATTGAGATGGTTATTTTAATTACTTTACTCGCGATTTAGTATCAGCTGATATTTTATATATTTTGGCATTATATAATTCTGTCACTGCATTATTGGGACTAGTTTTAAGGCCGTTTTCCTTTATCTTGTTTGCTATCTTATCTATGGTGGAAACGTGACGTGACGTTCATGTACTATAGATAGAATTTTTTCAGCAGGCGGTAGGTACATCAGTGTTTTATTTAGGTAGTTGTATTCTCATCTTTGATTTTCAAATACGAATATTTGGGTTTAAGAACATACACACACAAACACACTAAATCTTATAGTGTTATTCATAATACAGGAGTCTGTCGTTTTATCAATAGAATGAAAATGTGTGGCAACACGAAATAACCTTTACAGCACTTATTCTTGTTCCGAGGAAAGGAAACAAGTCGAGTGCTCTTTCTTTAAAATGGGTTTGATGTGCACAGGTTTTTGCATATTTTAAAAACAATAACGACATTGTTATATTTCTCTTGCTTTCTTACATCCTGAAAAATACAATGAAATACATTTAAAGCAATCAAAGTGTAGAACAAACAGGTACATGGACAGAATGGTCGATCCAAATAAGAAAAAATATATACATATACATAAAAGTATAATCAGTACATTTATTTAATTATGTACGCACCTATTTAGTCTTCTCGCAGTACATTAAACAAGATTAATGATTTCCTTCATATTTATTGACTAACCATATATTGTATAGTGAAGCAAATCTAAAATCATACATATTACAGGTGTAAATCAAAGTGTGGAGCAAAGTAGTGAGCAGACAAACATGCACATAGACAGAATAGTAGGCCCAAATAAGAATAAAACAGATTGATAACTTAAGTGTACTACAAGCATATCAATATATGTTAGTTCCAATGGAATATATATGAAGAAGTTATTCATTTGGAGATAAATATACAGAGTACATTACAAAAATCTGATATATCAAACACACATTATGAATCAAGGTAAGTTATCAAATAAGACAAAGATCAATTTCACATTTTTCTTGAAACAAGATCAGATGCTCATCTGGGAATGCAAATAAATAAAAGATAATAATTACAAAAAAAATATAAAATGCATTTAGTATTGCAACTTATAGAAATGAATACTGAAAGTGATCAAATATATTTTTAAATAACAGCATTTTCCTCTGCTATCATTTTAATACTGTGCAAATATAGGACATATATTTTATAATTACAATTAAATACCTTGCACGACAAATTCTAGATGACGCTGAATACGATTTTATAATCGCATATGGAAAAGCGAAAAATATACATGTCAGTCGTGAAAATGCTTACTTGTCTGACAGAACACGGTTTTGTACAATTGTTAGTTGCATCGAGGGCGAATCTCCTCAGTTTAAACATCTAAAATCATCTATGCTGGCTTATGTTTCTATAAACCTGCTATCGATAATAAATTTATTTCCTGACACCGTAGTTAGAGTCGTCACGGGTTTATTTTATATAGAAAGCAGGTATATAGAAGCAGTGTTTCGTTTTACAAAGTTTGAAACGCCATGGGGATCACAGAGAATAAAACGGGAAATGTTACATGATTATTCTGAATCCGCAGATGTTACGGATGAAGATAATTACCTAAAACAATAATCAAATATCAGAATTATCGAGGGCACCTTTGTTATCCGATCCAATATGTAGACATAAGACCGTTTACTTGAACGGGTGTGGCGGTGCTGGTAAGACGACTCGTGTTATCGAATTATTTCGGGAGAAGTCAGATATGATTGTCTTAACACCTACACACACACTTGCTAGAGAGATGAAACAACGAGGAGTTAATTATTGCACTTATCACAGTTATCTCTTTGTTGCATGTGCAATTATAAAATCTTATCATCTAGAATTAATTGTGCATAATGTCGCTTATGATCATATGCACCACCTTGAGTAAATTTACTGATTATTCTTCTACCGAGATCTTTTGCATCGTGCGGTAACCTAACTTAAGTCAGATTCTTATATGATATAAATGCCTCACTTACAGTCAGCGATATCGGCATTTTACCATCAATCATATATCGTAATAAAACTATTGGAGCTCAGCCTTTCTCAGTGAATTGTATACCAAACCAAATATGAAAGATCTGATGAAGATCCTTAGCAAACTCGAATGATATAATACGAGCAAATCCGGTTCGATCAAAATCGGAAAGTGGACCATTTATAGATACTCTCTATTCATTTCATGACAAGGGTGTCCAAATCTTTTGAAATATCCAGAACATTCTCCGTAGCCTAGAAAACTTTCCGGAGGATAATACGCGACCATATCCACAGAACATCTTTATAGTCGTATTTAGTATTCCATAATCCATCGTGTCCATATTGACAACAACTTAATTGTACGTCTTCAAGAAAGTCAAATCGTATTGGTTTCCACGAATTCCTCTCTCGGGCAAAGTGAGCTGCAACTGATGGAACTAAAAACAATTTGATAGCAATTGCTCAATATTTTCCGTTGAAATTTCTGCGTGTGTTTTATTCATTTCTTCATTAAAAGAGATTCTTAACGATATATTTCACCGTTAGGTCTTACTAATTGATCAACCTTACATTTTCTCCTTGATACAAATATGTCCATCTGGTCTAATAAATTCATCGTCGTTCTCAGAATTCTGAAATACTCATACTGACACAGGATAGTTTTAACTTATTTCGTGAATAAAATCAGACATGTACCCGGGATAAAATCTTTCGGTTCGATCTGGTGGAAATATTGTTACTGAGTTACTACACGCGTGGGCATTATGATCGATGATACTTATTGGAGTTTTTCCTTTTTTATAATGTTTCGAATCGTATAAAATCTCTCCTGTTATAGTTTTTACTATTATTTTACATTTTAGTATCTGTTCTAACTTTGATAATTGCAGCCTCAGTATTTTTTACTAATCCAGCCAACTTGTTTATTTTTCTACGTCTTTGATCAGCTAACCCGTTTACGCGTATCGCATTTGAAACAATGCTCGATTAACCGTTCCGTCACACAATTTATCCTTGAAATTTTCATTGGTTTCAAACTATCAAAACTGGGATTTTCATTTATCGGATATATTCCATAAATAACAGCGGTTACAGGATACGTTCGCTCATAATACGGTTTGTCAATACTAGTCAACATTCCTGGTTTGGAATTTTTACTCAGTATGACAGTTTTTTCGTTAACAAGGATAGGATCATATTTAACACGATTAATCTAATTATCATTTTCTGCAAGTACAATAAATTTCACTCTGAAAAAATAATTTAGCCCATTAAGATGGGTAATGATATTTTCCGCTCGTTTGTCGTTCATTGTAGCGTTGACACCTACATGGATTTTGAATGTTGACCATACGTGAGATGCGCCAGTGTAGTTTTCTATTTAACGCAGAGAGGGGCTATTGTGTATGCTGTACTGTCCTGAGAAGAAGTTAATTAAGATTTATGTACTGTGCTGTCCTTAATTAAGATTTATTGTATCCTTCTGGACTTGCTAGGATTAATAAGTCATTCTAGGAGTTCACATAAGAAAATTATGTGTAGTATGTCGTCATACACCAAACACACCCTCCTAAGCTTGTTAGACTGTCGTTGACAGGCATGGGGCTCACATAGAAGAGTTGTGTTTCGTGCCCCTGGGCCTAGTAAAGTGTCATAATGCAACTTAGGGTTTCACATGGGGTTATGCTGTCTTGTATATATGAAATTTAGACCTGCTAAGATATCAGAAGACAAATTAGGGTTCACATGGGGTCATTTAACTGTCAATATAAATTTATCTCTCTTACCCTGCTAAGTTGTCATAAGGCAACTTAGGGGGAATGGAGATTGTGTTGTCCTATATACGTTACCTTTGGACCTGCTTTTAAAAAAATTAAAGATCTATTCATTATATAATGAATTATGAAAATATTATTAACATTATTTCTGCTCTTACAAATTTGAAAAATGAAGAAATAGAATTATCTGGTAAACTAAATCCTAAACCAATTCTTTCTGATTTCGTATAGATACAAGAATTTAAATCCGCTGATATATATATATATATATATATATATATATATATATATATATATATATATATATACACACTCTGCCAGCATAATATAAATTTAGCAAGGAAATTCAGCAAGCTGTTTTCGCTTTATTAGCGAATGATATAGAATTAAAGAGAATGGTGCCTCTTTTGACGCAGTAGAAAAGGTTAGATTAGAATTATCAAATGAATACTTAACAAGAAAAACTATCAATGTACGTATAAAACAAATAGAAAGAATTATAGAATCTGAAAGTAGTTCTGAGTATAGAAATTGAAAGTAGTTAAGTACTGAGTGTAGAAAGGGAAAGTAGTTATGTACTGAGAGGTTATCGCGAAAATCCTCTATAATAATATTATTATTCCGCACGAATGACTAATTCTGATGTAGTAAAAATCGTGAAATCGTCCAAATGACAAATTCTGATGGGGTAAATGCTTGTAAAAATAGTTAAAATCCTACCAAAACATAAGAATATACTGAACTATTTGTTTCGCAGCGCAAAAGTCCTATAAGAAACATAAAATAAACACTATTTTGTTTTGTCAGCGCAAAAATCATATCAGAATTTTATATAATATTATTTTTATTCCTCATGATTTCCATTTTCTGATCAGGTAAATGGTAGCAAACATTGTGAAAATCGTCCAGACTGTACATTCTGATGGGGTGTCTGATAGTAAAATTCACGAAAATCATATCAAAAACATAAGAATATAATGAAAACAATTTTTGTCAGCGCTTAATTCCTGTATTCTTTTTCAGGAATTCTACATTTTGATGGGGGTGTTTACTAGTAAACATTGTAAAAATCCTATCAAAAACATAAGAATATAATAATAAACCTTTTTTTTTGTCAGGTCAGACAATAAATTGTCAATAAAATTTAATGTAAAGATTCAGTTGTAGACTCTGCTAGGACAAATCAATTAAATGTCCGTTTTTTTGTACGAATGTTTGAAATTAATTCTTGTCAGAATCGGAGTTATACCGGATTAATTGATTCTTGTGCAATCAAATTTCCAGAGGGGTTTTCGAGGGGTGAATGTAGACATAATTTATCCCTGCTAAACCTGATTTGATATTCTTGTGTTTGTCTGATAACATCCATCAATCGCATCACATACAAGATTGACTGCGATTCTCGATGTTATATTTACTATTCCCGGTGATATATGTCTACCAACACCAAATGGATCAATATTGTAACGGAGAATATTAGCCTGCCGTAGATTGTTCCTCCATGCAGTGAGCATCCTAGAAAAGAATTCATCTGTACTATTATTAGTAGATTTCTTTAGTTCATCTGGGTTGTACGGGATATTCAAATTTTAGTAGATCAGCTTCTACTTTCGAGTACATGCTAAGGAATGTTCTTTTTTTAATTAGTGTTATCTGAATTAATTATCATTTGTATGAGCTTTCGATTAATAAGTTCAACATCAAATTGTATTTGATTAAATATTTATATTGTTTGATAATATTATCCCGTGGCGATGATAAATTAAAAAGATACTCGGTAAAATACTGACTCAAAATTTCTATCTGTTGTTTGTGAATTTCATTAAAGTTATTAAAATTACTGGCACTAGATGAAGCCGTATCATTACTATTTTCTCTTTTAAATTGGTACATTTCAACATCGCCTAT
The DNA here is from genome assembly GCA_029339505.1 of Unio delphinus. Taxonomy (NCBI): domain Eukaryota; kingdom Metazoa; phylum Mollusca; class Bivalvia; order Unionida; family Unionidae; genus Unio; species Unio delphinus. The sequence goes on along the minus strand of JAQISU010000041.1, from coordinate 2,997,669 downwards.
GAATACAAGTTCACCATCATATGTATCCTCGCGTAGAAAATATCTTAAATTTAGGGGATTTCCATGATAGGAACGATTGTCTGAAGTAAAATCAGACCAGGCTGGTTTAGGTGATGGTGGTGGTGCTTTCGGGGCAACTTCAGGTCATCCTAAAACAGTTATAATTGATGACTGATAAATATCCACGAAATAATCAGGAGAATTTATCTATATTGCGGCTGATAATGTTGGTTCGTGAACTGTTATAGCTGTTTTGATTCTTTTCCTGTAACAGATTTAATTATACGCTGGAATTCATCATTGATATATTCGATTTAATAAGAGCCTTTTGATATTCCAATAGTATTAAAATCGGGGGATTCCATCTGGTTTATTCTTATTTGCAAATACCAGTGAATTATTTTAATGTTGACGCCCGAATGATTTTGACCGAATAATTGGCCAGCTGTAATATACTCGTAATTGAGCAAGTGCAATTTCTTTTATCGGGAATTGCAGTTGGAACATTTACACTGAATTAATGGTTGGATGAAGTTATTGAGATCATTGTTCTCTTTAGTGGGTTTGTATTAGCAACGATCTGTTTCAGTAGTTCTTGCGACATTATTATTATTATTATTATTATTATTATTATTATTATCTAAATCCGACGTCGTGGCCTCGTCGTAAATCTTAAACATCGCTGAGAACTCGTTATTTGATATTATTCCGTCGTTAAGGCTTGATGATATCAGCGAGGATAATTGGGAATATGCAGCAGCCGCTAATAATATTATCATGTGTTTGTTTAATCGTGTCAATGCTCGTCTTGATACCAGAAAGTTTTCATAACAATGTTCAACGGAGTACCAAAGAAATTATTTCTGATTTCGTCAATTTTTCTCAACTTTCTACGGAGATGTGCAAACGTGCTTATACGAACATCATACTCGGAGCGCAAAGTTGATAGTTTCTTCTCTATGGTGATGTAGTTGATATCTACATAATGTTTTGTTGCCGCATTCGTGTCAGATGATGAATCTCCAAGTACGGCGATCTTATTCCCGTTCATGTTGAGTGCGCCAGTCATTGTATCACCGGATTTTTGTACTCCCGCATTAATATCATCTAATATCGTTTGCATAATAATACCGGATTTAATTCCTCCGTTTGAAGCAAACACTGATATGGAAATTTTAGATGCTCCATTAATTCTAGCAATAATATCATTGAAGGAAAGATTACTCGTGTTTAATTGTCCCTGCTTATCCTGCAATATAACAATCTCGTTTGGATCTACATTTGTAAGATGTAATAATTCGTATAATTCGTCGTTAATGATTTTTAACACTCTGTTGTGAAATTCCTTTAAGTAGGTTTTTGTTTCGAGAAAGATCTCCCCTAAATATAAAGAATTATACTTTAAGATCTCTTTAAAAGGCGATTATTCGTGTACTCGTGTATAGCGTTATGTGGTAGTTTGGTTTATTTTCATTATTTTATTATTATCGGCTCCATATTGGTGGGTCAGTTAAGGTCTGTGTTGGTAATGTTGAACACCAAACCAGGATTTTATGAACATTGACATACTCGATAAAATCTTTTGGCGGGGGTAACCCATACGAATCGAAATAAACAATTCCACGTGGATCAATCGCGTATGTGGTCCAATGAGTTCCAGGTCCGGTGCATTTATCCAGATTAATTATACCGGTATCAACGCTGTTTGGTCTGGAAGGTAACTGGTCTCGCATAAAAACACCTCTGAAGTCTTTTAGTGTTCCATTTGTAGCAGTATCGATTAAATCAAAATTTGACATTGGTGTTATTAAATCGTTTCTGGTAGTCTCATACTTTTCCTTATGATTAAGGACTCCCAGGTAATCCCAGGCCGCTTCCGAAAGTGAAAAGACTCCCTGGAAGTCTCAGACCTTTACCTCTTTTTTTAATCCTTTCCCCGTTGCTTTCTTATGTGCCATTCATGCCGCTGTCATGTTGATTTAGCGCTATCAGACAGTGTCATAATTCCATTGTTAACGAAACCAACTCGCAAATTCTCTGCATATGGCTTATTAACTTCAACATGTTTGACACGTTCTACTTCAGCAAGTAAAACTATCTACTCATATCATGAACGTGAAGGTTAATTCTTGATCGTTGATTTCGTTATATTGCGTGATAAGAATAAAATTGATAATCACCTACAAATTCATCTTTGCGAACCGGTGCGTCCATATCAAATGCTGTGACGGGTATACGTTTCAACATTTATTATACATTTCGAGATCTAAATCGTGATCTCGCTGACTTTCTGAAACTACTTCCTGCTATTAAATTTGCAATAATATTTCCTTGTACTTCATCAGATCCTTGATTTTCATCAAGCTGCTAGCTTTTTTTATATCTGCGGCTTGGTTTATTATTTTACTGACATTCGCGAGCTTTTTTGTCGTATTAATCGTGCTTGTCTATCCTCGGCTGCAGAAAACGCTTTACTGGCAATATTACCAATAACACCAGTAGCTTGAAATAATCGTCGACAAATATCAGCGGCTTCCTTATTTATTTTTGTTGAGTTATTTCCAGTCCGCGTTCTTGCTATGAGAATTCTAATTTTGCTATGTCGGAAAGTGTATTGTTAGGACAGGTAACATGACTACTTCCCCAAGCAACGTTTGGAGAAAAACCACTACCTGTTGCACCAGTGTCAGGCACATCATAAAATTGTTCTTTTGTTTTTAGTTGATCTATTTTTTTCAGATAACTTTATTTAAAAAATCTGGACCATTCTTACTAATACTACCCTTATTATGACGAATGTTAAAGATCTCTTACGATAATCAGCCTCGTACAATTTTTGTATGTTCCGATAACTTATCAGGCGAATAATTTGAATCATCTTCAGTATATTTAGCTAATTGATCATCAGCCATATCTTTAATTTTTCAAAAGTTTCTGTTTTAAATTTATCAATGATTTTAATCAGATGGAGGAATTTCTCTCTCTTGTGGTTTCTGCTGTTTTTGTTCTTTCTTTTATTCTTTTATTGTTTGCTGTTTTTTTTTCTTCATTTTGACCATACGCTTTATCGACCGCATTGAGGTAATGTATATACATGATGCACTTTATGTGTCAATTCGACTCGTGTTTTATAAAACACATCAGCCCAGTGTTGTAGACCAGAACTATATTTTCCATATGTTGGTCTCAACATTCTTTTTCTTTTTTCATAAGTCGTAACAAGTTCAGGAAATTGATCTGGACCAGTTTTGTCAATTGCCGTTAAAGCATCTTCAGTAAAATGTTTGTTTTTTTCTCTTTAGTAATAGATATTGCTAGTTGAGGCATTCGAGCAGAAAGACCTTGTAAAAGTCTCAATGTTTCTTCATTTTTTTTTAGCTGTTTTTTCAAGTTGAGGATGAAGAGGTTTAGTTGTTTCCGTAACTGGTTTGAATAGTTGTTGAGAACTTTCCGCAATATCCATCTGAGATTTTTGGCGTTCCTGTAATTTTCGCCTGACAGAATCACGGACTGGTAGAAATTTCTTAATTGCTTCGAGACGCTCTCGTGCCCACCGAGTGGTTAATGCTTCACCAACAATTATTGCTAGAACAATGATTTAATTTGCAGCAGCAGAGATGGTGTGACCTCGAATAAGTGTCCATGAGGTACGCACGCGCGTATAATAATAATAATAATAATAATAATAATAATAATAATAATAATAATAATTAAAAATAACAGTAACAAAATTTGACAACCCATTTAGAGAAACATTCGGTTGGTTAGTGGCTTCTGTTTGCGTTTTTTGACGTTTATGTTTCGTTTTTGTAAGAAGCCTTAGTTTAATAAAATAATGTCTCAATTATAAGGTGGGCTAATCCTTTCCTCTGCTTGTTCTCTGCATGTAAGAGTTAAACATTTTTCATTCTAAACATTAAACACTCAGTCCATAGCATTTCAAAATAGGGGCATGCTATTAAGCATTAGCGCTTAAGAGTAAAATGTTCATCAAACTGGTTCGGTAAGCTTTATATAACGAGGCAATCAGCCACCCCCACCCCCCGGATTTAATATTTTAACCTGCTGAAAGACATAGAAAGCGATTTATGCAGTTAGTTTCACAAGCAGAGCAGTAGCCTAAATCTCCAAACCCACTGGTGTCGGATAACTGGTCAATGTCTAGATGGAATTCATATGAACGTTTCTACTGTGTGAATTCATATGAACGTTTCCACATAGTACTCAATGAGAGGCGTACCTTATTGTGCATTGTTTCACATAAAGTTTAGAAAATGTTAGTTTAATTCAGTTATATATCAACAGAACTAGTTATGTACTGCTCGTTCTAAATATATCCTTCTAAATATCGTACAAACTATAAACCGTGTTGATGGATTACTTGTCACGATCATGCACTTGACGAAGTATAAAGTACTCTCTAAACATTTTGCACAACAATAATCAGTTGCTTACCTTTTCTTGTTCTCGATGGTCATGTGCATACATCCAGGAAGTAAATTAGTCTTTTGTTGGGAAGACGTTGCGAATAGTGTATATTATGCTGAAATACTGAGGATTAGACCCTAAAGTATTGAACGAGTAAATAATATCAGGTACGTCTACATAACTGAAATTTCATAGATTCTGCCGAAAACTCACCTTTCGTTGATTCTGTTTTAACGCCACGTTTCTTTACCTGCTTAGTAAGTGTCAAATCTACACTTGATAAGTCAACGTCCCAGCTTTGCGCGTAAGTGTGCTAGGCCAGTTGTGACAAAATCATGAGCGATCTATCACAGAAGGAAAGGAAGATATAGCGTGTAATATATAGTTCGGACGGTCTGATGTATATGCAGGAGGACTATACAAAAGTATCGCTATAATTTATTATTCCTCAGATTGTTTTGTTCACGTTGTTGTTTCAAACATGAATTAAGATACGTCGGCCGTGCATCGGTTAGAAGATGGACTTGGGCACTTACTAGTATTAGAGGATAAACTAGGGCACGTACTATTATTATACGGACTCCGAGTGACCGAGTGGTCTAAAGCGCTCTCCGTTACGGATCACTGCCATCTCGCCTCTGCCTTCGTGGGTTCGAGTCTCAGATTGGGCCAATCTGTGTATGTGAGAAAGCTTGCCAGTAGCTTCTCGTCAGTATGTGGTTCTTTCCGGGGGGCGGGTCTCGAAGTTTTCCTTCACCATTAATACTGGCGGCCATGTCTAGCCCATGGTGTGCTAATAAATTGCGTCAGACCCTACAGCATCGACAGTTTACTACAATAGAGAGATTAACGTTCAGCTACTTTCGTATTCCATACAAAACGCCAATTCGATTAATAACACTGTTCAAGCATGGTTATATTAGAACACGAAGAGTAAAAACTGGACTTAAAGTATGACTTCTAATACTCTAGGTCTGTGTGAGATGGTGCAATGTTCTGCGATATCTTACATTTCGTCTCTAAAACACATTTTTATAAAAAAGACAAAATATAAAAGATATGAATGTATGTATGTATGTATGTATGTATGTATGTATGTATGTATGTATGTATGTATGTATGTATGTATGTTGTGTGTTGTGTGTGTGTGTGTGTGGTCGAATGGTCTAAAGCGATCTTTTTACGGATCACTGCCATCTCACCTGTCTCCGTGGGGTCGAGTCTCAGATTCGGTCCGTGTGGGTAAGTGAGAAAGCTTGCCAGTAACGTCTCGTGGGTTGGTGGTTCTTTCCGAGGGATTTCCCGAATGCTTCCTCCATCATTAATACTGGCGGCCATATATAGCCTATCGGGAACTGAAAAATGGCGTTAATATACAATTTACAATATGCTCTTAGGCTATGTTAAAAATCCAAAATCACACACACACACACACACACACACACACACTGAGCATTTACAAACTGGACATCACATTACATGCAGGGAAATTCATATTTTAAGAACTGTTGCACGCTAACAGTTAATAATTATCTGCATTTTAAATACAGGTACACATTCCAGCATAAGATGATCGTAAGCATAAAAGGAGATTATGTGGTATCTCCGACCGTTATAATCATAATGTAATATTATATGGACATGCATTTGATAAGTAACAGGTATAAAAGGTATCCAGGCTTGCTTCAGTTTTCACCATGGTTATTCTACAGTGGAATAAAACCATATCAAACATACGCAGTTAAGGTGAGACGTACAACTAGTATACTGATGCAGGTTGAATGATAAAACCGTGAATGATCATGCAGAGACAAAATTAATGAAAACTTCATAATCGGAGTTAATAATTTGACTAAAAATCTGTTCGTAGCAAACCCAAAAGAAAACTCAGAATTATGGAATTTGTATTTCAGTTTTCTCAAGGAAATAAGTGGTCACCCTTGTATATAATGGAATGTACCCTATTATCACTCTTAAGATTTTTTTTTGGGTCCGGAAAGATGGCCGCCATCGCTTAACTGCTCGAGATTGTTCTCTATCATCGTCTACATTATTGTGTTTCATCATGCATAGGCTGTTCCGTTCGTATGTGTTAATTCATCTCCTTGTTTTGAAAATGAGAACAATTAGAATTTTTCTCAGCTGTTTTGTCCCAATGTTAAGACGTCATTTGTTTTTTAATTAACCGCCGTCATGTGTCCGCTTACTATACGACGGACCCTCATTAATTGAATTAAATGACCACACCTTGGTTCTAGATACTACATTGTGCTCAAGACTAAACGAACTGGGAATACATTCATCATTTCTTAAATGTAAACGTAAGTGAAAAAAGAAACGTTCTTTCAAAGCTGGCCGGCGTAGAACAGGAAGAAGAACTCCAGTTATCTCCCTTTCGCCCGTAAAGGATAAACAGCTTAAAAATTCTGCGGTTAATTTGAATAACCTGGTTCAAATTCCTCTTAAATCGTCAACCGTTGTGTCAACTGTCCCAGGGATACCACTACCTATTGCATTATTCAACACTCAATCAGTAGGATCACCGGAAAAGCGCACAGAAATTGTTAACTTTATCAACGACCAAAATATTGACTCTCGCGGAGGTGGAATTGCTGTAATTACAAAGAATTCCATGATCAAATGCCTTAAGTACAACACAACCTTCAATTTCTTCCACACATCGTTTGAACTAATCCAAACAACGCTCACAATGGAACAAAGGTCGGTCCATTTTTTCTGTCTCTACCGTCCTCCTCCTAGTAGAAAAACAAGCTGACTGAATCTCTCTTTTTGGAGCAGTTTCCAAATCTTCTAGAGTATGGAAATTCGATAGGTGGCAACCTAATTATTCTTGGAGATTTCAACTTTCACTTTGACTGTCCTGGTCAACCATACATGTCAAAACTCCTAGATTCCATTCATGTTTTCAATCTTAAACAGTCAGTTAATCAACCTTCCCATAAACTTGGTCACATTTTAGACTGATTTCTTTATAGACCTGATGATAATATTCTGCAATCCACCTTTGTATCCCACGAACTTGCATCGAATCACCTCTGCATTGTATGCCATCTCGACGTATCAGTCCCTAACCCTCCACCACTATTTGTTTCTAAGAGAAACCTCCGTATGATAAATAGAACCAAATTCATGCATGACATCCAAGAAAACCAAACAACTTTCTTTCATCCAACAGCGGAACAACTTGATAATTGCCTGCGTTCATTGCTTGAAAAACATGCCCCAGCCACCAAATGCAGAGTATGAGTAAAAAACGTGTTCTTCATGGTATAGCAGTGTTAGGGACCAGCTTCGCACTGCTAAAAGACATCGCCGAAAAGCAGAGAGGCGTTGACTTTCCACCAGACTCACTATTCATAAGTAAATCTACGAAGACGCTAAAAAGAACGTCACAAACATAGTCCATTTAGCCAAATCAACCCCCTACAGTGCTAAGATCACGGAGAGTTCCAGCTGCAAAGAGCTCTTCGAGATAACTAACAAATGTCAAGGAACAAATGTACACCACTTCCAACAATTTTCTCTCCACTAGACCTACCAGACCAATTTGCAAATATCTTCGATGACAAAGTACAAACCATTAGAGATTCGCTTGACAGCACAATTTCAACTGATTCGTCACCATACAGTTGTGATGCAGAATTTGAGCGACAACCGTTAGGAGCATTTGAACCTGTTTCTATTGATTTAGTACGGACAATCGTGATGAAAAGTGCACGAACGTCTTGGAACTTGATCCAATTCTGACATCACTGCTGCTTGAGTGCTTAGACCCAATATTGCCTTTACTAACTGATGTTATTACTATCTCTCTCTCATCAGGGGAATTCCCATAATTTTTCAAAACTGCCATCGTAAAGCCACTGCTGAAGAAACTAACACTGGACCATAACGATTTAAACAACTACCGCCCAGTTTCTAATCTCCCATTCATGTCAAAAATCTTAGAAAAGGTTGTTCTAACTCAACTTGTATCTCATTTGAATTCAAACAGTCTTTTTAGCAATGTACAGTCTGCATATTGCCCTTGCCACAGTACGGAAACTACTCTTCTGAAAGTATTTAATGACATTCTCTCTGCTTTGGATAGTGGAAAGATTACAGTCCACACTCTCCTTGATTTATCTGCAGCATCTGACACAATAGACCATGATATATTACTTCACCGTCTCCAGCATGTATTTGGCATTCAGAATATAGCCTTACAGTGGTTCAAGTCCTACTTAGTTAACATGACACAAATTATATCTGCAAATGGAATACACTCCAGCCCAGTTGACATATGTTGTGATGTTCCACAGTGAAATGTTCTTGGACCTGTTCTCTTCATTCTGTATACTCAGCCGCTCTCAAGTGTCATAGATCATCACCCAGTGCATTTCTGATGTATAATCATGGATGACATGTAACAAGCTGCATATGAATGATGATAAAACTGAGGCCATTCTAATCACAACACAAAGACTTTCTCATTCACATCCTTTACCTCAGACAATAAATATCAGCAACGCCAACGTTAAATTCTCACAGTCAGTACGGAACCTAGGCGTTACTCTAGACAGTACTCTCACATTGCATCAGCATATCATGAACATATGCAAGGCTGCATATCTTGAATTGAGACGCATCAGTTCCATTCGTGAATATCTTTCAGTTGATTCCACTAAAACACTTGTGTTTTCATTAGTACTTTCAAGACTGGACTATTGTAACTCAATTCTGTCTGGTTCGTCACAATATACTCCAGAAACTTCAAAAAGTTCAAAACACAGCTGTACGGATCATCTTTAGAGTACCTCGATCAGAGCACACCTCACTGTTCTGTACCCTACATTGGCTAACAATTCGATACAGAATCAAACACAAAATTAATTCTCTGTGCTATGTTTCAATGACAGATTCCAGTCCAACATACATATCCAGCCTCACCCATGAATATACACCAGCTAGATTCTTATGCTCTTCTTCTGATAATCGTATACTCATTGTTCCCATGGTGAAAACAAAGTCATATGGACAACGTTCGTTTGCACACCAGGGCCCGGCGACGTGGAACGAATTGCCCATTGAAAATAGACACAAAGACACAGTGGTCCCTTTTAAGAGTGCTCTTAAGACTCACCTGTTTCGACTGCAGGGACGAACTTAGCGACCTAATCATGTTTTGTATCTTATATGTTTTCAGCATGTTTTTATGTTTTCCAATTTCATTGTTTTTGTCATTTGTTGTTCTGTAGTATAGTAATATCATTATTGATGGTGTAAAGCGCTTAGAGCTTCGTAAGATTAGGCACTACACGAAGTCTTCATTATTATTATTATTATTATTATTATTATTATTATTATTATTATTATTATTAAGACACTGTAAACCCAGTGGCGTGGCGACCGGGGGGGGGGGGGGGGGGGGGCAGGTGGGGCATTCGCCTCGGCGCCGGTGGCTAGGGGGCGCCAAAGCGGCCCAAAGTATCAACATAACTTGCCCTGGGCGCCAAATATCCTTGCTACGCCACTGTGTAACTGTCAATCATACATATCATTAAAAAACTTTATTTTTATAAATTTATTTAAAACGTAGACATATATAGTGACCAGGAGAAAATCACTGCTACAGTTACTATTGGTGATGAGGATTACCGCTCGATACTAATCCTGATAGTAAGTTCCTTTAAAGTAATATAATATTGTATCATTATAAAGTATATTTGGCGATTAGAAGTTGTAATTTTTGGTTGAAAATGAGATTTCTCAAAATTAAAATTAAAACCCGACATGTAAGTACAATTCATTTCTTGAGTGCAAAATAGTGTATATAGTTGAATTGTCAAGATCGCGGTATTTCATCTGTTCTTCTTAAGCCGTACCTTGCTAAAACAAAAATGGACGTATATGGTCATTGTCCATATTTGTCTGTCCGTCGGTCCGTCCATCCATCCATCTATATATCTATATCTATCCACCTTGTGAGTGAACTTGAATATTACATATTGAATTTAATTTTGTAGCCATACGATATGCGACCGGCAAGAGAAACAGGAAGATCAGCCCGAAGCGAACCGAGATCCGAACAAGAGACAGCGTCCTCCACTCCCACAAAACTCGTTGTGGCGGCCATTGACTTTGGTACCACATATTCAGGATACGCATACTCTTTCCTTAGCGACTTCAAGAAAGACCCTCTTACGATATATGCCAATACGAAATGGAACTCGGGTGGAGGGGAAGGGCTGGTAACCGATAAAACGCCAACAACCATCCTATTCAAACCGAATGGAGACTTTCATTCCTTCGGTTACGACGCCGAGGATCAGTATGCAGAACTAGCTGACGACGATGAACATGAAGATTGGTACTATTTTTCGAGGTTCAAGATGACACTTCATGGACAAACAGTATGCTGTCTGTCTGTCTGTCTGTCTGTCTGTCTGTCTGTCTGTATGTATGTATGTATGTATGTATGTATGTATGTATGTATGTATGTATGTATGTATGTATGTACGGGTATGTATGTATGTATGTATGTATGTATGTATGTATGTATGTATGTATGTATGTATGTATGTATGCAACACAAAGATAGAAAAATTTAAATCGAGTTTATGTTGAATATGTACTCCTAATGACGTAATATATAATAATATCAATATAGAAACCGAGTTAGATAGCCACGTAGTTAGATAGCCACGAAGCCAAGATGATGTTTGGACTTGTTTTCTCCGCATTTTGCTCCAATTATAACTGCAATAAAGTTTTAAGGTGATGGTAAGTAGACAACTTTTGACTCTTGAAGCAATCAGCATTCTCCAAAACAATAACAAAACTAAGTTTCGTTGTTTGACTGGTCTAAAATACCAATAAGTGTAATGCTCCTGGAAATAATACGTATATTTTTTACATCAATAAAGTATACGTACGTATGTGCGTATGTTTATTTATCAGCCTTCAGTATTTTTAGGAATTACCATTTACTGTTTGTAATACGAGTCCAGCTAATGTGTTGGACTGTTGTGATTCCCTTCTTTACAATTATGTGACTAATTGCTTCCTATTGCACAATGTATTTTTGCAAGCAGATATATGCTTTAACCTACATACATTCCAAGAATATAAATTTCTGCTCAACAATTACTTCATTACAATTTGACGCATTTGCTGTATGTTACGCAGTTCTTATCTACCGTTCATCTTCGTGGCCTATTAAACTGGATTTATTTATTATGTAATATCTAAAGCTGGTTACGGAAACATTTTCTTTACACTCATTTTATTCAATGCATTATACAGATTGGATCAAATGCACGAATCAAGATGTATGTTATCAATGTCATATTCACAGCGTATGTAATATTGAAAGATGGTCACGTAAGAATGTTAGTTAAGTAATATATATGCTAATTTTTATATGATGATGATACAATCAGAATATCAGACGAGAAATGAAGTTGAAGGACGACCAAGGACACCAAATGCCTGCGATGAAAGTCTTCTCTGAGGCGATCAAGTATTTAAAAAATGATCTGTTGGAAAGCTTGCGCAAGAAAATCCTTGACATGAAGGATACGGATATTCACTGGGTCATCACCGTCCCCGCTATTTGGGATGATGGCGCGAAACAGTTCATGAGGGAGGCTGGTGAAAAGGTATCTATTAGAGATGACATGTTATTATTTCAGCAATACGTGCAAACGTTATGTGCCCAACATATCTTGTTTGTATATTTGTCTGTTTTTCCATCAGTAATTGCATCTAGATAGAAATTTAATATAGGAATTTAACATTGTGTAATGAGAACGTGTCGCGACCAATTAAAATCTTTTTTTTTGTAAGATCACAGTCGTGTATTTAGTGATTGAAGCTAATTTTGTAACTTGAATTTGCAACAACGTGGTAAGAATGTGTTGAATATTTTACTGAGCAGTTTTATTGGTATCTTTTTCTCAAGCCATCATTGCAATATACAGACGATAAACGCAACTGTAACTACGAAACCTCCAACCACAATATAATGAATAAACTTCTCAGCAGTCCCGTGGAGTATTTGTAAAGTAGCCTTTTAGTCATTCCTTGGCAAAAAAAAAACGATCGAAGTATGAATATTCAATATTATTTGACTGTACCCAACGACATTTTTAACGAATGTGTCTCCCACCAACAGATTATGTTGTTGTTTTTCGACGAAAGTATCTCAGTTTTATGCAACTAGACCACTAAGCCCGTCGGCTAATACCTTCGGCTCATTGAGGAATCGAGCAATTTTTGTCCTCGAAACACTAGACAAAAATATACAAGAACAGATATACAAGAACAGATGGACAGAAACAATTCAGAACGTTTCTACATATGCACACATAAACACACAAAACATTACGCTAATGGCAGCTAAAATGAAACCGTAATAACACAACATAATATTTTTAAACCTCTTGTCACCGCTCCGGTGGCCTAGTGGTTAGAACGTCCGCCGCGGAAGTCGTGGTTTCGATCCCCGGTCAAGTCATACCAATGACTTACAAAATTGGTACTAACATCTGCCTCGCTTGGCATTCATCATTAAGAAGTTAGTGTTAGGACTGGTCGGCCTGGTGTCAGGATAATATGACTGGGTTTGGGCATCATGCTACATGTCTGCAGAATGATGCCTCAGTGCTAGACATTACTATAAACTGCCTCACTGCAGACATCGTAGCGATATGACTGAAAAATTGTTAAAGCTACGTTAATAATCCTAATCACACACACACACACACACACACACACACTAACCTCTTGTCAACACAATGTCTGCTATGTTCAACGAATAGCTTAAAGACGCACTCAACACAGTAAATAAATGTGTAATTATCAGCTAACATGACATCTCTCATCTCCTACAACTGGATTTGATCGATACCAAAACACTCTCCATCAAATTGTTTACATGTGTTCATTCTATTTTGGGTAGAAACATTGGCATTGCTGCTCACTCCAAAGAGTCTACAACAATAACAGATTCTTCAACTATTTTGATGCCCCCTTGAAACTGAATGAAGGACTCAGATGTGTACCCAAATATCGGTGAGTGCAGCACTGGTAATCCAAACCATAGCTGAGAGTGATTCCCTCGAATGTGGATTATGTTATGGTTTCTTATAATCTAGGAGGAACACATATCAAGTACACGAAATATTTTAAAAATCTTCATTACCTTGTCACAAAAACATATTTTTACATTCGAACACAAGTATAAACGTACATCTTAGCTAGCAAACGTTCTGATGTGAAAACCTCTCTACACCTTATCGTATCGATCAGATACTTCTGTGCTTCAGGTCTCTGAATTTCATTCACAAGCTACTGCATCCGATCAAAATAGAATTGCTCAAGTTTGAACTGTTCCTATGTTATCGAGACATGACTTGAATGAACTGATAAATTAACACTTTTCCAGTGCCGGTCAGTGTTGGCACAAATACCTTTCACTCAAGCCTGAATTGGCGTTCCCTCTGTTACATAGACATACTTTTGACGTCAAACTTTCAAAGCATTCTTTTAAGTCAATTCACCACACCATTTTCTGTCATTGTACAATGCAAAAGGCTATTGGTTAATTGACATTAAATATTAAAGAAGGCAACTCATGAGATCCAATAGATGACGCAAGGACAAAGCACAAATATATTGGTTCGATCCGCCAAGGTCTAGATAGGATTATCATATCGGACCCTTGGCTAGCGAAGATGATAAAAAAAGATTTCAAAAAAAATATTATGAGCACCATACATATTTATAAGCGATTCTCTTGGAGTGGCTTACAACTCAAGCATCAAGCGTATCAAGGAGTAGCCACGTAGGCACAGCAATACTAATTGGCGGCGTAAAATCGTCAGATACACGAATGTTTTATTTTATAACAGCCTCATTCAACCGCACGAACATTGCACTTATATTACTGGGAATGTTCCAAGACAGAACTTGTTCTGCTTGTCATGATATATATGATGTTCAGGAGGACATTATCTCAAAGAGTTCCACACATCTTCATATTATATTATCGTCGGACGGAGAAGTGAGGTTGTTGCGGCTGCATTTGTCTAGACCATACATGCTGTCTTTAAACAATGGATACGGCAATTAAGTTACAATTAGTTTTGATAAATCTTGTACCATCAGCAGCAAATTAATTTAGCTCATAAATGATACTTGATGGCCTAATTGAGCGAAGGTATAAAAGAGAAAATTGTATGTACTAGATAACATAATTGAACCGATGTATAAAATAGAGAAACGTATTGTTACGTATATCTGATACTTCAAATCCACTTAACATAATGTGAGAATACTGTCTAGAGTAACACCTAGGTTTCATACTGACTGTGTGACTTTAATGTTGGTGTTGCTGATATTTTTTGTTTGAGGTAAAGGATGTGAATAAGAAAGCATTTGTGTTGTGATCAGAATATTCTCAGTTTTATCATCATTCATCTGCAGCTTGGTACATGTCATCCATGATTTCACATCCGAAATGTACTTCTCTACTTCATTGATGGTAGCATCAACTTCAGTCGGGTGGATAGACTTGTATATTTTGATGTCATCAGTGTACAATTAGTGAGACACTGGGTGATGATCTCTGACACTTCTGAATGGCTGAAAGTATAAAATGAAAAGAACAGGTCCAGGAACCCCTGTGGAACACCTTAACACATATCAACTTGGCTGGAGTGTATTCCATTTTCAGATACAAGTTGTGTCCTCTTGACTAAGTAGGACTTGAATCACTGTAAAGCTTTATTTTGTGAATGACAAATACATGCTGGAGACGGTGAAGTAAAATATGTACATGTACATTATTTAATATGGTACTTTATTAAAATTTTTGTATGACAGAGAATCATTCTAAATAGGAATATGGTACTTTAATTCAATTCTTTTACAACAGAGAACCATACTAAATATGAAAGTAGGATTTGAGGATTTGAACCACTGTAAGGCTGTATTCTAAATTCCAAATACATGATGAAGACGGTGAAGTAATATATAATGGTCTATTGTGTCAAATGCTGCAGACAAATCAAAGAGGGTGAGGACTGTAATATTTTTGCTATCCAAAGCAGAGAGAATGTCATTAAATACTTTCAGACGAGTAGTTTAGTACTGTGGCAAGGGCGATATGCAGACTGTACATTGCTAAAAAGACTGTCTGAATTCAAATGAGATACAAGTTGGGTTAGAACAACTTTTTCGAAGAATTTTTTTATATGAACAGGAGATTGGCCGCTGGGCGGTAGTTCTTTAAACCATTATGGTCAAGTGTTGGTTTCTTCAGCAGTGGCTTTACAATGGCAGTTTTGAAAAATGATGGGATGATAGAGAGATATCAATAAATTTAGTGAAGGCAATATTGGGTCTAAGAACTCAAGCAGCAGTGATGTTGGAATTGGATCAAGTTCACATGACTTTGGTGCACTCTTTATCACGATTTTCTATACTAAATCCTTAGAGACATTTCAAATGCTCCTAATGGTTGTTGCTGAAATTCTGTATCATAACTGTATGGTGACCAGTCAATTGATATTGTGTTGTCAACCGTATCTTAAATGGTTTGTACTTTGTCACAGAGGAAATTTGCAAATAGGTTTGGAAGGTCTAATGGAGAGAAGATAGTTGGAAGTTTGGTACATTTATTCCTTGACATTAATTTGTTAGTTATCTTGAAAAGCGCTTTGCAGCTGGACCTCTCCGTGATCGTAGTACTGTTGTGGGATAATTTGGCTAAACTGACTATGAATGTTACGTTCTTGTTAAAGGTTTCAAAGATTTGTGTATGAATAGTGAGTCTGGTGGAATAATTTGTTAGTTATCTTGAAAAGCGCTTTGCAGCTGGACCTCTCCGTGATCGTAGTACTGTTGTGGGATAATTTGGCTAAACTGACTATGAATGTGACGTTCTTCTTAAAGGTTTCAAAGATTTGTGTATGAATAGTGAGTCTGGTGGAACGCCAAAGCCTCTCTACTTTACGGCTATGTCATTTAGCAATGCTGAACTGGCCCTTAACACTGTTATATCATAGTTAAACACTTTTTTGATTTATTGATACCTAGCATTTGGTGGCTGTGGCATGTTTTTCAAGCAATGAACGCATTCAGTTATCGAGTTGTTCTGCTGTAGGAGGTAAGCAAGCTGTTAGGTTTTCTTGGATGTCATGCATTAGTTTGGTTCTATTTATCATACGGAGGTTTGTCTTAGTAGCAAAAAAAGGTGGAGGGTTAGGGATGGATACTTCGAGATGTCATATAACAAATAAAGGTTTAGGTGTCGATTAATAAATACATGTATTAAGATACTGATTCTTGAACACATACCCTCTATTTTATTAGAAATCGCAAGCTTGATGTAGTTAACAAAGATCTCGTAATTAACAAAATCAGCAAGATTTGTCAAATACGCAAGTGAAGTGTTTTGACATGAATTTTGGAAACAGTTATGAAATATGTCTGGAAGAATACATTTTATTTACAACATATTGATAGTCTAAAAAAATGACAGAAAAATATATAGGCTGTAAGGATTATCGTTAGTTTTCTAATCATTTGACCATTCAGCCTGTCTTTGGCGATTCCACTTTTTTAAATCCTATCTAGAGCTTATTCATTCTTAGATATTTCACAGACTAATATATGGCAGTGTGTGTGCATCTCTGAATTCCTTCTTCAATTCAAATCTGTCTTTCATTCATTGTAGGCTGGCATTCCAAACAACCAGTTGGATTTAGCTTTAGAGCCTGAGGCTGCCGCCATTTACTGTAAAGCCATCTCAGTGAAAACAGATGGATCTTCATTTGAGCCAGGAACTCAATTTATCCTTGTTGATTTAGGAGGTAAGCTATATCTTCATTCTTATTTCAAAACTAAGACTGATCTTACTTGCTGTTTGAAAAGGGTTATCAGAAAGAAACTAAAATTTAGATCGACGTCATTCTGTATATTCCTCCTTTGATTACATTTGGTTTAAAATGATGTTGATTGTGGGAAATTAATGGGATGTTTTCATAAATTTCCATTTTTTCCAGGCACACAATAACAGTTATGTAAGGTCTCTTTTTTTTGTTCTGCCTTTAACACCATTGTTCAGCACATTAGATATTCTGTTAATGGCAGACAGTAAATGAGGTGAAAGACGAACCCGGGAAAAACCAAGTAAGAACCACTGACCCAAGAGAGAAACTGGCCACCTTACTCACTTATCCACATTGGCCAAGCCCAAGACTCCAACCCATGTGAGATGGCAGTGATAAATATAGGCAACAACTTTAGACCCCTCAGCCACCATGTAGCCCTTATTATAAAATGGAGAAAAAATTCAATATGTGTTTCCAAACTGACGCTTAAAGTTTGCTTGGGAGATATGCATTGGTATAAGTATGTACTCTTTACAATTATATTGCCTATTTGCAAATACTCCATAAAGAATCTTACCTTACCTGTACTGAAGTCTCAAAATCAAATTCAGAATTTCAGCTTTCTTTTGTTCTCTATTATTTTGAACTTGATCGGAACTCAGTAGGAATTTCATACAAGTTGATTGGAGTCTTACAATCTGTCAAAAACAGTATAATTTATTTTGATCTTTATTTGCTTTTAATATACAATCTAAATAGAGCAGACAAGTCTATTATTTGTTGTCACAATCCTGAAAGTTCTAATACGATGAAATGTAAAAAGAAGAAATTACATCACAATGACAATGACAAGAAAATATAGCAATCATTAAGTTTTTACAGGAATCTCTCCATTTGGCTGAAGCGGCCATAATTTATAGTTTCATGTTAACAATTTTGCTGAGAGCTGTTAAAGAAGTAATTTTATTTCCCGAGACCTATTATGCCTGTAACGAGACTAAGATGTCTTTATTCTATGAGAGTACTTTTTCACTTCATGTATGTATATGTTCTAATATAGTACACTGTTGTATCGATTTTCATTAAAGCAGTTAAACAAGTCACTCAGTTTCGTTTGAATGAGAAATCATGTGATATTCTTTATCCCTATTTTATATTCCAAGGTGGAACAGCTGATATAACCATCCATGAAGTTGGAGAATGTGGAACTTTGATAGAATTGAGTCCCCCTAGTGGAGGCCCATGGGGTGGAACGAACGTAGATGCTGCCTTTGATCATCTGCTTGAAAATGTATATGGGAAACATGTTGTTTCTTCCTTTACGCAGAAAAACAAATCTGATGAACTTTACGTAAAGCGGGAATTTGAGTTGAAAAAGAGGAAATTTGCTGGTAAAGACAAAATCATATTTAAAGGTTTGAGTACAATTACCAAAATGTTGGAAGAAAACGGTCAAACATTAGAAAAAAATTTATCAGGTACAATTTATGAAGGGCATGTGATGCAAAAAAGAGACAAAGTACATATTTCAGGCACTTTTATGTCCAAACTATTTGAGGATGTCAAAATGAAGATTATTCAACACATGCAGGAAATGCTGATGCAACATCCTGAAGTAAACATCGTCCTTATGGTCGGAGGATTTTCTGAATCAAAGGTTATAAACATGGCTGTTAAGGAAGCTTTTCCTCACAAAACAGTAATCATTCCCGAACAGGCAAGGCTTGCTGTTCTCAAAGGAGCAGTAATGTATGGTCACGACAACTCAGTTATCATTTCCAGATCAATGCCTTTCACATATGGCATCAGTGTTGCAGTTCCGTTTGATGTTAACAAGCATCCAGAGTCAAAGAAAACGTATAAAGGTGGTTATTACAAATGTGAAGATAACTTTAAGGTTTTTATTCGAGCTGGGGACACTGTTACTCCTGGAAAGACAACTATCCAACATGTATGCAATTCATCTACTGTATCATCTGCTAATGTTGAAATCTACCGGACAAGATCAAAAGATCCTATATACATCGATGAACCAGGCTGTGCACAGATCGGTAAAATAGAATTAAAGTTTAATAACACAAGCGCTGAGATCACACCTATTCAAATTACAATGTCATTTGGAAGTACTGAACTTTCTGTTCAAGCAAAGGAAAAAGAAACAAATAATGCTGTTGTGGCACAATTCAATTTTCTACATTGACAGTGAGCAGTAGAACTTAAATTATGAGGAAACTGTTAATTAAGCAAAACTGTCGTCCAGAAACAATTTACGGAAAACTGGATCCAATTAAAATCTGCCCGACCGAAAAAACCGAGAAATGTATTTACCTGATAATGAGCCATTATTAATTTGTTCAATTAGGTAGGACCCAGATGGCAACGAAACAACGTTCCAGTCTGGAGTCCCGTCTTCTTTATTCTTATTCGCGAACACCAAGGAATTATTTGGTTGTTGACCACCAAAAGGTGCCGACCTAATATTAGGCCAACTGTGATATACTCGTAACTTTGCTAACGCTATCTCGGTAACTGGAATCGGAGTAGGGAAATTTACACTGAATTCAGGTTTCGTTGATGTTATTGATATCATGCTGGTTTTCACCGGGGTTGTGTTAACCGCTTTTCGTTGAAGTAGTTTTTGTGGTGTTGTCATTGTTATTATTATTATTATTATTATTATTATTATTATTATTATTATCCTGCTCTAATTTCGACATCGTGGAATCGTACAATTGAACCATTTTCGAAAACTCGCTATAGGATATTAATGTGTCATCGAGTGACGACGACATCAACGATAATTGCGAGTACGCGGTTGACACAACATGGAACTTAACTATGTAGTCTTGCAGTTTGCGCTGGCTACATGATGATAGTTTTTTGCTTATCCCGGTTGATATACCCGCGATTATAGCCACCGCAGATATGCAAATTGGAACTACGACCGGAGCAATCATTATAACCGATGCGAGTATTATTACGGCACTGGTGAGAACACTAGACACCGAGTATACGGTAACATCAAATGCGGCGATTCTTCGTCGGTATTTTATTATTTATGTTTGGTACTCCTCAGTGAGCGTTTTGAGTTTAGTTTGAAATTCTCTGACCTGATCATAGCGATACTGCTGTGATGACATTTTATTTTCAAATCGTTTACGATTTCAATTAAGTTATTTACTTAAATCCGCTATGAATTCCACATACCATGTTACTGAAACTCTAGCTAAATTATTATCAGTGGATTCTATTGTAAACTGTTCAGTTGTATCCTTGTCGATGATTGTTGATATTGTATTATTAACTCCAGCTGAACTCGTTGATGAAATATTAAATTGAGTTGGTGATACTAGTGTTAATCGATAAATACCCTTGACGGTTGCAGTGATACTTAATATATTGTTTGTAGGAGTCCACGCAAATGATCCGTGTTGAATCGTGTATACTATGTTGTTGGTTTTCTCATGAGGAATTTTTGTTTTTTCAATGACTTCTATCATTCTCGGTAGATCATTTTTGATTGCTTCGATGAAAATTTTTGTATCTTCGATGAATTTTTAATATCTGGAAGTTTTATGTCAATTTTATCTAGCGTGGTTGCCAAAACATTCTCAATGATATTTTTACGAAATGATGTAAACTTTTCAACGTGATCTGCATATTTGACTTGAAGTGTTCCTAGTTCCAACATAGAGATTTGTATCTCTGTGAGCTTCGGTGTGGTCACCGGTAGATTACCAAAACATTCTACTACGGGTTTATCAATGTTGTCCACGATGGATTTTTGTAAATAGGTAAACTTATTAAATGTATTTATATGATCGTCATACTTATCATTGAGTGATTTCATAGAATTCGCTGTGTTATCGAGTGTTAATATTTTATCTGTGATCGTTGACATGAGGACGCCCGGTTTGAGTTTACCCTGATTGGAAAACAACGCGATAGTATCTTCTGTTGCGTTGCGTTGTTTAACCAAAATATCATCAAGGGAAACATTACTAGTTTTCAATTTACCTTGACGATCGTGAAATACAACTATTTCATTAGGATCAACACTTGCTTAGTTCAACATATCAGCTATTTCATCTTCGATTATTTTTTTATATCACCGGTTGCAGTGCCATCGGCACTAGGTTTCTTCAACGCTGATAGAGATCTCCCCCAAATATCAGTCATGTTATTGTACAAATCTTTCTCTCTCTAAAATCTTTAATTTGAAATCTTTGATTTCCAGCAACTACTCGTGTATTCATTTACGACCCGATGAGGTGGTTTTCCAGATGTTGAAATAGCGTTAAGGACATTTAATACTTCGTTGCCGCATATTGGTGGGTCATATAGTTGTTGTGTTGGTAGTGTTGAGTACTAACGAGGGTGTTAATGCGGTTTATATAACTCATAAATTCTTTTGGTGGCGCTAATCCATATGGATTAAAATAAACGATTACACGCTTATCAATCGCGTATGCAATCCAGTGGGTTCCGGGTCTGGTGCTGTTATCGAGATGAATGATGCCTGTTTCAACACTGTTCGGTTGTGCCGGCAACTGATCTTTCAAAAAGACACCTCTGAAGTTTTTTTTATTGCAAGTTGTTTTTAGCGGCATCGAGTAAATCAAAATTTGACATGGGAACCGAAGGTTCTCGAACTAGTAAACCGTCCCGGGATTATCAGGCCGTTTCCCGTGTACCATGAATGCGGTGTTCCTGGCAGTCTTAGACCATTTCCCTTTTCTAATATCCCCGTCCGGTTGCTTTCTTTAGTGCCATCCCTGCCGCGGTACCAACGGCTCCTAACGCCGCCGCTTTAGCCACGGCTGGGGTGATGCCGCAATCAATGCTGAAATCGCGGCTAACAACGGGAATATACCACCTGATTTGATCATGTTTTTGATCGCGGCTGCAAAGAGTGTAACCTGAACGCCTTTTTTTAATCTTTGAAAGCATGTTTTATCTGACGAGTTGTCAGCGACAATTTATTCTGACCACCAGACATCTGATTGTGTTTGAGCGTGAGCGTGGTTCCACATTTTGTAGTTGATTCGGATTGCAATTTTTTAATTTGACCGAGAGTCAATGTAACACTAACAACACTATATGACATTTTATTAATAACAGATTGATCTAATTGTTACATGTTTTTCACTGGTGCATCGATTACTCTTATTCGTCCACCAACACCTTCGAGCAGCATTGATTTGTCGCTGAGAATGACAGCAACCGCTCTATTACCACCAGCAGGAGGATCGATTACACGAGCTCTAAAGTGTATATCAACGACAGATTGTCTTGTTAAATCAAGATGTTCCAACGAAAAGTAATAGATCGGATATAAATTTTAAAAATCCAACTGTGATATTTGCAGACCAGTGTCGACATTTTGATCGCGTCCCATATGTGACAACAGACGATGATATGCACGTGCTATTTGGTTGGCACCGTAATCAAGTAGTATATCTTCGGATGGTTCCTGTTGTCCGTTTATTCTCAGCGAGACTTCGTTAACGCCTAATTTATCAAATATCATATGGCTGTGATCTTGAGAGTTAAATCGCTCTCTATTCTGTAGCGCAACAAATATATGACGCGGAGCTGAAATACCTTGTTTTGATGCCAGGTGCCACGTAAATGTACCGTTAATATTAGAATCCATAGTATCTGTGGTCACTGATAACCAACTCAACAATGATTTTCCTCCTACATCCAAAAATGATAGTAATCGATCTTCTGTTGTGATTGATGGAGTCATTACTGGCATCCACAGTTATAGTTTTGTTAAAATGACTTTACCCTCGGGAGCACCAGCATCACGCCAGATTGCATCATTATCATTACCCTTTTGCACGAGTGCTATTGTATGCTTCGCTCCATATATAACTTTCGGACATTTCTACAGAATCCAAATATATGATACAGTGGAATCGCGCATGAAAATCGTCGACGTTGTCCCTGCAACGTTGTTACGCTTGTTGCAAATCCTAGGTTATAATTAGGAACATTATTTATGATATCAAAAGTACCAGCCGGTCTTACATATCCGCCTGGTGCTAGATCAACTGCAGTATCTCGTGTTGCCTTTACCCTAGAATACTGGATGTGTTCATGGTGTTTAGTAATATCCTTAGAGAACGTCATAGATGGACCCGCTGATCTTGTATAATCATCAGAATATCTTGCTAACCCCACTATTCTTGTGGCAACATCAACATCACGCTCTATAGACTCGATCTCTCTTCCATCAATCATATATCTAGCACTTTCAAATAACGCCATGATACCATTATTAACAAAACCAACTCGAACATTTGCATCATCTGCGTATGCTGTATTAGCTGCAACATTTGTTACAATTTCTCCTTCCACTTCAATAAATGATTCAGCGGGTAGAAAATATTTACTGGTATCATGAACGTGAAATTCCATTCTTGATCGAAGATCTGGTTGTACTGCGTGATAAGAATAAAATTGATAATCACGTACAGAATCATATTTGTGCACTGGGGCGTCCATATCAAAGGCTGGATCAAGTGACCGTTTGAACATTTTATTATATATTCCTCGATCTAAATCATGATTTTATCGTGGTCTAAATCGCGATTTCGGTCGCTATCATATTCGCGGTAATATTATTTAAGTCATTTGCAGTCAATGATGGAGTTGCCAATGATGCTAATTTCTGATCTACTGCGTTATTTATTATTTTGCTAACACTTGCAGGCATCACTTCTGTAGATGGTAACGGCAATGACAAAGTCGCTGGTTTCTTTTTTCATCGAGCTAACGACATTAGTTTATCCTTCGCGGCAAAAAACGTCTTTCCGGTAACATCTACAACAGCGCTAATACCCTTATCACGAATAACATCAATGGCTTTCATTGATAATTGTTTTGCTAGCGGTGCCACTTTGGAGCCATTCTTGCAAAGAACCCTGCAATGGTATTGCCGAGACCATCACCATAGTACGCGTTATAAACAAGCAATCGTGAATTTGCTACATAGACGCTGGTTGGTTTATCATGGTTGTAGTGTATGATCATCTTTTTGTAAAAACATTAGTGTTTTCTAAATGAATATTTAAATGAAAACTTTGATTTTCAGTCACTGTGATAACTATGATGCTCGGCTAACTCATCAATAAAATCTCGATATACATCAATATTCATGATACCGCCTTGAAATAACCGCCTACAGATATCAGCTGCTTCATTACTTATTTCCGGTGAGTTTTTTCCAGCTTGTTTCCCTCCTATGAGAACTTCTAATCGTGCTATATCGCTAAGAATATTGCCAGGACAACTAACTAAACCACTACCTGATACTCCACTTGAACCACTCTAAGAAAAAACCCTCCCGGTTGCACCCTGTGCATCATCATCATCATCTTGTAAATGCCCGAAAGGTTCATCATCCCATTGAGCTTCTTCTTGTTTTTTTTTTGTTTACGTGTTGGTGTTTGGCGCTTTCTTTCTTGTTGTCGTTCTTGTTTTTATAATAACTAATTTTTCTTTTGAATTTTTGACAATCCTTTATCCTTCTATCTAAAAATTCAATCCTCCTATTTATTTTATACAACTCATCAAGCCATTCATCGCACAATATTTCATCATTTTTATACTCGTCCGCTAAAAATTCCTCTTTTCAATTATAGTTGTTAACAATCAAATCGCTTAAATCGTGATAACCTTTTTGTTGTTGTATTAGTGTTTTAGCCTCCTCGGTAAATTTATCTACTAAAGAAACATTCGTTTTTTTTGGATCAGGAGGATTTTTTGTTACCAACGCTGATGTTTTTTCTGTTTCCGTTGCTATTTTCTCAAGAATACCAAGAAGGAGTGTTTCTTTCCTTGCCCCCTCCTTGAGGACATCTCCCCACATAGCTCTTTCAGTGGCTGATATTACTCCCTTGGTTGCCGTGGTTATTGGTTTAAACAGGGCTTCAGTTCCGGCTGTAAATCAGTCTGAAGACTCTGTCTAGCTTGAAGTTCTTCTCGTACATAGTCGCGGATTGGTATAAATGTTTTAATAGCGGCTAATCTCTCACGAGCTAGACTAGTCGTTAATGCTTCGTTTACCATTATAAATTAATACTTGATCTAAATGCAGTGTTTTTATCATTGATGACAAACAGAAATCACCATAAATAATTCCTGTGAACTGCTTTGCAATTCCAAGTGGAAAGAATCTACGGAAAATTACATTACAAATCGACTCATTGACGCGACTGACACCAGCATCAATTTTTGGTCATTGCTGGTCATTTTTTGTCAATTTTTTGGTCATTTTTTGTCTATTTCAGATCTGAAATGATCATTTATGATCAAACGAATAATTCCAAGTGGAAAGTCTCTAATTCATTCATTTAGAGAACATTGACTACTTAACCCGACTGACACCAACAACAATCACTGAAAAATCACTGAAAATTACTGAAAAATCACTGAAAATGACAAAAAAATTACCAAAAATGGACCAGCAATGACCAAGAAATCAATAAAAAGAATAATCTAGTAAACTATTTCAGTAATTAACAAATAATGAAATTCGTAAAGATTTCACTATTATTTCCTTGTAGTAACGCGTTGATTGATAAAAACCAGTATAGGATTTCAAAGCCGGTATTAATTTAAACCGCCTTTACAATTTTTTTTTCTAGTTGAGCGCACATACCTGTCCATTGTATTATAGTGAGAATTTTACCTGTCCATTCATTGCAGTATTTTGGATTTGAAATTTGTACATCGTATGTAGATGTCAAATCGTTGGTTGGTTACAACTTATTCCGCTGGGATATCCAGCGGGGATTTTCGTGTTGTTGGAATAACATTCGTATATTCTTAATTTTTGAATTAACTGCTCGTTTCATCTCGTATTCCTGCCCCAATTGTTTTCTTATTCTTTCCACGATAGTAAATAACGGGACAAACTTACTTATGTCGTTTTCATATCTGAAAATTTCGTAGATTACATGTTGAATCCGTTTAATAAAACTATACAACCTAGGTAACATGTACTTATTCCTTTGGGTGCCATATTCAATGTCTTCAAACTCCGAAATAATTTTATCACAATTTAAATTATCTGATAATTGAAATCCTTGACTTTTCAAATTTGAAATCTCAGTTGTGATCTCATTGATATTTTCAGAATTCATATTATATAATTATTATATATTTCTAATACAAAAAAATACACTGATATATTTTTCAAAATGAACTCTGTTCGTGGTAAGGTGTTTATTTATCTTAGCACGCCCAGATATATTATGCAATTATGCGATTATATATGATGATGTGTGAACCCTGTTCGTGGTAAGGTGTATTGTTACATGTATTACTCACGCCTTGAGATACTATGTGATGATTACCCCATTTGTAACCCCTCCGGAGTATTATTACATCTGACCGGGCCCAGAGGTAAATGGAGGGCATAGGACAATACAACATATAACAATGGATTATAGAATGATAATAATGGTATATACAATGAATAATGAACAATGTACAATGACAATGATATATATACATTGTAGAATGACAATGGTATGGTATTTACAATGAATGATGTTATATAGGACAGCACAGGATAGGATGACAATGGATGACAATGACACACTACATTCAAACTGAAACCACCATACCCCGGGTTGAATGTAAAATTATTCACACCGTGTGACACGGTGTGTGGTATGGTGGTTTCACGATTTAAATTTCGGGTCCTTACCCCCCCCCCCTAATTATATAAAACCATCATCGGCGCCGTCGACAATATGCCTGTTACGGGATTAGAACTATGGACCCCAGGACGAGATTCCAATGCATTACGAATACGCTAGCTGTTCTCATCTACGGGTATATGTTTTTGAATATAATATATATGTACTCTGTTGTATATTGTATCTCCTTTGTTATTTTCGACAAATCAGTTATTGTGGTTTTATTATTTGTACTTAAAATGATTATTGACAACCGGATACTTGAAAAAAACACGAAAAAAGAATACAATTGTTTGTAATACTATGTTTCCTCACAAAACAGATAATTGATTATATCCCCTGAGAATCATGACAATTATAGCCAACCAATGAAATCCACTAAGATCAGATGACGTAGCGTTTCAAAAAACACATTGAGGGTAACTCTTTCATAAGCCGACATACCCGTAAGAGTAATTCCCCTTAATGTTATATTGAATAGTGCAAAATAAAATTTAGATATTAATAAATTAAATTCTTTGTTCGGTCTTTTTTTAAATCGCCGACCGGGTTATATTATCTGCAACAAATCGTACTGAGGTACTACAAATATCAAATATTTTCCGGCTTCAGTCATTGACTGAAATACTATTTGCTCGTTAGTTGTTGTATTAAATGATTGTACTCATTTTGCATTTTTCGAGTATTTCGCAGTTTTTTCAGATGTAGCATTCTCACTCTGTGTAACAGCTCGTAAATTATTCAAAGAATTATCGGTCTTAATACTATTTATGTGATCAATAACAAAACCATCCCTGATCAATCCGTTATACACCTCATATACGAAACGATGATTATGATATATCTTCTTTTCAGGAACAAACCTCAAATACCCCTGATTACTCACAACACCAACTAGTTTCTTCAGTCTTCAGTGTCTGACAATACCGTCACGAGACGCTTTATAATTGCTGATCACTGGGTGGGGTTGAAACTCTTGGTTCATTTATATACTAAATACTATTTGTATAATTCATTGTTTGGTTGAATTATTACATTATTTGGAAATCTATCAATATAGTCTAGAGGTGTTCTTATGATCTTGTCCTTGACTCTGTAAAGGACGCTGTCATTGACGGAATCTTTGATTTGTTTATCATAATAGCGCTTAAACTCTCTGTATCGCTTACGACCTCAACCGAGACACAACTACGACTTACCACGCACCCCTACCTTACACGTATGCAAAGGAACGGGCCAAGACTCCCGTTACGGACACTTTGCATATGATATCCAAAGAATTCATTTCTGCATGATTTGTTACATGCGGTTACTGATCCAGTCATGAGCCATTTGCAATGATTCATTATATATAAATTCTTTATTTAAATGCTTGTCTTAATTATATCATGGAGGAGTTCGAGAGATTATCAAAAATTAAGCCCTGGAAAAATGTTAAATTCAATCTCGATAGAGTTTCCGTAGCACCAAAGGGTCTAATAAGTAGCCGAACCATGATAGGTAAAATCCGCGATTATTTTAATGACTTCAAACACGATGGAGCATCTCACTGTTGGTCAACATTTCGAATTGATGGTAGCGTTGATGCTACCATGAATGATGTAAAAGCAGCAGTGATAATCTCACATCTTGACAAGAAAACGTACTTTTTTAGAGTGAAATTCATTATCCGTTCGGAAACATGGTTATCAGAGATAAATTTAACCCCATCCTCAAAGATAAAAGAACTGTCACTGTGTGTCGAGATTCCAAAACAGGAAATTTAACTGGAATTGACAAACCGTACTACGAGAGATCTTATCCTGTAACAGCAGCTGTTTATGGAATATATCCATTAAATGATAAACCGAGTATCTAAAAACTAAAACCAATGAAACTATCACTGTTGACTTCGTCAGGAATGAATTGTGTAGCAGAGCGAATAATAGAACACTTTACAAACGCGTTGGAGCTACAATTCAGGATATAACCAAATTAGAAACATCATTAAGATTCCCAATAACCATAGCGACGATAACAGGAGAAGTACTGCACGAATCAAAATATAAATCGAAAGGAACTCCAATCAAAATTATTGATCATAACGAACACGCGTGGACACCTGTGGTAACAATATTCCCGCTGGATAGAACAATAAAATATATACCCACGGAGTACTCCCCGGAATTCTCTCCCGAGGAGAAATTATTTGATATTATTTATCAGTTAAGTAAAAACGATCCTGTGTCAGTGTGGTTACTTCACAGTTTTAAACACGAAGAGGGTACATTCGATCAATTTGTAAAAAACAATGGCGAATTATACCGTACTGAAGCCCTTTACAACGAGATGAAAAAACTAGATAGTAGTTTTTCAACGAAACACGACGAACAATTATTACCAAACTGTTTTACAATTTCGTCAGTTGCAGCTCATTTTGCGAAAGAGAAACACGTGGAAACTAACACGAGCTGAATTTCTCTCAGATATCAAATCAAGCTGCGTTGAATATAACCATGGTGGATTGTGGAATACAAAATATGACACTGAAAATATTATTTCGGTTGATATGGTTGCTTGTTATCCCGGGAGTTTTCTCGGGTACGGAGAAAGTGCTATGTACTTGAAGCGATTTGGACATCCCACACATGAGATGACCCGTGTTGCGATTAATAAACCACTACCTGATTTTGATTTAACTGGATTCGCTCGTGTGGTATCATTTGAATTGGCAAACATATATCTGAAAAACACTTGATGCAAATAGTGTTATTACGGTATATGATTGATTCTTAAATGCTGATATCGCTGATTGTCAGTGAAGCGATTACATCACGCAAAGACTGAAGTCTGGTTACAACAACCTAGTCTAGATAGTATAATCAGCGAAAATAGAAAACAATTCGCGTCCATCGACAAAGAAGATCTTGAAATGGTCCAAACAGATATTTGAAGGCAGAAATAAAGACGCAAAAGAACTCGGTAGAAGAATAATCGGTAAATTCACTCAGGGTGGAAAATACGACAATACCAGATATTTTTCACGATTGATTATAGATAGTGTTGAATACGATTTTATAATCGCGGATGTAACATCTAGGGGTATATACGTCAATCGTAAAGACGCTTTCTTATCCAACGGAACCAAATTGGGTACAATTGTTACCTACAACGATGAATACAGTCTTCAGTATACACACTTGAGGTCATCTATGCTGGCTTATGCTTCTATTAATCTATTTTCGATGATAGATTCCCTGACACCGCAGTTAGGTTCGCCACTGATTCATTTTATATAAACGTGAAACCCAGCGAAGCAGTGGTTGAATTCACAAATTCTGACGAGAGTTGGGGATCATAGAGAATTAAGCGGGAAATACTACGTGATTATTCCAAATCAGCAGATGTTACGATTAAAATAATTACTTGAAAAATAATCAGATATCAGAACTATCTAATGCACCGTCGATATCTGATCCAATATGCAAATATAAAACAGTTTATTTAAACGGCTGTGGTGGGTCAGGAAAGACGACTCGTGCGATTGAATTATTTCGAGGGAAATCAAACATGATTGTGCTAACACCGACTCACAGACTTGCAAGATAGATGAAACAACAAGGAATTAATGCTTGTACGTATCACAGTTTCTTTCGATGGAAAGGTGACGAATTGACTCCTGATCGAATGGGTGAAAAATTTATTCCTGATGTCGTGATTTGAGATGAAATATGCACTGTGTCGTTTGATGTATTGCAAAGATTTCTTGCTTGGTTATTGCAAGCGAATACAAAAGTTATAATGTGCGGCGATCATGGTCAACCACCACTATTTGTCGGTTTATCTCCACATGATTTTTGGCTGAAGAATTTTGTAGACTATTATGAACAAATTAATACTGATCATAGAACACTTGATGAACAATTACGCGAGTTCAAGGAACTAATTAGATTACAGTCGGATAGAATCCAGTGTGAAAAAGCCCGTAAAATAATTTCGGAAACCCCATTAAAAGATTTCTGGGAAGCATGGAGACCAAACGATTTGATAGTGGCAAGTAGAAAAATAGTCAGAGACACACTTCAGATGAAGTTATTTGAATTGCATAAAGAAAAATTCGCAACACTTCCATCGCCACTGTGTTATAGACCCAAGGATACACGAAAACAGAATATCGAAGTTGATATTTTTGGGAAAAGTGAAAAACAAATTCTCGTATTATAAGATACTGTACTGATTATTATCAACGTCGTCGAAGATGCATTGCACGCTGATAAATCCCCATGGACGCTAGGTTACGCAGTGACAATACAATCTTCACAGGGATTAACTATATCAGATACAGTTGTTTGGATTATAGATAATCACATAGAGTGGTCGAATTTATTCTATCTTGCAGTGTCCAGAGTACAAAGAATAAATCAACTTCGAAGAGTTGTGTTAGATCAGCGGTTCTCAACCTGTGGGTCGCGACCCCGTCAGGGGTCGAACAACGATTTGCCAGGGGTCGCTTACGACCATAGGAAATATACATTTTTACAGTTATGAACGAAAATAATTTTACGGTTGGGTCGCCACAACATTTGGAAATGTATTGAAAGGGTCGCGGCACAAGAAAGGTTGAGAACCGCTGTGTTAGATGCTAATGACACTACAATAAGTGATATTGTCAGCGTTGACATAATCAGAAAAAACCTCTCTGGGTATAAACAACAGGATAAAAATAAAATAGAGAATTTGACATTGATGCCGAATTAATAATTACATTGAAACAACAACAGAATAAGCACAGAATAAGCACTGCGAGAGTTGCAATTGTATAATGAGTTGGTGTTGGTCGGATAAAGACTCTCGACAATTTACCGTAGACAGATAAAATAACAATATTGGTCATACCAGAGATAACGTGATGCTGACTTGTCTTGCGTGCAACAGACGAAGACGTGCTAGTTAAGACCACGCTGTGGTAATTGAGTATCCTCGGGTATCACTTACAGTTGTTCATAAGTAAATCCTCGCTGAGGAGCAGTTGAATCTAACCTATAGATTGCTGGTCTACCCGTAGATCGTGTTATGCTAGAAATTTTATGCGTGGTGACACTCCAAATAGGATCAGTTGCCCTATTTTTACCACCTTCGAGCCCTCCTGGTTCATATAAATATCTAAGAGTGACATTGCCGAGTATTGGTTGTTTTGACAAATCATTTTGCGGTTTTTCAGGTATATACTTCTTTTTAATCGCGTTGTTGGCAAGGAAATTCCTTGCCAGGATAACTTGTAATAGATTTGGCCAACGCAGAGGACCTCTTCGATAAATCTTTTCAAACGCAGAAGCGACTTCAGTTTTTGATTTTGTTTTTAACGGCTCTACTTGTTTGTATCTACTCGCTACATCAACCACCGTCAACGCATATTTTTTGAAACCATCATGCAGAAATAATATATCAGCCTGATGAACTTCATTTGGGACGGTCACATCAAAATGCGAGTAGTTAATTTGTTTAGGCGGTTGTAGATAAATTTGCCATATCGCCTGTTTGGATAACCAATTAGCCGCTGTAGTATTTTTCACCTTTGCGGCGCTAGCTAGTTTACCAATTGCTGCCTTACCCCTCCAGTATCCTTTCGGACAATAATAAATAGATTCCATGTTGTTATTAATTATCAGCATCCTACATCAATTTACCTTTCATTGCCGATTTTACTAACCACGAAGCCAACATTTCTTTGAAGGATTTATCAGTGATAGAATTCAATGCATGAATTAATTTCACATCGGCGAGATGTCTGTGTTGCAAATTGCTGCTTTCATAAGCAACATCATGAGCACGACACGCTTTATCAATGGCGTTTATTGGATATTCACCCGGTTGGGGTTGGT
Source organism: Unio delphinus (assembly GCA_029339505.1). Classification (NCBI taxonomy): domain Eukaryota; kingdom Metazoa; phylum Mollusca; class Bivalvia; order Unionida; family Unionidae; genus Unio; species Unio delphinus. Next base: position 2,964,765 of record JAQISU010000041.1, on the reverse strand, counting down.
TTTGATCATTGAGTCTTGTCCCGGGTCCACAATAACTATATCCTGGAAGGTGTTTTTCTCCTGGATACTTTGCTCATGGTGTCCCTGGGAGTTTTACTAACTTGGCTGCAATATCACCTCCTCGTTTTTTTTTGTCCTTAGAAACAAATCTAAATTTTTTGTACTACATTGTACGCATTTATCAGAAAGTGCTGATCTGTTATTGCTAGTTGCAATCGTCAAGTCATCTGTGCCAGTACGCTTCTTACATTTCACACAATATAGATCCATAATATATTTATAATAACATGAATGTACATGATTTTTTGGCGACAAAATTAAGAGAACCAGTTAAGCATCATGCAGCGCTACCAAAGTCTATTCGCGCGATTATAATCGGACCATCTGGAAATGGTAAGACACAACTGCTACTTAATTTAATAACGAGATAGATGAAATGGGATAAGATGTATTTGATTGCTCCTAGTGTTGATGATCAACGATGTTACGAGGTGTTAAAGGAATACAACGAAAAAGCGGCAGAAATCACCGGCGAGGATATTATTGAATTTATAACCGATATCGAGGAAGCACCGAGCATTGATGATATTGACGGAAGTATTAACAATTTGGTCGTGTACGACGATATTCTGTTAGACAATCAAAAGAATCCTGCAAGGATATTTTCCAGAGCTTGACATAAAAACACCGACGTGATATATGTCACTCAACGATACACTAAAATACCAAAAGTGATCAGAGATAACTGCAATATTCTTGCTGTATTCGACGGAGTTGATACTCATACGCTACGAAATATTCACCAGACTTGGTGCGGCGGTGATATGGATTATAATCTCTTTAAAAATTTCTTTAGTCAGGCTCAGCAAATCCCACATGGATTTATAACGATAAATGTATCAGACCCTCGGACACGATATCGCATCAGACTTGATCAAATATTCTGTTGAAAAAAAAACGTTAAACCCATAGCAGCAGAGGGGGGAGCGACAACGACCATGCCGTCCTTTTTTTTGCCCATGGACGCTTTTCGAGGAAGCCTTGGTTTGCCGAATCGACGCCTCTACAAGGATGTCCGATTAGCCCCCTCTGCTGCTAACTTTCACCCAAAATACCATGAAACTGCAAAATAATCCAAAAATTGAATGGAAAGCCATGTCTGTTCTGTTCTGGCTTAAGCCAAACACCTTGCATAGTTAAAAGATCAAAACAAGTAGGTTACTATGACCATGGCATTATCATGTCATTGAGGTTGTTAATATGAATAAATACAAATACACTCGTCAAATGTCATAAATACATGCATATTAATCTCTAGGGAACTCTGCTAAAAAAGAATGAAATAATAATCTAATGAAGCATGAGAAAGGATAATTTGACCAATTTCGTTCAAGTAATAATAGCCTCCACGCAGTAGTAAAATACAATCGGTGTTGTTTTGTCTTTTATTATTAAGAAAAACACTAATGTAACTTACTTTCACCCATGGCAATTAGTATGATCCAGGATGAGTACACCCATCAAGTTGTATGACCCTACATACAAACAGTATCAGAGAAAATGAACTAAATGCAAAAACTTACTGTAGTATAAAATCATGTCACTGTCATCTTTTGACAGTGATAAGTATTAACCTCATGATGAATATCAAATCTTATTACCATGCATTCAGTGGTGTCTGAGAAACTGTAGTAAATGTATCAACTTATCTTGGGAATGTAAGCCCTAAATTTCACCTGTGCTTTACAGGTGAGACAAAACCTCTACAATTTAGCTTGGTACAATAACCATTATTTGTTTCTTTGATTATGATTTTTAACGTAGCTTTAATGATTTTTCAGTCATATCGCTACGATGTCTGCAGTGAGGCAGTTTATTTTGATGTCTAGCGCTGGGGCATCATGCCGCAGACATGTGGCATGATGTCCCAACCAGTCACATTATCCTGACACCAAGCCGATCACTCCTAACAGTAACCTCTTAATGCTGAGCGCCAAGCGAGGCAGCTGTTAGTACCATTTTTGTAAGTCTTTGGTATGATACAAGATGAATATAGCCATCACGTTGTATGGCCCTATATACTATAGTATCAGAAAAAATGAACTAAATGCAAAAACTTACTGTAGCATAAAATAATGCCACTGTGATCTATTGACAGTGATGAGTATTAACCTCATGATGAATATCAAATCTTATGATCATGCATTCAAACGTGTCCGAGAAACTGTAATAAATGTATCAAACTTATCTAAGTTGGAAAAGTGAGCCCTAAATCTCACCTGTTCTTTACATGTAATACTAAGAGCATCAAGATGGGTGAACAGACCAAATTTTCAAACAAAAATAAAACCTCCTCGGAGAGAGAGAGAGTAAATTGACCAAGTTTTGAAACAAAATTAAAGCTTCAACGGAGAGAGTAAATGGATCAAATTTTGAAAAAAAAATAAAGCCTCTACGGAGAGAGGGTGAACAGACCTAAACTAGTTCAGACAAAATAATTAAAAAAATGACAGTTTTGGTTTCAACCGAAGTTTCTATTTGTCAACCAACATGTTGCAAAATCGAAAAAACAGAAATTGCCTTTGTTGTCGTGATTTTGTTAGCTGCTACAATTAAATCGTATGATTTAACAATAATGGTAGGAGAATCGTTAATAACTAGACTAGATCGAGAGCAATTAGAGGCAATAAAGAGATTTATCCCCGTGAAAAATTCTGTTAGAAATAAATTACAAGTGCGACAGAAATCTCAAGTTTATTTTGCTGAACAATTATTCAAACCTGTTTCTACAACCACTAAAGAGGTAATATATGGAAAAGGAGAAGAAATAAAGAGAGATGCTCTTCCTGAACTTGAACAAATAGCAAAAAAAAAAAAAAAAAAAACATCAGAATTTTTACAAAATCTTACTCCCAAGGCAAGACTTCAAATTGGTCAAAAAAAAACCGATGAGGAATAGGCGAAGAATTACGAAATAAATTTACATATGAATTTTTGACATATATCGATAAAAGTGATCCAAAAGATTTTATTGAACTTGTTGCTACGCGTTAGAAAGATAAAAGGAGAGTGTTGAAACGAGGACATTAAACATTTATTAGAGATATACAACAACAATACTGCGCTGAGATACAAAAAGTACACCGTACATAGGATACCTCGGTGCAGTAGATAAAGTATTTGGTCAAAATGAAACACTTAAAGAGCAAGAAATAGAAACACTACATAAGCGAAAAGAAGAACTACAACGACAAAAAATGGAAGAACAAAAACAACGAAATGAAGAACAAAAACAGCGAGAAGAAGAATTAAAACAACGAAAATCACAATTCTAAAGACAAACATCTTCAAAGCAAAAGTCTTTCTCACCTCAATAAGAAGAAATACCAGATGGGTTTTAGATAGAATTAGTAGATCATTGGAATCTCTACAAAAATAATATGATGATGCACATGGTGCAACAGGTACTACCGGTAAGGGATTTTCTCAGAGTGTAACTCCATCTGGAACCCATGGTAGTGGTCGTGTTTCCTGTCCTAATAATATTCTAGACGACATAGCACGATTAGAGATTCTAATCGGGGGAAAACGAGCTCTAAACAACTCACCGGAAATAATTAATGAAACCGCTGATATCTGCCGACGACTATTTGAAGGTGGTATCATGGATATTGCTGTATATCGAGATTTCATCGATGAACTCGTTGATGATTATCACAGCGATAAGACAAATAGCATTTAAATAAAATGATTATACACTACAACCACTATAGCCAACTATGACTTACGTAGTAAATTCACGATTGCCTATTTATAAGGTGTATTATGGAGATGGTCTCGGTAATGTTATTCAAGGGTTATTTGGAAGGATGGCTCCAAAAATAGCACCAATCGCAAAACAGGTATCGATGAAAGCTGTTGATGTTATTCGTGATAAGGGTATTAGCGCTGTTGGTGATGTTGCCGGTAAATCATTTTCCGCGGCCAAAGAAAAGCTCATAACGCTGATTCGACGACAAAAAGAACCATCACTGGGAAAAGTACCATCTACGGAGATAATGCCTGCGAATGTTAGCAAAATAATAACAGCGCGGTGGATCAAAACATAGCAGAGCAAATAAATGAAGGATTTGATGTTCTCTCAATATTACTGCAAATATGATAGCGGGAATTGGTTTGAAATCCCGATCGACATCGCGATTTAGATCGAGAAATAAATAATAAAATGTTCAAATGTTCACCCGACCCAGCATTTGATATGGATACCCCTGTTCTCAAAAATGATTATGTACGCGATTATCAGTGTTATTCCTATAACTAAATACAACCAAATAGTCGATCAAGAATCGAACTTCAGGTTCAAAATACAAGCAAATACTTTCTACCCGCTGAAGCATATCGAAGTAGAATGAGAACTTGTAATAAATCTTACACTTGATACGCCATATGACCCAAATTTGCCAGTGGGTTTTGTCAATAATGGTATTATGGCATTATTTAGTAGCGCTAGATATATAATCGATATAATCGATGAAAGAGATATTGAATCCATTGAGCATGATGTTGATGTTGCCACGACAATAGTGGGTTTAGCGAGATATTCTGATGATAATACGAGATCGGCTCAACCATCTATGATGTTTGCTAAGGATATTACTGATCACGCTGAACATATTCAGTATGTTAAATTAATGGCAACACGTGATACTGCAGTTCATCCAGCACCAGTTGGATATGTGAGATCAGCTGCTGCTTTTGATATTATCAGTGATGTTAATGCCACCAATTGCAACCTAGGGTTTGAAAAATATCTTCGGATTTTGCAGAAATGTTCGAAAGGTTATCTTTGGAGCGAAACATACAGTAGTCCTCGTGCGAAAAGGTGATGATAATGATGCAATCTGGCATGGTCCTGGTGTTCCTGATGTAAATATAAGTAACTATAACAAAACTTTCATTGTGGATGCCAGTAATGACTCCATCAATCACCGCAGAGGAAAAATTCATTGATGGATGCAGGTGGTAAATCATTGCTATCATGGCTAACAATAACAACAGATAATATGGAGACTTCTGTTAACGGTATATTTACATGGCACATGGCATCAAGACAGGGTCTTTCTGCGCCAGGGCATATATTTGTTGTGTTACAGGATAAGACGCGATTAAATTCACAAACACGCAGCCATATGATATTTGATCAACTGGGTGTTACTGAAGTCTCATTAAGGATAAACGGCCAACAAGAACCATCCGATGATATTTTACTTAATTACGGACAAAACCAAATAGCGCGTATCATCATTTGCTGACATTTATGGAACGTGATAATAATGTAGATACCGGTCTGCAAATATCACATTTAAATTTTAGAAATCGATATCCGTTTTATTACTTTTTGTTGGAACATCTTGATTTAACCTGACAGTCCGTCGTTGACATACATTTCCTAGCTCGTGTAACTCTTCCGACTAATGCAGCAGGTGATATCAATATCCCTAATTTCAGAGCAATTGCTGTCATTCTCAGTGAAAAAGTCAATGCTACTCAAAGGTGATGGTGCACGAATGAGGGTAGTTGATGCGCCAGTAGAAAAGATATAGTGTTCAGGTCACTCTCCCTTCGTCCGCGATCATAATAAATTCAGGTGTTATATTTCCACTTCTGGCTGTTTAATCAGCGCTAATTACCGCCGCCGCCCCCGCGGTCGCGAAAGCTGCCGCTCTCAGAGCAGTTGGTACCTCCGCTGTGATGGCAATAAAGAAGGCGACTGGAAGCGGATACAACACAAGAGACGATCAGTAAAAGGAAAGTGTCTAAGACTACCAGTAGTCATGGTACAGCGGAAACTGTCTGAGACTACCAGTGACAGTTTACGAGCACCGTTATCAAATTTTGATTTACTCGATGCTGCTAAAATGATTAGCGATAAGAAACTTTAGACGTGTTTTATACGAGATCAATTGCCACAACAACCAAGCAGCACTGAAACCGGTATCATTAATCTCGATAACAGCATCGGACCTGGAACTCACTGGGTTGCATATGCAATTGATCCACCTGAAATTGTTTATTTCGATTCATATGGGTTAGCACCACCTAAAGAATATATGCGTTATATACATCAATTAAAAATTCCGATCTGATACTCCACGCTACCAACACAGAAAATGACCGACCCACCAATATGCGGCCAGCAGGTATTAAATGTACTTAGCGCTATATCATCATCAACTAAACCACTCCATAAAACCGTACACGAATATACGAGTAATCGCTTTTCAGAGAGATCTTAGAGTATAATGGTTGATTGCACAATGTTTGATATTTGGGGAAGATCACTCTCAAGCCTGAAAAAAAACACCGGGGAAATATCTGCAACCAAAGATGTAAACAAAATAATCTAAGATGAAATATCCGAGATATTAAACCTCGCAAGTGTGGATCCAAACGAAATAGTCGTATTTCAAGACAAGCAAGAGAAACTGAAAACGGGTAATGTTTCCTTGAATGATATTCTAGTTAAAATTAATGGAGTAACCGAAAATTCCTTAGCGGTTTTTGATTCCACCGGTAAGATTAAACCTGGAGTTCTTTTACCAACTGTGATAGATAGTATTAACAATCGAGTAGAAACATCCGGTGACACAATGGCAGGTACCCTCGACATGAACTCAAAGAAAAATAATGCAGATGTGTTAGACAGTAAACTAATGATGCTATATGGTGAGCATAAAACCACGGATGATAATCTAACAACACTGCGAGCTGAGTATGATGTTCATGTAGGCATGTTTGGAAATCTTCGTAAGAATGTTAGAAAAATTGATGAAACCGCAGATAATTTCTTTGGTTCTCCGATGACTGTCCCAATGAAACTTTCTGATATTAAACAAATATCGATACAATTAAACAAACACATGACAATATCGTCAGTGATTTTTCAGCTATCGTCACGCGGCTTGATAAAATCAAGATACCACATGAACAAAATATCAATACGGTTTACTAGACACATGACGGATTTATCGACTTGACACCTAAACATAATGTTATTAATATTACCGCTGAGGTCAAAGGTAACTATAGATTCACCATGCTTTCAGAAGTACAGTTTAATGTGTCATCGGATACATCTACGGGAATTAATATTGCAAGTGCAATAATAGATAAAGGTGCCATGGAAACATTTACAATAACCTCTGTCAGTGGTAATTTAGCATCAGCGTCAATGCCATACTACGCAGAATTTGTAATTGATTTAAGTAAATAGTATACTGAATGTCCAACAATATCGATAGGATCAAATCCGGGAGTTTCAAACTAAACTAAAAACCTCTTATTGACGAGTATACCGCGTAGATAAAAAAAAAATACCGCAGGCGAATTACCAGAGTTGACATTATTGTGTATTCGGTTTCAAGTGTTATTGCTGGAACGGGTATATTGATATCAGCAATAACAGCAATGGCACCTGTACTTATCACAAATTTTGTGTCATCGGCGAGAACAATTACAGTGCTTCTTATCATCATCACACAAAAAATATTCACATGCAGTCAGAATAAATTACACGAGTATATAATTAAATTACATTTTGCATCAGCCGCGTATTCACAATTGTCGTCTCTGATCTCATCTAGTCTCTATGACACAACACTATCAGATAACGAATTCTCCACGATGATGAACGTCTACCACAGCGCAACATCAAAATTAGATAAACAGCACACAATAACAATGGCGATGACAACAACATCAACAACGGAATGACTTCAAAAAATAGCGACGAACACAATGCCGCAAAAGACATCATGATCTCAATAACCTGAACCAACCCTGAATTCAGTGTGAATTTTCCTACTGCGATTCCGGTTAAGGAGATAGTGCTAGCAAAATTACGAGTATACCACAGTTGGCCAAATATTAGATCAAAATGATTTGGTGGTCAGCAACCGAATAATTCCTTGGTGTTTGCGAGTAAAAATAAACCAGACGGGACACCAGATTGAACAGATCAATAATGAATTACAGCGTAGAATAAAATTCATTACGGGAAGAAAATCAAAAATCGCTATAACAGTTTATGAACCAATATTATCATCCGCGATTGAGATAAACTCACCTGGATATGCTGTAGATATCTATCGTAGTTCTATAAGAACTGTTCTAGGATGGTCTGAAATTCCACCTCGGACATCTTTACAAATACCTAAATCCAAAAACTCTGATTTTACCTGAGATAAAAATCGTATCATGGAATTACTCCATGGTACGAGAATAATCCGCTATGGCAAGATATAAAATCTAAACCGGATAATAATATAGCGTATGGTTTCCATGATGGGAGGATAGTGTTGCATTACGGAATATTTAAAAGACCATATATCGAGCAGGATATCAAAATTACCTTTAAAATATTAGTCGCGAATATGAACTGCACCAAAGGAAATTACGTCAATTATTCACCAAAAATCTTTTTGATGATGTAACAGATGTAATTCTTAAACAAATAGAGCTGTTAAATCAGATTATATCCGATCTGGAAACTATTCATCAAAATATCTTCTACACAGTAACAATAAGTCCGAGCTAACAACAATTTTTAGATTTTTACAAAATAACAAAAGCTACGCTGCAGAATTTTAAGTTTCCCGAGTATAATGCAGACGAACTAAAAAAATCAACCAATGATCACCTCGATGAGTAGTATTTCCCACAAATACTCGCCGCATGGAAAAAAATAACACAACCACAAACAACCATCCTCAAACATAATAATGACCCAGACAATGGTGGTAGGCACATTTCTCCAAAAATGTTAATATAAACTCGGTGATTGCAATAAATCTAGTATGTGACGCTATTGATGGAAGTTTAAATAAATCTCGAAATATCAAATCAAGCCCAGCAGGGATACATTTTATATTCGTTTGCACCAACGACTCCACCCGGGCATTTAATAATTGAAGATCCAACAAATCCGGTATATATGCGATGTCATAATGATTCTTTAACGAGAATTTTTTTTAAACTCACTGACAAGTCCAATAATTTGATTGACTTAGGAGGAGAGACTTCACAAATTAGTATGTATGTAAATTCGTAAACGATTTTCATCCTAAAGGATTTTCATCGTAAACGATTTCCACAGTGAGAATTCCGTCTATCGTTATCAGTGTTATTTTACTTCCGTATTGTGCAGTGCAAAAAAAAATAACACATCTAGTTGCATTATCATTACTTGGAAGACATTCAAACTTCCTGATAGCTTGTTGTTGTGTTTTGTTTTCAAACTTCCCGGTAGCGTGTTACTATATTTCAATTTTAACTTCATGGCAGTGTGTTATTGGGTTTAATGAGCTCTTTTAAGTGTTGAATTCTAGAATTTATCTTTTTTTTAACTTCATATTGTCTACTGAGGTCAAATCTAACTGTTTCTACTGCGGTAAATAGCGGAATGAATTTATGTACATCGCTGTTCTATGTTAATGATTTGTTAACGTCTTGTCTTTTTTAATGAATCTGTACTGGGACGGCAGTACATATTTATAACTTAAAGATATGTCTTCGAGATATTGAAAATCAGAGAAAATAATATTACAATCTAATTTATCTGATAATTTTATTTCTTAATTTTTTTAATTCTGCAATTAAATATATTATGGAATTTATATTTTCGCAATTTATTAAATGATATATTTATATCTAATATATTTATATATCTGATATATTTATATAGCATATAAATATCCCAAAAATGGGGTAAATTTTGACCCGTTTTCTTTTTCAAGCGTATGTGTATATGATATATGTATATAGTATTTACAATAAGGCACAATCTCTTGTCGTTTTAATGTACCATATACATCTTATCACGGTAGAGATATACATATAATCTTAATTAAGGTATATAGCGACAATACAATCTCTATTCGTTTAAAGGTGCCATATGCATCTTATCACGGTAGAGATATACATATAAGGTATATATGAAAGACACCATGTGAACTCCTAAAATGCCTTCACATGTTAGAAGTCCAGAGGTCAAATATATAAGGCAACACATCCCAATAAGAGCCCAAAGGTGCCTACGCAATTGAGTGGGTCAAGGGGCAGCACGAAACACAACCCCCCGGTGAGCCTCTAACCCTGTCAAACAATAGTCTAGAACATCAGAAGGCTTGCTTGGTGGATGACGACACAACATATATATCTTAATTAAGGTATATATATATAATATATTTATATATTATATATATATATATATATATATATATATACAAACACATATATATATATATATATATATATATATATATATATATACAAACACACATATATATATATATATATATATATATATATATATATATATATATATATATATATATATATATTTATATATACAAACACACACACACATATATATATATATATATATATATATATATATATATATATATATATATATATATATATATATATATATATATATATATATATATATATATATGACGGCACATTTCCCAAATGAATCCTTGAAAAATGTCATTGACAATCCAACAGGCTCAACGAGAGTACATATAACACATACAAATATTTACAGGTATATACAATTATATACAAATATATACAACTATTTAAAAATATTTACATACTTACAAATAGGACGGCACATATAAATGATTATATAGGACGGTACATCCAAATGATTATATAGGACAATACAACACATAAAGGGTTCCTTCTCTACATTCAGCTGATACACTCTCCGTCATAAAAATCGTCCGGGGAGAATGTAAAAACACATTCACACCGTGCGACAGTGTGACGGAGAGGTTTTCAGTTCAATTTGGATCATGAAGGCTTGAAGCCCCAATAATAAAACCGGCTATGAACTATATAAGCTGACCAATACACGGAAATCAACAACAATGGTGTGTTTTTTGTACTTTCGTTTTTACTTGATTGTGATTATTCACAGAATCTAAGCAAAGTAAGATACCTGACAGAAGTATTTAAAAAAAAGAATAGCGTAGTTGTAAATACTTACTTGTTTGACTCGTTTTCTGACAGAATACAAAAAATATTAGATCAGAGAACGAATTAAAAGATAATATGTGATTATTCCCATGAGATCATACAGGGTCTTTCCGTGAAAAACAACAAAAGAGTTATCTCTGTTACAGGATTATACACTCAATGTTAAAGAGTTACTTCCCTTTGATGTTAAGTTCGTACACACTTTCCTAAAAGAGTTATCTCGCGTGTATCAAAATCGGAATTCAGATGTATGTAAATTGAATTTTATTTCCATACCGCTTTGAAAGTGCTGACGTTTATCTATTTTCTGCAACATATCGAACCGAGGGGATACAAATATCAAAATATTTTCTAGCGCTATTCATTGACCGAAATGTTCTTTCTTCGTTAGTTTCTATATTGAGTGATTTGATAGTTGTCTTTTCAACTGTATTAGAAGTACCAGTTCTCCCCGATGCATCAATATGACTCTGAGTGATAGTTCATAAAAATAATAAAGTAATTATTCCTAGGGTTTGAATCACTGTGATCAATTACAAAACCTTCTTTGATCAATCCATTGAAACATTCAAAAATAATACGATGGTAGAGATGACTTTTCCCTCCAGCAGTAAATATCAAATTCCCCTGATTATTGACAAAACCGACTGGCTTTTTAGTCTGCGGTGTCTGACTACACCATCATGAGACGCTTCATAGCTGATGATCACGGGATTCTTGGTTCATTTATATACACATACATTATTTGTCTAATCAATTATTTGGTTTAATTATTAATTGTTGAGAATCTTGTAATATAGTCTTGAGGTGTTCTTATGATTTTGTCAAAGTCAGGTACACAGTCTTTGATTCGTTTATCACAACATAGACATAGCTGTGTCTTACCTCGTACTCCGACACCACATCGTATGCAGGGTAACGGACCTAAGCTTCCTCGTCGCACACTCTGTGAATGATATCCACAGAATTCGTTTCTGCATGATTTGTTACAGACTGTTACTGATCCTATAATAAGCCATTTACAGTGATTCATTGCATATAAATTCTTTTTTTAAATACTTGTTTTAATTATAATATCAAAATCAAACCCTGGAAAAATGTTAAATTCAATCTCGATAGAGTGTCCGTAGTTGCACCAGATAAGGGTATAATAAATGATAGAAACATGATAGGTAAAATCCACAAATGGTTTATCGAATTTAAGCGCTACGGAGTATTTCATTGCTGGTCAACATTTCGAATTGATGGTAGTGTTGATGCTAACATGAACGACCAAAAAGCAGCAAGAATAATATCGCATCTTGACCATCGAGAGTATTTTTATCAGAGTGAAATTCAGTATTCGTTCAGAAACAGGTAATTGAATTATTCGTGATAAAATTTGATCCTGTATTAAAAAATAAAAAGACTGTCACTGTGAACCAGGAGTTTTCACTGGAATTGACAAACCGTATTACGAGAGAGATTATACTGTGACCGCGGTCATTTATGGGATTTATCCGATAAATGACAAACCGAGTGTTGAGAATGAAAACCTATGAAACTGTCACCGTTGACGTTGACATGGAGGATAAATTGTGTAGCCGAAGGAATAATAGATCATTTTAGAAATGCGTCACGTGGAAAAAAATGACATATAGAAGACGTAAAAAATAAATAAATGGCCACTGGCGGTCAGTGAAAATGGGGCAACAATTCAAAATGTAGCTGCGTATGAAAAGATAGTAAAACTCCCAATAACCGTAGCGACATGAAGTGAAGAAGTATTATAAGAATCGAAATATAAATCGGGGGGGAAGGGGGGCTTCAATTAATATTGTTGATCAAAATGCACACGCATGGTCTAACGCAGTAACAATATTTCCACAGGTTAGAACCATAAAATGTCTACCCGTTGAGTTTTCTAAAATTTTCTGGGATGGGAATTTTTTTAATTATATTCAGGCGGGAAGTAAAAGCGATCCTGTGTCAGTGTGATTATTTCAGAGTTTTGAAGACGAAGAGTGTAAATCTGACCAATTTGTAAGACCTAACGGTAAAATATACCGTACTGAATCTCTTAACGACGAGATAAGAAAACTAGTTCGGAATTTTTCAACGGATAATAGCGACGAATTAGCCATCTAAGGGATCCATGCAAGCCTATGCTTCGGTCAATTTGCTATCGATGATAGATTTCCTGAATTTGCGGTTAGAGTCACCACTGATTCATTTTATATAGATATCAAATACAGCAAAGCATTGGCTGAATTTACAAATTCCGACGAGTGTTGGTTAATCATGGAGAATAAATAAAGAAATGTTGCGCTTATTCTAAATCAGCAGATGTTATGATTGAAAACAATTTAATAAAAATAATCAGATACCAGAACTATCGAAAACCCCTTCGTTATCCGACCCAATATGTAAATATAAAACCAGTTACTTATTTGGATGTGGTGGGTTAGGGAAGACGACTCGTGTTATCGAATTATTTCGAGGAAAAGCAAACATGATTGTGCTAACACCAACATACAGACTTGCAAGAAAGATGAGAGAGAGCGAGATTAAAGCTTGCAATTATCACAGTTTCTTTCAATGGAAAGGTGACGCATGGACTCCTGATCGAATGGATGAGAAATATGTTTCTGAAATTATTATTGGGGATGAGATATGCACAGTGTCGTTAGAGATATTAAATTTGTTTCTCGGGTCGGTTTGTCTCCACATGATTGGCTGAAGAATTTTGTAGATTATTATGAAGAAATTAATACTGATCATAGATCACTTGATAAAGAATTAAGTAATTTCAAGAAATTAATTAGATTACAATCGGATAAAATCCAGGTTGAAATAGCGCGTGAAATAATTTCAGAAACCAAATTAAATGACTTTTGGGAAGCGTGGAGACAAAACGATTTGATAGAGGCAAGTAGAAAGATAGTCAGAAACCAATTTCAGATAAAGCTATTTGAAACGTAAAAAGAAAGATTTGCAACACTTCCAATGACATTGTGTTATAGACCTACGGATTCATGAAGACAGAATATTGAAGCTGATATTTTAGGACAGACTGAGAAGCAGATTCTCGTGTTAAATGATATTGTGTTGGTTTATATCAGTGTTGTCGAAGATGCATTGCGGGCTGATGGATCTCCGTGGACGCTAGGATACACAATGACGATACATTCTTCGCAGGGATTGACTATATCCGATACGATTGTTTGGATGGTAGATGATCGAATATAGATTATTTCTCAGTGTCTAGAGTAAATCAGTTTCGAAGAGTTGTTCTTCATGCCAATGACACCAGCAACAATGAAATTGTCAGTGCTGATATAATCAGACAAAATCTCGCTGCTTATAAACAAAAAGAAAAAACAATAAACGAGAACTTGATATTGATGTTGAATTGATAATTACGCAAAAACAACAACAGAATAATCACTGCGCGAGCTTAATTGTATAATGCGTTGGCAGTATTAGGATAAAGATCCTCGCCAAGTTACCGCAGACAGAAGGGATAATAGTCTTGATCATACCAGAGATAATGTGATGTTGACCTGTCTTGAGTGTAAAAGACGCAGAGGTGCCAGTTAAAACCACACATCAGTAATTGAGTATCCTCGGGTATCACTTGTAATTGTTCACGTGTAAATCCACTCTGAGGAGCAGTTGAATCTAATCTCAAGATTGCGGGTCTATCCGTGGATCCTGTTATGTTAGATATTTTCAGTGAGGTAACACTCCAAATAAGATTAGTAGCTCTTCTTTTACCGCCTTCAAGTTCACCCGGCTCTTACAAATATCCTTACAGTGACATTGCCAAGAATTCGTTGTTTTGAAAAATAATTTCGTGTTTGTACGGGTATATACTTTTATCGATCGCGATAACAGGTTTCAGATTGATTGTACGAGTAATTTTTTTATTAGCGCAGTTATCACACCTGCTAATCTCTTGACCCATTCTTCGATGAATTCCTTCGCTTATTAACATCCAAATAACCGCTCAGCAAGTGTCCGATTAAATCATTCAACAATTGCCTGATCACGGTGTATTGCAGTATGTCCTCGTCGAAACGTGGTATTAGGATGATTCATTGTTGATAACACTACACCCTGAAATTCCTTTCCAGGATTAACCTGAAATAGATTTGGTCACTGCAGAGGACCTCGTCGATAAATCCTTTCAAATTCAGAAGCCACTTCAGTTGATGACTTCGTTGTTAATGGTTCAGCTTCTTTGTATCTACTTGCAACATCAACTACGGTTAGCGCGTATTTGTATGTCCGTTTATTAAGAGTATCATGCATTAGAAATAATATATCAGCCTGATGAACTTCATTGGGGATGCTGACATCAAAATGTGCGAAGTTAATTTGTTTAGACGGTGGTAGATAATTTTGCCATGTCGCCTGTTTGGATAACCGATCCGCCGCAGTTGTATTATATTACTTTTGCAGCGTTAGCGAGTTTATAGATTGCTGTTTTATCCCGCCAGTATCCTCTTTGGGAATAATCAAAAGATTCCATAATGTTATTAATTACTAGCACCCAGCATTAATTTACTTTTCATCGCTGATTTTATCAACCCGGATGCTAATTTTTCTTTAAAGGATTTATCTGTGGTAGAATTCAACACATGAATCAATTTCACATCTGCGATATGTCTATGTTACAGATTGTTCTTTTTATGAGCAATATCATAAACATGACACACCTTATCAATAGCGTTTATTGGATATTCGTCGGGTCGGGGTTGGTCTTGGCCATCATGTCGGATATCGAGTCTGGTTCCAGGGCCACAATACATATACCCTGGAAGGTGTTTTTCTCCTGGATATTTTGCCCATGGAGTCCCGGGAAGTTTTGTTAATTTTGCTGCAATATCACCTCCTCGTTTTGTTTTTAAATCATTACCCAATTTCATAGAAACAAATCTAAAAAAATTTTGTATCATATTGTATACACTTACCTGCAAGTGCTAATCTGTTATTGCTTGTTGTAATTGTTGTCAAGTCGTTTGTGCTAGTACGCGTCTTACATTTCACACAATATAATTTATTTATAATAACATGAATACAATTGATTTTTCGGCGACAAAAACACAAGAACCCGTTAAGCATCATGCAACACTACCAAATTAGAAGCGGTAAAACACAATTGTTACTTAATTTGATAACGAGATGGATGAAATGGGATAAACTATATTTAGTAGCCCCAAGTGTAGATGATCAGCGATGTTACGAGGTGTTAAAGGATTTTAACGAGAATGCAAAATCCGAAATCGATGAGGATATTATTGAATTTATAACCGATATCGAAGAAGCACCGAGTGTTGATTCTATTGGTGGAAGTATAAACAATTTGGTCGTATATGATGATGTGATGTTGGATAAACAAGCAAACTCTGCCAGGATATTTTCCAGAGGTAGACATTAAAATACTGAAGTGATTTATGCTACTCAGAGATATACACAAATACCAAAAGTGATCAGAGATAATTGTAATATTCTTCACGTATTTAATGGAGTTGACACCCATACGCTACGAAATATTCACCGGACCTGGTGCAGCGGAGATATGGATTATCTTCTCTTTAGAAATTTCTTTAGCCATGTTAAGTCGGTCCCATATGGAGTTGTAACGATAAATTAGCATGACCCTAGATCGAGATATCGCATCAGACGTGATAAAATATTTGGTTAAAACCATAACAGCTAACAGACTCACCACAACAGAGGCAATTTCTGTTGTTTCGATTTCGCAAAAGCGTTGATTGACAAAAAGAAACTTCGGTTGAAACAAAAACTGTCATTTTTTTAATTTTGATTTTGTCTGAATTAGTTTTGGTCTGTTCACCGTCTCTCCGTAGAGGTTTTATTTTTGTTTGAAAACTTGGTCTGTTCACCCTTCTTGCTGCTCAAAGCCTCTACATTTTAGCTTGGTATAATAACCAATACTCGTTTGTTTGTTTCTTTGATTAAGACTTTTAACGTAGCTTTAATGATTTTTCAGTCACATCGCTACGATGTCTGCAATGAGTCAGTTTATAGTAATATCTAGCGCTGGGGCATCATGCCGCAGACATGTGGCATGATGTCCCACCCAGTCACATTATTCTGACACCAGGCAGACCAGTCATAACACTAACCTCTTATGATGAGCGCCAAGCGAGACAACTGTTAGTACCCTTTTTGTAAGTCTTTGGTATGACTCGGACGGGGATCGAACCCACGACCTTCAGCTTCCACATCAGATTCTCTAACCACTAGCATAACCCTTATTTAAGAACAGGAGTTGGAAGTTTATATTCTCCCAAAACACAATTGTAACTATTCAATCCAGCATTATCTTCTTTTATCTTTGGCTAAAACCTTGTAGAAATTCCATAAAATCTAAAAGAAATTATATTAATTTTTGATATAAAATCCACAAAATTGATAAATCTGAATATTCCATGAAAATCTGAAGGTGAAGTGACCCTGCTTAAATTTTGCATATTTATCAATATATCAAATAAATAGGTTTGTGTTTATAATAAACAAGTGCTAACTCAAAGCTATAAAAAGATAAATGCCAAAAAAATTTAATAAAAACAAAAATCCTATGACATGTCAATCGAAAGTGACCATGTTAACATGTTTTCTGTCAAAATATAAAGGTTCACAAAATTAAAACTTTTAATACTAACTAAATGGTAAAAAATTTAATTATATTATCTACAACTTAAAAGATATATCTACCAAATATCATTTGCATACCTTACATGGCTTTTGATTAATCCTACTAATATAATAAATTAACGGGTTTTA
Source organism: Unio delphinus (assembly GCA_029339505.1). Taxonomy (NCBI): domain Eukaryota; kingdom Metazoa; phylum Mollusca; class Bivalvia; order Unionida; family Unionidae; genus Unio; species Unio delphinus. Next base: position 2,946,924 of record JAQISU010000041.1, on the reverse strand, counting down.
TTTTTCTTTTAAAAAGTCCAAGTGCAAAAAAAATCCAAATTGTGAAAAATTAAACTTACAAAAATTATGCAATGTACCAGATTTGCCTTGTAATAACTCTGTCAGCCACACAGCATTCATGTTTGTCAATTTTATGTGTGCATGTATTAAATCAAATGTTTGTAGGCTACGTGACTGGTTCTGAGTAGGAAAAGTTTTAATGTAACCAGAAGTCAGTTAAATGGTAATAAGAATTTAATACATAATGTTTAATATTTTTGTGACACCTCCTATATAATTTCACCCCTCTATAGCCACTCTATTCCAAAAGACTCCCAATGATTTAGTGGTTACAATTTGAAGATACCTCGACTGAAATGGGAAAAAAGGGTTTTCATAAATATCAGATTTGTATGCAAACACTGGTTCACAACAAGCTCACATAAATAGTTATCATATCTCTAAAAGCTGAAGCAGATTCAGTTGGACATTTTGTGCACTATTCATTTTTGCCTGGAATCTTATCAGCATGCTAAGTGTGAAAATCTTGCTTGTCAATGCAACACACCACCGCTTGCGTTTAGGTGCATGGATTGTATTGTATCGTACATCCCCAGTTTAGTGTGTGTTCTTTAACTGAATAAAAATATTAACCCTAAAAGTGCTACATTGTTTTTAATACAAGATCCCTCAGTGTTGAATTGTTTCAGGAAAGAAAAAAACAATATCTGCAGATGTATTTCAATCAAATTAAAATATACATAATAGATGCACAAACCCTATATGAAAAATGATGGTGGGTGTCTAAATGTTAAGATTTGCATCAAGAAACGTGTAAGCTTAACATATTTGCATGTACAGGTGCAAATACAGGTAAAATGACAAGTTGTATTTCATCAGTATTTTTGTTTGTTTCTGATGGAAAAATTCAAATATATTTAAGAAATGTTATATTCTTTAGTATTCGGCATCTTAACATTACCAGTGAATGGGAATTGACAGGTCCACCATCTTTTCACGTCAAGCGAGCATGTACATCCGACTCCAGTTCCACGCAAATTCCTATCTCAAAATCATTCATGGGTATTTCCATCAACACTTCGCTTGCTCCAATAATTTCATCTTTCTCAAATTCTTCAAATCATTATTATCATCACTATCAGAAGCCTGTATTTGTATTCAGTGTTGGCCATTATAACTTTTTCCAGGTACCACGTGCATAAAAGCGAGTATTTGTAAAACACCGTCCATACATGCATAGTAAAATACAGCAGAATGCTTGTTCCAGGCCATTTCAAACCAATCAAGTTCAGATTTACAAGCAGTCATGGCTAGTTAAAGTAATAGGATGTGTACACACACACACACACACACACACACACACACGAATGTATCATCATTAAGCTGTAGATATAGTTAGAACAATCAAAATATGATTTGGACATGTAAGAAAGAAAACAAACTTTGGATATGAAAACCAAATTACAACAACTCTAAATGCAGAAATCTTATGATTTTCTAGCTCGAAGGTTTTATCTTCTGAAAGTAATATTAGAAGAGAATAATAATATTAACAACAATATCAAGTACTTCATTGAGACACTCTCTATGATAGACAAACTTTGTATTTCTTGATAGATACATTTATATGTTTGCATTAAAAAAATAAAGTTACAAATGAATTGAGAAGCCCAACCTCCTGTGCTGTACTAAGGTAATATATCAATGAAAAGAAAACACCCTTTTTACATTATTTACTCTATTGCTGAATCCTGATTAAATTCAAACTCAACTGTGATTGTGGGAGGTAAAGTTTATACAGAATTTCATTGAACTATGAGTCCAAGTTTTTCTTCTTCTTCATTTGTGTCATATAATATAGCACTAAATAAATGTAAGGCACCACTACTCCTTAATGTATAGTTTTAATATCCGTTTAAAAATTACAGCACAAAACACTGCTCCTTAATGTTCAGTTTTAATATCCGTTTGAAGTTTACAGCACAAAACACTACTCCTTAATGTTCAGTTTTAATATCCGTTTAAAGTTTACAGCACAAAACACTACTTAATGTTCAGTTTTAATATCCGTAAAGTTTACAGCACAAAACGCTACTTAATGTTCATTTTTATATCCGTAAAGTTTACAGCACAAAACACTACTCCTTAATGATTAGTTTGGCAATTTAGAGTCCCTTGTAAGGGTAATACATATTGTATAGCACCCAGAGTCATGGATTGAAAAGTCCACTTCTTGGCAATTCAGAAAAAGATCATTATTGTGGCTAAAAACTAATAGTGGTCACATGCCGAGATTTTTTTTATAGAATAAGAAACAAAAAGTCAGTTATTTGGGCCAAGTCATGAAAGAAAGTAATATTTTAAGTTTTACCAATCCTGATGGTATGGAATTCTCTCAGGCTGTCCATAGGAGTTATAAAGTGGACCACTTTATAGGTGAAAATGATAGATTGTTATTATGTGATAAATGGGATCCTTGGCCGTATAGAAAAGGACAGACTTTTAAGTTATTCAAAGTTAGGTGGTATTGGAATAAATGAACACTTATGAGATGGAATAATTTCATAATTTATTAACATGTTTCCAGTGTCATTTCTGTATATGTAACCAAAATGGGCACGTACATTACAATGAAAGGAAACGGTATTGTGACAATATCTTGATATGCTTTAAGGCCAAGTTATTTTCAAAAATATCGATGGTTCTAGTTTCAGACGAAATGTTAAGATTTCTGATTCAAATCAACATTTGCACTAGAACAGTATGATAAAGAAAAACATGATTGCCGCAGAATTGAAACCGAGTGGATTTTGCATTAAATGAATAACTCAAACACAATGTGTGAAAGATGAAAATGTAATAACTTAAGTAGTAAGGAAAAATATATTTAAGAATAAATACAATGATTCTCACACGCTCTCAACATACAATTGATCAAATCACATTCACATATTGAAAATAAACCAATAACATTATATCTATCTAATATACATATTCAAGAAACCTCAGTTGAAATAATATTATACACTAAGATATTCACATAACTTCACTTATTGATTAGGATTGAGATTCAAACAATCTCAAGTTTTCAAATACGTTTCAAATCTTCTACACTATAAGCGAGATTCACATATCTCTTGGAATACTATTAAGATTCAAAATAATCTCATGTAAATAAAAAAATACCAATTGAAACAACAATTGGAACAAACATATGCTTATTGACAATTGTAGAATCGCACGATTCATACACCAAAAAATCGCATAGTTTCACCACGTCTCTTGGCTGGGCCCACACTTGAATCGGACGCTCGCATATTTCATTGATCCACTACATATACAGTCAGTCATACGTATACACACGTACAGACATCATACAGCACCCTTGTATTAGCTACGTCTACAGTCGTGGCTCCCCCACATGTACAGACCTACGTATATACATATAGACAGATCTACGCTTCAGCTAAACTCGTCAGCTTAAACTCGTCGGTTACACTCGTTAGCCTTGTTACACCCGTTAGCTACAATAAAACCAAACTGGTAATAATAATGAGTTCTGGAAAATGCTAATACATTAAACTCTCAATAGCAACTTGTAATTCACAGTTTACAGCGTTTCAATCTATGTTGAAATAAATGAATTATTACACGATGTAACAATACAAACTCAATAAAGTTCGTATACCAAATGAAAGATAAATTTAACACTTACCCTTATGGCTATAGAATACCACGTAAAACGTGCTCTCCTCGACCAGATCTAAAGTGACCAGTGTCGGTTATAAATTGATCTTGCTTAAATTCATTGGACAGTGAGTAATATTCAGAGTAAAATACCCGTGCATATTGTGATTATAATGTCCCTCGCCGCAAGTAATTTCCGGCGAGACATATGTTGGTTCCATCACTTGACGGTATAAACACTTGTTCACCCTAGATAAAATTGTACGGATTCTCAACTAAAAGTAGTCAACAATTTCTAAGATATAAAAAAAAAATTCTATTTCTGTTACAATACCTCCCCCCTCATAGAAAATAAAACGTACGCAATTTTTTAAAATAACTTTCACTGAATAAAAGAAAAATATCCACTAATGATATTTATTGGATTTTCAAAACCGGGTAAAATTTTATCCAAATTTTCAATTATGGCCTACTCAAGTGGTCTGTCCCAATCCGTTTATAGGAAGGATAACAGTCTTGGTCATACACGAGAAAATACGATACTGACCTGTCTTGAGTATAACAGACGCAGAGGTGCTAGTTAAGTTATCGTGGTGGTAATTGTGTATCCTCAGGTATCACTTGCAATTGTTCACGTGTAAATACAAGCTGAGAAGCAGTTGAATCTAATCTGGTAATTGCAGGTCTACCCGTGGATCTTGTTAATTTTGATATTTTGTGCGATGTAACACTCCAGATAGGATCAAAAGCTCTCTTTTTTCCCCCTCCCCCGAGCTCACCTGGTTCACATAAATATCGGACAGTCACATTACCAAGTATTATTTGTTTTGAAAAATCATTTCGTGCCGGTATATATTTTTTGTTTGCGCTATTAGGCTTCATATTGATTGTTCGAGTAATTTAATTATTTAATGCATTTATCACACTTGGTAATCTTGCAACCCATTCACGAGATCTCTAGTCTTGAATAAATTCCGTATTGATATCCAAATAATCGCTCAGTAAGTGTTCGACTAAATCGTTCAACAATTGCCTGATCACGGTGTATTGCAGTATGTCCTCGTCTGATGGTGTCGTTGTGTTGCTTCATCAGCGATGATACTGAGCCTTGAAATTCCTTGCCAGGATCAACCTGTAATAGATTTAGCCATTGTAAAGATCCTCACCGATAAATTCGTTCAAGCGCAGAAGCAGATGTCTTTGTAGATAATGGCTCTGCTTCCTTGTATCTATACTCAACATCAACTACAGTTAACGCGTATTCCTATCTCCGTCTTTTTACAGTATCATGTGGTAAAAATAATATATCCCCCTGATGAACTTCATGAACTTCATTTGGAGCATCTACATAAAAGTGTTCGATTCTTTTAGGCAGTGACAGAGAATTTTACAATAATACCTATCATGATAACCAATCTACAGCAGGAGATCGTTTGACCTTTGATGCTTCGGTGAGTTTATTAATAGCTGCGTTACCTCTCCGCTATCCTTTTGGGGAATAATAAATAGATTCCATTATATTAATTACTAGCCCCTGATACAAGTTTACCCTTCATCGAAGTTTTAATTAACCAACTAGCTAGTTTTTCCTTAAGGGATTTATCAGTAATAGAATTTAACGCGTGAATCAATTTTACATCTGCGAGATGTCTATGCTGCAGTTTGTTACTTTTATAAGATACATTATGAGCGTGACAAGCGTGACATTCATTTATAGGAATGTCAAGAATGACGAACATGAAACAAAGCAGCTGCCACTGCCGTTCGCTTTTATGTCGGACGAGAAAAAAGGATTACAAGAAGGTAAATATTATTCATTTGTTTTTCATTTTATAGGGATTTGTTTAAAGGCAGATTTGAGGTTAAGTCAATTATTACGTTTTTTACAATTTGATTTTAAATTGTTTTACAAAAAAATTCCTGCATGTAATATCATCATCGATTGGATACGATGATAATATAGTTAATGTATTTTATCACAGATTATTGTTATTATAATAGTAGTAGTAGTAGTAGTAGTAGTAGTAGTAGTAGTAGTAGTAGTAGTAGTAGTAGTAGTAGTATTTCATCTTGTAATGTTGTATATTACAGTAACGTCTCTCGGTCTTTTCCATTGCTTGTAATTAGGTGTTCAAAGCGTTGAAGCGACTTCTCCCGTCTCCTCCCACTGTCAAAGGTATTGCTGCAGACTTTGAAGCAGTTAGTACAGTAGTAGTAGTTATAACTAGTAATAGTGGCTTTAGTTGTTGTTGCTACTCGCGTAATATCAGTATAAATAACTTTGTTATTCCTCTCAAATTACTAGCCAACTAAATAATTTTTTTACGTTATTTTTACCGATGAACTATTTTCAAGATTCTGGCTAGCTGTAGCCATTTTAAACATTTGTATACCCTCTTTTCATGCTAGCTTTCGGCATTATTTCTTTGCACCTTTAAACTGAAACATAGTTGCAAACAATTATTTATGTATATTAGTTAACATACGCACAGACGCACAGACTTCTTCATCATCATCACATTAAATTTTTGATTATTGAGGTATCTGGCTAGCTTTCCGGCATGTGTATCCAGGAGTGCCTATCCACGGCTGTGCATTTCACCTGGGGCAAGCTATGTGGCGAAAACTTTAGGAATTGGAGTTGAGAACAAACTACATTCAAGAAAAGAGTGTTCATCAGTTTTGCAGGAAATTATGAAATAATATCGACACTCGAATGAATTTGCTAATGTGTATTTTAAATGATATATTTGTCATTATAATGTGTTATTTTATTAATAAATTGCTTTCATTATGTGTCTCTTTTTCAGGCGATGGCGTTACTATTTTTGCCTGCAGTACATATAGCCCCTGCCTTTTCCCGTCTTAAGGATCAGACCAAGATGATTCCCTTGTTATTAAGTTGGATTGACTATGTAGAATAAACCTGGATTGCGAACATCACATTCCTGGTCGACTCATCTTCTGTGTTCCGACATTCTGTACGGACCAACAAAGATGTAGAGGGTTGGCATCGTAGGATCAATGTGAAAGCCGGCAAAGCCAATCTTCCATTATATGTGCTAGTTAGTCTTTTATATGAAGCAGACACTTCAACTGGTATCTGAAAAAAAAGCTAAGAAGATACCAGAAAAAAATATTAACAAATGCAGGCGAAAATATTCTCGGTGTGGGAAGAGTATCAGAACGGCGTCACATCCTCCTCAAAATGACTGAAACGTTGCAGCAGTATGTACGGCCCGACTACTGAATGACAAGGCTTAATTGCATTGTTATACCATGCATATTGTAATTGTATTTTCTTCATGTATGTATGTAATAAAACTCTAGAATGTACATTTCGGAATAATGTTGTTAGTCTCTTGTTCTTTAAGAAACCTTTTCAAGCTATTCTTTTGTCTTACTGAGACATCTCATTCAGTCATTCTTTGGATGGTAATTCTTACTGTTCTAATATGGGAAAAATATATGCCCTATTACATAGGTTGCTGTATTAAATACGTTTCAATACTGGCTATAACAAAGCATACATACATATCTTCGATTATTTAAATAATTAAATCTGTTTTAAAACAACAAAGTAAATATATGTAAAATGCAGTGCCAAATTAAATCGCGCGCTCTCTCTCTCTCTCTCTCTCTCTCTCTCTCTCTCTCTCATTTATGTGGAGGTTCACAAAAGTGAGCAAAAATATGTACAAGCATGCCAATGCGATCGGCTATCTCTCTCCCTCATCCCCCCCCCCCCCCCCCCCATGGCTTAGTTGCCCGTATAATAAACCACGTTCAACATTTTAAAAGCAGGCGACAAAAATTGAAATTAGCACGAGTATTAGGTTTTGGAGAAGAGAAACTTACACAAACAACACTACTGTATCTGCAATCAGCCCCATTATCAAAAGATCGCAAAATGTATAGTTGTTTTAAGGGGATAACCATTTTTAATTTATCGGACACGTGAGTCATTACTAAATAATACCAAGAAATATGACAAGTAATTGCTAGTTGGAACTATACAAAAAAAATGGACTTATTCAGTTATTTAAACTTGGCCAACGTTGTTTTTTTTCTTACTGGCAATGTGAATATTTTTCAACATTTAACTTAAATGAATTTTTTGTAAATTAATTGGTGCGAAACGACCAGTAGCTTGGGTACGAAACGACCAGCTGCTTGGGTACGAAACGACCAGCAGCTTGGGTACGAAACAACCAGCACCTTGGTTACGAAACGACAAATTTCCACCGGGTACGAAACGACTTTGGTACGGAACGACCAGATGCCATAGTACATGTATGACCGGTCGATTGTAAGCAACAATACGAGCCACTGTGTTCTGACCCTGATCCCTATAGGAAACACGGTACTAATTCAACTCCAATGGTAAACATATGGAAACACTGTCATATTCAAAATTCAACAACTTAACATTTCTGGGTGCTGATGATCAGACCTATATTTTTCCATGCACAACTAACCTTGATGTAAGTTTTTAAATGTAGAAAAACATAGGACCCGCGGCATTTTGTTGACATAAATTGGCAGGAAGCACATGTTATTGATTCTGCACCAAATGAATCAGGTGCTACTTTCATTATTGAGTACTAATAGGTGAAGCCTCTAAATTTACTTCAATTGCATCAATAGAATTTTGTCTATTTTTTTTTTAAATTACAGTTTGGATAAGCTCTCAAAAAATATTTTTACTAAAATTTTAATTTTCATTATTAACTAATTATGGACCACCAAAGCCGTATATACTCTATTATTTTTCACCCATTTTTAGACTGGTTCACAGCTCTTCCGTATAATTAGTACCGTGTGTCCTATAAGTCTATAGCCGGGAATCGGGGTGAGAGTGACTATTTGTTCCGAATGCACCGAAAGCTTGTTAGAGTTACATCCCCTAACAGCCGTACAGTTCAATCGAATTATACAAATCGAACTGGATTGAGATGGTTATTTTTAAATACTTTACTCGCGATTTAGTATCAGCTGATATTTTATATATTTTGGCATTATATAATTCTGTCACTGCATTATTGGGACTAGTTTAAGGCCGTTTTCTTTTATATTGTTTGCTATCTTATCTACAGTGGAAACGTGACGTGACGTTCATCTACTATAGATAGAATTTTTTCAGCAGGCGGTAGGTACATCAGTGTTTTATTTAGGTAGTTGTATTCTCATCTTTGATTTTCAAATACGAATATTTGGGTTTAAGAACACACACAAACACACTAAATCTTATAGTATTATACATAATACAGGAGTCTGTCGTTTTATCAATAGAATGAAAATGTGTGGCAACACGAAATAACCTTTACAGCACTTATTCTTGTTCCAAGGAAAGGAAACAAGTCGAGTGCTCTTTCTTTAAAATGGGTTTGATGTGCACAGGTTTTTGCATATTTTAAAAACAATAACGACATTGTTATATTTCTCTTGCTTTCTTACATTCTGAAAAATACAATGAAATACATTTAAAGCAATCAAAGTGTAGAACAAACAGGCACATGGACAGAATGGTCGATCCAAATAAGAATAAGCATATACATACAAATATAATCAGTACATTTATTTAATTATGTACGCACCTATTTAGTCTTCTCGCAGTACATTAAATAAGATTAATGATTTACTTCATATTTATTGACTATCCATATATATTTTATAGTGAACCAAATCTAAAAACATACATATTACAGGTGTAAATCAAAGTGTGGAGCAAAGTAGTGAGCAGACAAACATACACATGGACAGAATGGTAGGCCCAAATAAGAATAAAACAGATTGATAACTTAAGTGTACTACAAGCATATCAATATATGTTAGTTCCAATGGAATATATATGAAGAAGTTATTCATTTGGAGATAAATATACAGAGTACATTACAAAAATCTGATATATCAAACACACATCATGAATCGAGGTACTTTATTTAATAGGACAAAGGTCAATTTTAAATTTTTCTTGAAACAAGATCAGATGCTCATCTCGGAATGCAAATAAATAAAAGATAATAATTGCAAAAAATCTAAATGCATTTAGTATTGCAACTTATAGAAATGAATACTGAAAGTGATCAAATATATTTTTAAATAATAACAGCATTTTCCTCTGCTTCCATTTTTTTTCTGTGCAAATATAGGACATATATTTTAAGATCACCGGACCATACTAAATACCATGCATTATATCTTATTCCTTGTAGTGATCAATATCACTTGTAGTGATCAATATCACTTGTAGTGATCAATATCACTTGTATTACTACATTATCAATATTATCAATATAAGTTGTAGTGATCAGTATAAGTTGTAGTGATCAATATAAGTTGTAGTGATCAATGTAAGTTGTAGTGATCAGTATCACAAAAGCATTATCACAAGTAGCAGTTTAATGTGATCATAAATTTAGTTCCTAACAGCTTATAGCTGAATTGAAAAATAACCTCAGATAAAATGAATGTTCCCTTTACAAAAGGAAAGATTTTAAATTGTTTAAATATTGATGCAGAAATTAACTACCAATTTGAATGCCTAATTGCTCAGAGGGAACAAAACAACTTAAACAGATAATACAAACTAAGTGACTAAATATGTACAAAGCAATAACAAAATAAATACTTCTCGTGGGTTGGTGGTTCTTTCCGGGTTTTTTTCCGAGTTCTTCCTCCACCATTAATACTGGCCTCCATGTATAGCCAATCATGTGCTGAAAAATGGCGTTAAACACTACAACAACAACAAAATAAATACAACTGGTGACATTCTTTCTCCAGTCTGTAAATATTAATTATTATAAAAAAATGATAAAATCGCTAATTCTGCCTGATTAACATACAACTATTCTATTAAATTCTGATTCTGCTACATAGGTATTTTATTTTATGTTGTCACAAAATTTTGTCATATTATATTTTTTAAAGGCCAGACTCTTGTTGACATAATTAAAATATGATTTTATGAGGCACTCATTTTAACCAGTGAATTGGTGTTTGAAATCACAAGATTTAACACTCCGGTTTTTGAAATCCAAATAATATTTTTATAAACTGACTTTGTCCAAGAATTATGTATAAGCACACCAAATATTTCCAGAGATACAAATTAATCCTTTCAAATCCAACTGAACTGTCACTTCAACTAAGGAAAAATTAACATGGATTAAAAAAACTTGACTACAACAAAAGAAAATGCCTTAACGCCATATGTAAAACCCCAGAATTGATAATATGCAGTTACAAAGCAAATCCCCAAATTGACAAAAACCAATCATTTTAAAATAAAAAGGAAACCTGTTTATGTGGTTGTCACTAACCTTGAATCAAGGTCAGGATCTAGGTCAACATTACTTGTTTTTACTGAGAAAAACGTCTCTAGTGAATAAATTTTTACATTACAGTAGCATGTACCGGTAATAACAAATAAAAAAGAATTAAAACAATACTAAATTAAAACAAACATATCAAATCAGATATACATAACACTTAATAATAGTTGTTTGGTAAGGAAATGTGGCATAAAACTGAGATATTGAACATAAGCTGCTTTTTGCATCTATACTTGAAAATTAAAAACATTTTTGTCCGCCATGAAATCCTAGAAACTAGAACCAAATGAAAAATATGGAAGTCCATAAGCAGCATTTTATAAGATACAGGACTTAGTTGCCTGCTGGTATTAAACACACATTGCAAATAATCTCAGTGACAAATATTAAAATCATAGATTTTTAACTTACCTTTAAGAATTTGTCAGTCATATCGCTACAATATCTGCAGTGTGGCAGTTTATAGTGATGTCTAGCACTGGAGAGTCATGCCACAGACATGTAGCATGATGTCCCACTCAGTTACATTATCCTGACACCAGGAGGACCAGTCCTAACACTAACCTCTTAATGCTGAGTGCCAAGTGAGGCAGGTGATAGTACCCTTTTTGTAAGTCTTTAGTATGACTCAGCCAGGGATCGAACCTCTGAGGCGGACCCTCTAACCAATATGCCAGCATGGGTTAGAGTCTCAGATTCAGCCAGTGTGGGTATGTGAGAAAGCGTGCCAGTGGCTTCTCATGGGTCGGTGGTTCTTTCCTGGGGGGTTTCCCAGATTCTTCCTCCACCATTATTACTGGCCACCATGTACAGTCTATTGTGTGGTGAAAAATGGCATTAAACCCTACAACAACAACAACGATATTCCATCAGAGTGGTCAGATTGATGTATAGATATAGAATGAGCAAGATGGCATGTTTATCAAGAAAGCATGATTTATTTATGGATCCTTCACTGTACTTCACTTGAAATTGTCATTGATACATGTTGTTCATCTTTATGTGATTTAGGACCTTTTGCTTGGCCCATATGCAAATTAAATGCTTTTCTCATCTTAAACAAATGCAATGCAGTCATAAACTTGGCTTTGGTCATACAAATCAAGAAATCTTGACTTAGTGTTTTCATATTTGATGTTTGCACCGTGGATTGTTTAGTTTCATTACCTTTGATCATTATCCAGACTCTAGCACCATAAACCCACATGTTTAAATAAATGCCTCAAGGCCATGTTTGAACATTACTGTTTTAACTAAAAGTTTTAAAATATTTTTTTACCATTTTATAATTTAACCTTGAGCATTAAACTTTGTTGGTGACCCATCCCAGTTTGCTTTTATGGATAGTTCTTGTAATTGTCTAATTTAGTAATTATATTGTGCCCAACACATTTAATTTCCTCAAGTGAGTAGTCAGTTTTGCATGTTCCTGTTTCCAATGGACCATTTACAACTGACCGTTATGGTGGGATTATAATCTTTATATCAAACATCTGACTTGAGGTGGGATTATAAGCTTTATATCAAACATCTGACAGTTATGGTGGGATTATAAGCTTTATATCAAACATCTGACAGTTATGGTGGGATTATAAGCTTTATATCAAACATCTGACAGTCATGGTGGATTATATGCTTTATATCAAACATCTGACAGTTTTGGTGGGATTATAAGCTTTATATCAAACATCTGACAGCTATGGTGGGATTATAAGCTTTATATCAAACATCTGACAGTTTATGGTGGGATTAAAAGCTTTATATCAAACATCTGACTTGTGGTGGGATTATAAGCTTTATATAAAAAAATGTGTTTCATGTGGAAATCAACTTGACTGCTTCATATTGGTGGGGGTAAATAGTGTAACCGTTGTCCATCACACTTTGGATAAATTTTGTCATTCAAGGCACTGCATCGGAGTAAACATTATCCATGAAAAAATATCTGGATGATTAGATTTTCATAAAATTTTCAATATAATGCAGTGATTGATCTTTTAATATAAATTGTTTTCAAATTAGAATCTTTGACTCTGAATTAATGTGATGCTAATTGATAACATGACTAGGGCAGTATTTTGCTTTGTAAGGTTCCAAACATAACATAATGTTACATTCAGTACATTGTCACATGGTATAAATGGGTACCAGGATATTTGGGTACTCACGCATTCGTAATTACCCAGGTAATAAAATTATCAATAGTTTGCCTGTTTAAAAAACGAAAGAAAATGTTGATGAGTTCAGATCAAATTTTACATCTGGCAACATCAGAAGAGACTCGGATACAAAATCCAGTTTGAGGATATTGTCATGTGACATTGATCTACTGTAGACCTCCATCTACGGACCTTCATATTTGTCGACATATGCAACCATTTGACAATGTACTTCAAACAGTTTCTTTATTCTCAATTTATAGTAACTGAACGTGATATGTTTACAAGAAAAATGTTGGGTTTGTTGAATTTGAAACCAAATGTCACAGCTTCATTACAGTTCAATACATTTGTGTAGCAGACCATTATTTATTGAAAATATATGGTGAAAAAGTGAAATGGGTTTTATCAATGTGACTCATGGATGTTATGTGACTAAAAAATTGTTAGAGCAGGGTTTTGTTAAAATGAAGAACATTTTGCATCAGGTAAAGGACAAATAATAGCACTTTCCAAATGTTGAAAGAGGAATTCTACAGCCATTTAATACATTATTCAGAATTTGTGGACTTTACAACTTTTGAAAACCGTTATGGTGGCTTAGTGATTAGAGTGTCCACATCAGATGTGGGAGGTCATGGGTTCGATCCCTAGCCAAGTCATACCAAACACTTATAAGAATGGTACTGACAGCAGCCTCGCTTGTCTGCAACATGATACCCCAGTGTTACACATCACTACAAATTGCCACACTGCATACATCGTAGCAATGTGACTGAAAAATTGTTAAAGCTACGTTAAAACTCCAAGTCACACACAACCTTTGAGAATGAGTTCAACATGTGATGTGGATTAATTAAAGTGACTGTTGTTTATAAATAATTTATCAGGTTTTCTTAGACTGTATTCTGTAGCTGATTTGTGAAAAAATATTAAATAACTGCAGATCCAGATCCATGGGGCTGCAACTATTTTGCTGGTGGGACTCTTGTTTTATTAAAATAGCAGTCCTGGACTCCTTGTCTTAAAATCCTCTGCTGGGTAACCCATCTTTTGGATCGTCAGGTAATTGGTTGATTTTTTTTAGCAATGTTGACATTTATATTCAGAGCTGTGACTACATGCTTTTCATTTTTATTACAGATCTAGAGGCCTGCCAACATGCAGCTGTCGCATAGTGTATGGGCATCAGTCCTGGGATTTGAACCACCATATCATAGTCTTCCAACCTTCCTAGCACCTTACTATGTATACTTATCCATTTTTGTCATCTGCTTTACATTGTACCAGCTAGCACAACTCCTAACCCCACAACTTCTCAGAGAATATGTCTTGGACTACATCAAATGTCTCACCTTTGTTGCCTACCCGTGGGGTCATGGACTTGCACGCAGGTTTTATGGTCATCCAGGTTACTTAGTTTCAATGGTACCAGTAAATTCAACAACAGCTTTGCTGATGAACCATGGACAAGGAAATCCATTAGATGTTTGGGGAGGATATTTGAGAGGTGTTGTGCCTCTCTGGAAATTGGTGGTGAAATGCATAATTCTTATTTTTGCTGGGATATCTGCATATAACCTTGGCTTGTTGATCATGTCCATAGAACTGCACCCAGTATATACAGAAATTATTCATAAAGAATGTGAGACTGACTTGAAGATTCCGGCATATTATGGATTCCTGCTGGAAATGTTCGGTTCATTGCTTGATAGCTGGGTTGGTCTTCAGGTTTTAACAAGAAGTAAAACTGTGAATGTTGTCATAAGCTTTGTTTTTAGTGGGATTCTAGTTATTATTGGTAAGTTCAAATTAATATAGAGCAAAATATATTACATGCATATGTATTGGTTATGTTGTCAGTTTTAATTGATTATAAAAAATGTTTATTCATTTTTAGAAATTATGTCTCTATTCATGAATTATTCTGACAAACATGATCTGAACACTTTAAAAAAAAAATCTTTTTAAAATTGAATGATTGGGTCACAAGTCTTTGAAAACTTTCAGTCTTAGATGTAAAGAAAAGAAATATCTAAATTCGGAAACTGAGAGTTAATGACCATAGCCCAATCACAGCAACACAGATTCAGTTTAATGTCTCAGAAATTTATTTTTAGGAAAGGTCAGCAATGTTTCTGTATCCAAGACTGACTCCTTAAAAGTGATGTCATTTGCCTGTTCTAGTGAAATCAAGCATTTATGCCTTGTAGCCTGAAACATTAATCCCTAGTGCCGAGTTTACAGGGCATGAAGTAGTAGCCTACATCCAAGGTCTGTAGCGTCAAGGTCATGCATGATACACTAAAGTGGGTGGTATTGCAGAAAGGTAGACAGATTCATCTCTACAATGATACCAAATAATCTGGACATTTTAGATGCACTACAGAATACAAAAAGAAAAAACAAATTTTTGGGACTTGTTTTTTTTTTCTCCACTCAAACTTTGCCCATGGTCAGAATCCGATTTTGTGTCCAGATTTTAGACTATTGCCTCAGATCTATGGCAGACCAGTCTGAAGCACACACAGGTGAACCTGTGCAAAATGTAGGATAAAAGGTGGACATTTTGAATAAAGAGTCTTCTGTATACAAAAATTATGGAGTTGTTGGAGTTTTTTTTTTGTTTTTTTGCTTAATGGTCCATTAAGCAAAAAAAAAACAAAAAACATATCCAACTTTTCACTTTCTGCTATGCGCCAGCAAACTAACCAATGGAAAACACTTTTTTTGCACAACTAGGCATTGGTCTAATGGAATATTACTTGGAAGCCAATGCATTAGCATGTATTCAGAAATAGTCTCCAAAATGTATTTCCTACTCGAATTTCATGCGAAAACAGCAAAAACCTCCAGTGGTTAATGTATTAAACAGTCACTTTTCCTAATACCCCAAAATGTTAATAATCCTTGCGTATTATTCACTTGTGCATCAACACTGCACATAAATTACAAATTTAGCTATTCCGTGACAATTTTCAATTTCTTTTCAAAGTTCTTGTTAATAGTGTAGTCATGAAAAGTCTCCAGACTAAGAATAGATGCCTTGTAGCCTGACACATGAATAGTGATATCATGATAAGTCCCTACACTAGTTTGAATAATGGTAGGTATTTCTTGATATTGTCCTAAAATCATGGCTTGTTTTCGCTTCATACAAGATATGCAGCGTCTTGTAAAATATCCAAGTTATTAATTCTAACCAAGTATTCAAAAAGTGTCATCATTGATTATCCAGATCTGGTGGAGGACATTGAGATGGTATGGCGATTGGTGAATGCAGGCAAAGTGATGAGTGCAATAACATGCAGACTGATGTTCACATTTTAGCAGGGGGAACAACTCTTTAGTCTTAAACTAAGTTACAAAAAGGAGTGAAACCAGCAATTTTCATAAAATTTAACAAATAATTTTATTCCCTAGAGTACTAGGTGAATTTTTAAAATTATTTTCCCAGTTTTGTGAATTAAATTTCAAAGTTCTATCACAAGTCCAACTTTATAGAATATTCCAAATAAATTCCAAATGAATTCCAATCATAAAAATGCTGATGTACCAGTAACCTTGAATAGTGTTGATGGGCTTAATAGTCTTGATGCATCACGGAAGCGAGAGGTCGTGTGTTCGATTCCTGGTAAAGTCATACCAAAAATTTACAAAAATGATACTAACAGCTGCCTCACTTGGCACTCAGCATTAAGAGGTTAGTGTTAGGACTGGTTGGCCTGGTGTCAGGATAATGTGACTGGGTGGGAGATCATGCTACATGTATGCCTCACTGTTTACATCATAGCGATATGACTGAAAAATTATTAAAGCTCCTTTAAAAATCCTAATTACACACTCACACACTCGAAATTAATTCACAATAAACCAAAAGTACTGGTTTAATCAAAAAGTATTATTAAAAACATTGTAGTTCCAGTGAAAAAATATAATTTAAAAATCTGCTCAAATTAAAATTAAAAACGGCTTAAAGACTGATTCCACTTGGCCAGGATTCCAACCCACAACCTCCTGCATCCAAAGTGTATGCTCTAACCATTTTGGCCACCATTTTCTTCTGGTATTTTTTCATTTTATTTTTATTCATAGAACTTTATTTAAAATTAAAATCATGACATTGTATTTTATGTCGTCATCTAGTTTATTACGCCATAAGCCTGACACTGCCTAAATGTTTGAGAGGACATAATACCTGTGTTCTTTTCCAGGTGTTGGAATGACTGGCATGTACCTGCATCCTGCTATGGCAACAGGGCATAGTTTTGGTTGTGGTGACACACCCTTCTTGAATCACATACTTGTCTATTGGCTGGCTCCATTTATGGGCATGTACTGGGCAACAATCATCAACAGAAAGTTCCACCTACAGAGGCCAACTGGGAAGGAGAATTTGAGTAGCAAAACTAAATCAGTTGATATTGACAAAGAGAAAAATGTTACTGAAGTCCATAATACTCTCTCAGCAGTGAGGAAGAGAAGCAAAAGAGTTTAAAATGTTGTTGTATTTATTTCACATTGTTAACAGAATTACCACACATCAATCTTTACTTTGACGCAATTTACTGCAAAAAGCTCAGTTTTCATTGTGTTCAAGTATTGAAAGCTACAAGGTTTATTTAAGGAAAAACCCATTTAGGGTTTAAGAAATTCATGTTGTTTTTTATAATTGGAAGTGTAGGTGACAGTCATTTTTAACTCTACTGGTTATGTGATGGTCCGACTGCATTGTCCATCCATTGTCCATTGTACATCCATTGTCCATTTGTCCATTAGCACAAGATTGTTACAGCAACTCTTTCTGAACTACTTGTAGGATTGCCTTGGAACACATACACACTCATCACATGGTTTAGTTCCTAAATGAAAATGGTTTTTATCTGATATCCAGAATAGTGGCCACAGTGGTCACCGTGAAATTGCTTGTTATTGCTACTTCTTTATAAAATATAATGTTGCTATGGGGTTTTCGACAACTTCTTTTCATGTCTAGTTGTTGTCCAGTTTGTTGTCCAGTATGGCTACCATAGTGACCACCTTGAAAATCTTGCTGCTGCTAATCCTGCTTAAGGAAAAGGAATGCTGACATGAGGTTTTCACCCGAAATTGGTCCAATATGAAAATAGTGCTAATCTGATGTAAAATATAACCGTAACATTTGCCATGTTGAAAAAAATTATCACTACTTCTAAATGAATTGTTGTGTCAACATAGATTTTTTACTAAACAACTTTATTATGATGTTAGTTGGTCCTAATATTGACATTCAGTTTGCATGCCATGAAAGCCACATTGAAAATTCAGTGAAAGACTTCTTATAATGTCTGCTTGGTACTAAATAGAACTGGTTCCAGTTGGATATCAGAGATGGTTACCATGGCATTTAGGACAGCTTCAGTGGACTAGTAGTTAGAACGTCAGCCTCCAATGTGGGAGGTTGTGGGTTCAATCCCCGGCCGAGTCATAAAAAAGACTTACAAAAATGGTACTAACAGCTGCCTTGCTTGGTGCACAGCATTTAAGAGGTTAGTGTTAGGATTCGTCAGCCAGGTGTCAGGATAATGTGACTGGGTGGGACATAATGCTGCATGTCTGGCATGATGCCCCCCGCCCACAGTGCTAGACATCACTCTAAACTGCCACATTGCAGACATCGCAGTGATATGAATGAAATTTGTTTAAAGGTACATTAAAAATCAAAAAATTCTCTCACACACACTCCATGACATCTATCTTAAATTTGTTTATTGTTGCAACTCCAAAGTGGAAATTCATGTCATTATGCCATGAAAATGGTAATCAGTAAGTCCACCACAGCAGCTAATGTGAAAATCAGATTATTACTTAAGAATAATCAAAGATGGTTTATACACTCTACAGTTAAAAGAAAGAAATGGTCTTATATATAAATCCTAGAAATTCTTTTCAGCCAGTAGAGCACTGGTGCATTCAATGGACTGTTGTTATGTGCTTTTGGGTAATTTTTTTTAATAAGCTATCAAGTTAGTTGCTATTTTATATTTGAAAATATATTTTTTCTGCTTTTGATGACTGAATTTATGTGATTACACCACTCCTTTGATAACTTGCACACAACAGGGTACACAAACATAGACAATATTATAAGTGAGGGTGCGAGTTACTGAGGGAGCTCCAAATATTGAAAAATAAATCACTTTGACATTTAAAAAAACTGGGGGTGGGGTGTTAGGGGACTTAATCCTCATTTTACATCACGTCGATAATACCTTTTAATAGCATGCTTTTTCTAATGAAGTTGTTTGATTCTCTTTAAATAACATTTATTTTCAAAATGTCCAACATTTGAAAGATCGTTCCAACTGGTTTCAACAACCATCATGTGTGCACGAAAAATCGGTGTATTATGTCACTGTTTTTTGTTATCTTGATGAATCTGATTTATGTAGTGGTGTTAAATAGTATCCTGCCAAATCAGAAGTCCACAGAGCAGGGAACTAGACTAACTGTTGATACACCACCAAACAATTTGTGTATTGTTCAATTGGTACAATATTGATGTTGTGATTTCATTGGAAGTAATAGTGAAACTTCTTATCATCTTTGAAGATATATCTAAGTGCAGTTCAAGAATTCTCTGAAACTCACTTGCCCACAATGGTCCATATCTGTGAAATGAAGCTTTATATTACAAAGTATTCATTTCGCTTGGCTGCCTTGTTATCTTTGATCAGAGTTATGGAAGAGTCGGTTAATTTAAGTTAGTTAATGTTACACACACAAGAATATTTAAAACATTGTTTGAATGATCAATGAGTTAAAAGTGAGTGAAACCAACATACAATCAGGGCTACTAGATTTTAAGTTTGTAGGATTTTCATACCTTTTAACTTTTCTTTTATTCCACCTCCATTATTTGATTCAAACGACATAATTAATGTGATAATACAAAGAGAACCAGCTTTTAATTCAGTGCAACAATACAATACTTCCACAAGTCAGTTATTAAAACACAGTCAGCACTTAATTAGGTTCTCAGAGAAACACTCAAAGATAACTGGTATGATAGATTGACACATTTGACATTTAATTACAAGAGGATACATTGCTTTGATGATGATTAACCTTAAAAGGAATTAAAAGATAACACAAAAATTTCAGTTGGTAAAAACATTATTTAATTTGTATTTATTTATTAAAGTACTGCCTCCACTCAGCATGACATTTTAAAATTTCCGTACAAATCGTCAATTGCGGTGTACTGTGAATGGCGTTTGGAAAGAAAATGTAAAACATTTTATGATCTATTTTTAATTTTGATATTTCATAATGTTGATTAAATTTTCCAGGTATTTTCTACCATTTTAGATTATTAAGTTTCCATTGCCAATTTTGATCGCAATTTTCTTCAATCTCAACAAATAGGGATCAATTTTGGGGGTTATTTTCTGGTTTAAGAAATGGGATCCACACCTGAGACCATTTTATAAACAAGTTTACGAGTTATCAGGATGCAAGTTATCGAGTGAGTGGTGTACGTACTTTATGTTGTACCTGGAACATCACTCATGACTATACTAAATTTGTCTTCGACTTCACTTTCAAAGCACATGCTGTCCATAACAAATTTACTGTATATGAAAGTGACATTTGCATGACTCTGTATACACCTCACTGGCCAGAAAATATCCACCTATCATAATCAATACGAACTGGGTGGATTGAGCAGGTCACCAATGTTGTGCTTAGGTATGCATTGCTGATAATTATAGTTAGAGTAATGTTTATTTTGTTTGTTAGTTTGATTAGGATTTTTAATGTAGCTTTAACAACTTTTAAGTTATATCACTGCGATGTCTGCAGTGAGGCAGTTTATAGTGATGTCTAGCACTGGGGCATAATGCCGCAGACATGTAGCATGATGTCCCACACAGTCACATTATCATGACACCAGGCCGACCAGTCTTCACACTAACCTCTTACTGCTGAACGCCAAGCGAGGCAGCTGTCACTACCATTTTTGCAAGTCTTTGGTATGACTCGGCCAGGGATCGAACCCACGACTTCTGTGGTGAACACTCTAACCACTAGGCCACCAGAGCGGTACATATATATAGCTAGAGTAAAAGGGAACACTATTAATATTTGGTCAAATATTGGTATTGGATTGGAACATAAAGCAGCTTGTGAAACCAGTTTGGTCAAAGTTAAGTGGATGTCATTAACTGAATAGGTTAACCTTTAATCAAATATGGTTATACGTTTTCTAGTGCATCAGATTATACTGAATTAGACAAGACTGGAAAATATGGAGGCTTGTGAAGCCAGCTGGCAAAGAAAACAAACAGACTACAGTAAAACCGGTCTTGAAAGACCACTGCTATGTGAGACCACCTGTCATGAGAGACTACATTCTCAGTGCACAAATTTATTTATTATATAGCATTGTGACCTGATATGAGAGACCACCTGTATTGAGAGACCATAATTTGTTTGCAAAAAAGGTGGTCTCTCAAGACAGGTTCTGCTGTAATTGTGTTTTATTGCTGCCTGATTTGTTTCAGTTGGATAATTGCTTAAAATATGTTTTATTTGATGTTTTATGTCGTACAAAGTTATGGAACATTGCAAAGAGTGAATACTTTTGAATTTTTTAAAATCACAATGGTGCAAAGGAAGTCATTTTCTTTTTTGTCTTGGTCTCAGAAACAACCTGCCATTGATGAATTTTCTAACTTGTAGACTGCAGTGGAATAGAAAGTTTATAAAAATTCTCAGGAGCAGGGTAAATCTAGTTGTTAGAAACTTTAAGGAAGATTGGAAAAGTGAGTATGCATAGGTGAAAAATATTTTAAAAGATGGAAATGGAGCTGATGTGTATGGCTTACAGTCTCCGAAGAAGAAGAAAATCAAACCCATTTGCCATGGAAGTCAGTTTTGAATTAAGTGTTCAAAAGTGCAGGAAGGGGTGTTGCCAACTTTATAAAGAGGAAAAGTAGTGGAAATAGGTTTGAATCTTCAAAAAAGTGTTTTAAAGCACGGGAAGGGGTGTTGCCAACTTTTATACAGAAGAAATGTAGGTGGAAATAATAAAATAATATGCTCCGTTTTATTGTGTATATGTAATCATATGAGTATATAAATACACCAGTTGTCATGTTCATCTTTGATATTTGAGCTATATATAAGCTTCATGATTTAATGCATTTAAATTCATGGATTACAAATAATAAATATGTTGAAGGTTAAAAATAGTCATAATAAAGTATAAAATTATCCTTTTCTGTTTTAATATACACTGTACCAGATGTACAATCATACATAATGTGAAAGAGAAACAGTTTTACAAAAATCAAAAATGGCCATGTAAATATCACGGTCAACTTGTCCATCTCTAACAGCTTGTCCATCTCTAACAAAATGCTGTTCAAATCTTTCTCTTTCTTCAGCATAAAATACGATCTTAAATATAAGTTTGATCGATGAACAGTCCCAGCAGTTAACATACCCTCATATATTACTAAACAATAGTCTTGCTATGGCTGGAAAAAGAACACGATCGTTGCGACCACGACCCATAGTGTACCAATACAAACTCGAAGCTAGCTTAAAATCATTCCATTTGACCGTGAAAAACCCGGTCGCAAACTACACTGCCAGGCATGAAAACACAGTCACAAACTTTACCGACAGGCGTGAAAACACCCAGTCGTAAATTACACCACCAGCGAGGCGGATGTCCCGGGCGCTAGTGGTCTTAGAGCGCAAAAACTCGTTTGGGCCTTCATAATCGCCCCGGGTGCCATTTACTTCAAGTACGCCATATCCTAACGTAACAAAAATATTTAAAACAAAGGGTAAACACTCATAGTTTTGTCTTATTTACTTCCCCTGGCATTTGTTAACTGGTTTGATCAACAAATAAATCGAGAATTCGCTTGTCAGTTAGAGAATACATACATTGCTTAAGAATCTTTCGGTAGTTTGTTAAATAAAACATAGCGTTTTTGGTTCATTATTAGACGGAATATATCCACCGAAGTCGAAAAGTGCCCCCACATAAGAACCAAAAGACATGGTCATACCCAATGCTATAAATTATAATGCTAATCATACCAACATCGTACACCATACAAGTATTGGAGCATATACTAGAACGTGTGTATTTGTTGACAGGTTGCTGGGCGCCACTAGGAGAAATCTATTACCCATAGGCATATATCAATAATGATAAGTGCCTTAAGTGAACTCAGAATCGGCCGATTTGCGATTTAGTTAATTTCTTAATACCAGAGCATCTTTCAGGGAATATATTATCGTATGACGACAACAAAATATAAGTTAAATGACATGATATATTAGATTCATGTATGAATGCTGGATTTTGATAAAGTTTCCGGATAGGACTTAAATTCTCATCGATTCTGGTATATATACACGTATCCTGACCAAAAGAGAGAGAGATACGACGCCGTATCAGGTATGTGTTAGTAGTATAAAATACTTAGCTGTGTTTAGTATACAACAACAACAATAATATTATTATAATGCTTAAGGCACGTCAGCAAGTCATCTGAAGCTTTGTTGTGATTCACAGTAATCCTGAACATGTTTTGAGAATTTACTGACGGTCAACAAACCTGATAACGTCATGGTCAATAAACAAGGACAAAGCGTAGGAGTAAAAACTTAACGTCATAACCCTGTTTCTTTTAATACGTAAGACTAGCCACGGTTATCTATCGAGATTGCTCTCTCTCTCTCTCTCTCTCTCTCTCTCTCTCTCTCTCTCTCTCTCTCTCTCTCTCTCATATTGATGGAATTCACCTGAACTCTTTACGTATTTTTTTAACGTATTGTTAATTGATAGAAAACACAATTACTCGATATAAACTGTTACTTATCAACACAAAATAAGTTATTTAACATTTATCTACATTGGTCTCGGGCCCATAACTGGTGAGTACTCCCTCTGGTGTGTGTGTGTGTGTGTGTTATTCCCCGGCCGATTTAAAACAGCACACAACGAGGATATAAAATAAAAAAACAGCACACAACGAGGATATAAAATAGATTCCACAAAACTTATTCATTTCTCAGTTTATAAGTTTTAACCTAGCTGTCGCGGGGGGGGGGGGGGGGGGGAGGGGCAAACACTGTCAATAAAAGTTAGTCCATTTTATTTGTGCAGATTATCTTTCTAGACATATTAAAACTAGACTTTGCAGATAATGGACGCAGACAACATACGTTTGAAATGGACTATTCTAGAAACCAGAAAAGGACAGAACAATCAGTCTATATATAGAATCAAGTTAGAAATTATAAAATGATGAGTCAAATAAAATGCACTTTTTATATCCTCAGCTTCTTTGTTTTTACCTCAGTGGTTACAAACAAAAGAGAGAGTGTGCGAATAGGGGCATATTTTTTTTATTTTTTTTTATTCAACCGCCTTTTCAGACGAACTCGGCTGATACTTGGGCTAATATGTCACAAAACGAACGCGAATATTTATTTATTTTAAATTTGTTAAGTACTTCTAATGGCAAGAAATGATCAGTACAGAGTTTGGCAATTTCCTCCTTCTTTTCACTTTACTAATTTATTTAATTGTGATTTGGCTCTTCATCGATGTAGTTGAAACGTAATTAATTACTTATCGTGTGTGTGTGTGTGTGTGTGTGTGTGATTTAGAGATTGATAGATGATAGGATTAATTTTTATTTTTTATTTTTGGGGTGGGAGGGGCTTGCTTGTTTGTTCCCATGCTTTAAATAGCCCCAAGCCCATAATTTCTGATTGCTTTTGCCTGTCTCTTCTTGCATTTGATTCAAATCTCCTTCTTTATTGGTTTACTTGATGACATTCTAAACCATTGAACATCATCAATTTCCACTTCTGAGTTTCACTCCTCTTAGTCGTATTAGAATTTCCTATCCAATGATTATCTTTGGTGTATGGAAACCTGTGGATTGAATGTTTTGTGTCAATGTGTCAAAGTTTCTTTGTCTTTAGATTGGTTATATCAATCCAACCACCATCAACAACACCTCTCTCTCTCTCTCTCTCTCTCTCTCTCTCTCTCTCTCTCTCTCTCTCTCTCTCTCTCTCTCACACACATACACACACACACACACCATCCGTAGATGGCTAGAGTTTTCATGCATTTTCTATACATTGTTGTAGTTAATTTTTACATTCATTAACGCACGACAATCAATCTTTGTGTTTAAATATTGCAAAATGGTTAACCGTAAATCGTTTATTGATTTTAAGGGAAGTCAATTTACAAATTACAGAACTATCAACGGAAACTGTTTCCTATAGAAAGGGATAATATGGCCAGCATGCCGTTTTTTTTAAATAGATTAAACTACTTCCAGATGAAACATACGACTAAAATTTATCTTTCAATATTTTGTTTTTAAAAGAGCAACATGTCTGACCAGATACAGAAATAAATTGATTTCCTGGCATAAGTGACATGTAAATGTGCCGTCTAGCGCAAAGAGAAACTAGTTACTACACCGAACAATCATCGCGATACTCCTTCAGGTGTATATATTATATTTTCAAATAATAATAATAATAATAACAATAATAATAATAAGGAATATAACTTCGTCTGGCTGATTACCGGACCTGCAAAGAAGCGTATTTTCCTTCGTAGGAAATTAAATAAATAAAGATATTGGGTCTTTTTCTGTTGTATAGACATTCAACGCAGAGTATAAACATTGGGTGATAACAACGCAAATATTAATCTGTTTAAAATCATTCGCAAAGTTATTTAAATTAATGTACATACTTCTCCAATTAGGGCATCAATCGATATATTTGTTTATGGTATTTGTCTTTTAAAAAATTATAATCAATATTTGCAAACCAGTAATGCTCTAATGGAAGACACATCATTTAAAATCCATTGCTTTCGAAGAAACGCATTTTTACCCAAAAAGATCCCACGAGGACATTAGAAAACACGTTGTCATCTTAACACCAACTTTAAACTCAACCCATTATTGCTACACACGTATGAGATAATATTGGAATGTATGAGAGAGAGAGAGAGAGAGAGAGAGAGAGAGAGAGAGAGAGAGAGAGAGAGATGAGTGCATATATATTTGCTGGTGATGTGTGCTTCCTCGTGAGGAAATATGGGGCTCCTGTGTTCAGGCAAAGCGATGAGTGCCGTATACCCGCGGACCTGGTTTCGAATCTCCGTAGAGTACGAATACAATTTCTCTAAACTGTAAGTTAGTATTATTTGCATTAAACTATTAATTCCGCATAATTCATCTATAGAATCCAGGGATATATATATAGATATATATATATATATATATATACACACACACACACACACACTTTGATTGTATTTTTACTTGACTAAATATGCCATAATATTTAATATTTATTCGCCAAGTTTTAATTCCTGATGATTAGTTTACCCTATACAGCTTGGAGAGAACTGCTCTCACTCTGAAATAGTGGATCAAAATGGCACTGAATGCGATGTATCAAACTTATTAACTGTATGGTCGAAATGGCACTGTTGCGATGGATCAAAGTTATTAGACTATGGTCAAAACGGCAGTGAATGCGATCGATCAAGCGTATTTGACTTATATTAAAATGGCACTGTATGCGATCGCTTAAACTTATTAGACTATGGTCAAGACGGCACTGACTGCGATGGATCGAGCTTATCTGACCAAGATCAAAATGGTTCGTTAAATTTCACTTTCGTTGGGATTTCATGGCCATTTCTGTCTTCACAATCCATATTTAAATTCTGCAGTATTGCACCTTTTTCAAACCTGTATGATGCACTTCATTCATATACATTAGGGGCCGCGTTAACTTAGCTGGTAGAGCGTTCGACTCGTAATCCTAGTGTAGCAGGTTAAATACTCGTCCCAGCCCAGCCCAGGCTGACTTCCTCAATGTGTCGTTGGAAAAGCACTTGGTTCACATGTCCTCTATTTGATAACCAGTACTGTGCTCAAAATGCCGTTCAAACCCACAGACTCCTGTATTGCAGGGGTGGCCAGCTAACGACCTTTGGGAGCCGCAATATTGGAGGCAAATATTTTAAAGTGCTACCCATATAGGTGTCTTGTTACCTTAGGTAAATTTGTCAGACGGGAAGTAGCTAGGACGGTTCTCGTAGTTAAGTCTTTGTATTGCGTTGTTAAGTAAACGCGTGCATGTAGGTTGATGAGTACGTATGAAGGAGGAGGGTACACGTAAGTAGGTTGGTAGGTAGGTAGTCTGTTGGTCAGATAGAAACTAAAATGGGCAGGCAAGTGTTAATGCATTTTATTATTCAGCTATGGAATATTTAGTCTGGATGTATGAATTTTTTTGCATTTCCAGTAGCAGTACCGGACACATTTGTATACATATAAAAGATAAATAATTAACTTGTTGCTTCCGATCAGAATATGAATCAAGTGCGTTTTATAAAGAATATATGTGAGTACGCATTATCTGTAGAGCACTGTACATGGATTGGTAACTGGACGTCCAATTAAATGTGCTGCCCATTTAAAGTCAACCATCTGTGAAACAAACTACTCGATTATCAGAAGGTATATCGATGTATAGAGAGCGTTTTCACGTATCCCGATAACATTATCCATTACTATATTAAATGTATATATTCCTTCCAATCCTTTCTTTCAATCGAACTGGCATGCAAGGTAACAGTATTTCTAAAGGCATTCGCAGTGCTAATAATACTTCACAGGTGAATGAACAAGATATAAAGTTTTATATCTTGATAAAGATTAATTCTACCATAACTCTCAAAAAAACTCTAAAATCAATATCCAAAGCGTACTTTTTACTAATCGTTTTAGTTACATGGTTCGAATAAGTTTGATAACGACGGGTCACATTCACATACCGTATTCAGATCACAAAATCATAGAATGTCACTATAGTACGTTTAGTGAAGGCTTGGGAATGGTGATTTTCGATGATGGTTGGGATATATTATTTTGGTCTCACAGAGAGAGAGAGACAGACAGAGAGACAGACAGACAGAGAGACACACAAACATAGACAGACAGACAGACAGATGATCAAAGTTTAACAGAAACATCTGTACAATCCTCGCTGTTTTTATCTGGTACTGCGCAAAAGCTCAGTAACACAAATAGTTAGGGTAAAATCCGTGCCACAAGCTCACAGAATGACAACCTGATCCGACTAGAAGCAAATATGCATTATTAGGCACGGATAAAAAGCAATGGAGCAAAATATCCCAAAGGAGGTGTCTAGAACAAATGCAAGGGTCAGATCCATAAAATGCAAGGCTAAACTTTCAAGGCTAAACAATGTCGTTCATCACATATGTTGCCATATTTATGATAGCACACCAGAATCATAGAATCATTTGTCCAATATTGAAAGGCAATTACGGCAGGACGCTTTCTGGCAAACTTTGTTAAACTGCGTTGAGGTCTCACTGGATAGTTTCGCATTTTGACAGCTCCCTAATATTTAAGGTAGAAGACATAAGCCTAATTATCACAATCCTAGCATTTGCCAGTTCACACATAAGCTTGTAATGTGGTTTAGAATTAATTTGTGTTAGGCTTGGAAATGGTTTGACTTGTTGGTGTCTGCCTGGCACAGTTAGACTAGCATTGGAGATCAAATGCGTAACTTGGGCTTCAAATGAGCAGCCGACTTGGCTTAGGTATTTACATGTGTCTGCTACAGAGATAAATATCTAAAAATCTAGATGGTTGACGGGTGATAAAAAGTATGCTAATTTGTTACAGTACTAGTGAACTGTATTCATGCATGAAGCACATACTGATTCTTTTAGCTGTCTTGTCACAGGAAAATATTCAAAATAGGTCTTTTCTATAAAACAAAATGAATGTAAAATAGAGGGGGGGTGGAAAATATTCCAAGCTCTGATCAGAAATTTTTGAAAAATCGTTTAAAAAAATGTTTTTAATAGTAATAGCTGCTATATCAGGCGGCTGATTATTGTAAATTGTATAAACTTTACAGCCCTCTATGCCATAAAGTGTTCTGTTAAATATGGTCAAATTATGTTTACCGTTTTCATTATAAATCCTTTAAAATACTTTCTTATTGACAAACTATCAGCAGCAGTCATATCTGATGGTGGATGGAATTATATTTATATAATATATAGAAGGTCTTTATGTTCGTAGTAACTGCATCAGTATTTGATTGCACACATACATTATTGTTATATCAAATAACAGCTTTCAGTTGTCACTTTTTCCTACTTTTACTAACGGGAGAAATATCTGGCAACATATCGACCTCAGTTGCATAATATTATAAGTCTTTCATGCTGATATGCTTAAAGACAAAGCTGATCAAATTCTAATTGAGGTGTTACATAAATCTGAGAGAAATTCGTACCAGGATGCTTTCTGCCATGTTTACTCAAATTATGTTCAGCGGTTCGAACATGATCATTAAAAGGTTTGTTCTTTTTGCAACGGTAGCCATATTTGATATAAATTTTAACGTCGTTATTGGCAAGATGCTATCTTTCTAATTTGGTTTTGGAGAAGAAGTCGTTTGAAAATGTTTACATTCTTTTATTGACGGTCGATTGCAATCGTCTGTGAAAATGAAAGATTTCTCACAACAAAGTTGACTGAAACGGGTAGATCAAATGTGGAGGGGCGACATAGAATGGACGTTCTGAAACTGCCATTAGCTAACAGGGTCTTAAGGTCAGGTATGCAACTAAAATACACTCTGTTAAATAGTTCTAGATTTCTGTTGGGAACATTAACACGGAACAGCTCCGCCGTTTCCGCTAGGCGAACTAGGCAATCGCCTAGGGCGCTGGGCTAAGGAGGGCTGGGTTTTATTTCATGATGGGTGGGTGGGGGATGGCGTGAGTGGAAAGGGGGGGGGGGGGGGTGGGGCTGGCGCCAGATATATGATCTCGCATACGTCACCAAAATACCTTGCACCGGCGCTAACACGGAACATTTGTAAGATGATTTATTAAAACTGGTAAATATAAAATTAAAATAAAGAGTAACATAATTCGCAGTAAAATTATAATAAACGCGAAACGTCAATTTTAGTATCTCTGAATTTAAAAATAAATTAGAATAGTCCTAAATATCAGGTATTTTATCACTGGATTTAACGATACATTAGAATAAATGCGAAATATTAAGTATATTATTATTTGATTTGCCTGGAAAGACTATGTGTTCGGAAAATGTAAACAAAGATGTTTTATGATCCGAAATTTGATATAAACTTAATTTAGTGCATTTCGTTTGGAAGAAGATTGGTTTTATTTTTCATATACACTCAGTTAAATGTAGATCACGAGTTTAATTATGGCATCCATACACGGGGTTTATAATATTGTTTATTTACAACAATGAAAGTAAACATCTTAACTAAACTGACACAGTGGACACGATGAAATTATAATAGAGATGAAATTATAATAGAGATGAAATTAGGAATGAGGTTTGGAAAGGGCTATGTAATTAGTTGTGGTTCAAAATTTACGAATGTGTCTAATTATTCCGTAGGATTACTGACAAAACACGCTTTTCCACTCGTAACGTATATATTTACTAGTGTCTAGTATGCGACAAGTGGCAAGCAGTACGTTTGGTCTGTTTGGCTTACAAAGAATTAGGAATGCAATCAAAAGATGGAACTCGCAGAAAGTCTTTTTCCTAGTGCTACTCTTTTTAGTCAATACAATAGTTTCGTTGATTTCTCGTATACTTTCAGGCATTTGAATTTGTGCCGAAACCATGGGTTGTGGAACATCGACCGAAACTAAACCGCTCAGCACAAATGCCGGGCAGGATGAAGACAGGAGGAGCAAAAACAATTACGAAAGTCATGTACACAGAGGTATCGATTATAATCATCAGGGTTATGGCCAATACGTTGACAATGAACAAGGTAATAACCAACATGGCCGTCATCAGCCGGAATATAATCCTCAAATTTACCATAACGAAGGACATCTGAAGCAAGGACATCAGAATGAAATATCACGTCAGAGAGAAAGAGGCCCTACGCCACCTCCACCAGTGTATTTAGATCCCAAACCTGAACCAGAACCGGAATGGGAACCAGAACCAGATCCAGAACCAGGTATAGACCAACTAAACTTCAGCAATATTATTAGCCAGTTTCTGTCAGACGAGGGTGGGGTGTGGATCCGTGGTTTGTTTTTCGATATGTTACCTAATGTTTAATATAGTACTCTAGAGTTGTATATGAAGTGCTGTGGTTTTGAAAGTTAAATGTTTGCAGTAAGTAACCTGTTAGAAAGCTACAGTTTTGTTAGTCTTATTATGAAACGATTGGTCTTGCTTACAATTTTGATCACCTGACAGTTTTGGTTCTTTTCAGTTAAAACGTATGAATTCATTATTTACAGCGTAGTTTATTTCTTGAAAAATATATTTGTGTACAATCATTGGTAGTCCGATACATCAACACACACCACCCAGATCTTTGTTGATACTGATGAACTATATATGGATCTGATGCCAACAAAGGTGTAAATTGTATCATCTTTGGTGCGAACTGAGTATGACCTTTCGTTGTGTGTTCTTGAGATAATGACAGGTTCCCAGTTTTGACCTTTGAATTTAACTCTGGCTGATTCCCTTCCTTAAGTGGTTTTAGTGGTTGTGCACTTTAATGATAATAATTCTTTGTTTTCTTCTTGCGATGTGTACTTTTCTTTTTGGAGGTCATGTTTACTGAAAGATTGAATTTCTTCCTTCTTACGATCCGATACAGGTAATACTGATCCCATCATATGCATATGCTTATCTATACCTTCAGATAAGGTGGGATGTGTAACATATACCTACTTATGGCGGAGTGTGTCTGCTACAGGTATGTTCTTACCTTGGTAATGTTTTACCTCTAGGTCATAACGTTGCACTTGCAAAAGCATTCGTTGTATTCGCGGTGGGGCTGCATAGATGGGCTTTTTCATTATAGAGGCAAGTGGAAGGCGGTCCGTTTAAATGTATACCTTCCTCGAAAATGCATACTGATGGAACCGTTTGCATCCGAACAATACAGCGAACATTTCTTTCTCTATCTGAGCAAAACTAATTTTAGTTGTAGTCAAGGATTTTGATGCATAAGCCATAAGCTTATCTTGCATTATGGAAGCATTGAGCCAATATTTTGTGGTTTCTTAGACTCAAAATAGGACAGAACAGGTCTTATAGTAATTATGTCTTTGACCTTATGAAATGGGTCCGTTTGCGGAGTGTCCCATGAAAACTCTAAGTATTTTGCTAACAGATGTCTTAACGGACTGGTCACCTCTGCCAAATTTGGGGTAAATTTGGAGAAGTAGTTAACCTTGCCAAGAATGGTCTCTAACTCCGCACGGTTACGAGGGGTATACATTTCTCTGACCGCTGCTACTTTGGCAGGGTTGGGTTTGAGACCTTCTGCTGACAAACTGTGCCCACAAATACTGTACTTATGTGACACCTACTTCTAGCTTTACCTCATTAGGCCAAATTCTTTTTTCGAGGGAACGTTTGAGAACATTTCTAAACTTTGGATCATGTTAGTCTCGTATGTGTCTGAAAACTGGTATATCGTCGCAAATTGAAAAGATACCACTTAAACTATTTTAAACTCTCATCGACCAGCTTTTGGAATTCATCCTGCGATGATTTCAAGCCAAATGGGAGACGCAAGAAACGGTAACGGCCGTAAGAGGTGATGAAAGTTGTGAAGTGTGAAGATTCATTTGACAGTTTTATTGACCAACATCCTGACCATGCATCCAGTTTGTTGACGGGTTTTTTTGGCACCTGATAATTGGGGTAGGATATTGTCTAAGGTGCGCATAGGGTAATGGGGGTGCGCAATTAGTTTACCCGATTGCTTTTCTACAAGAACCATAAAATTTACACATGCTGGAGGAGATGTGGCCGGGCCAATGATGTTCTCATTTTCCATGCGAACCAGTTCAGTTTTGAGCGTGTCTTAAAGTGCGATTGGTACTGGCCTCGGAGGGTGCATTACAGGTGTAGCTTTAGAGACGATGAGTATGTTACATTCCTCAGGGAAAAGACCTATGCCGTTGAAGATTTCGGCATTTTTCTTGAGAAATATGCCTTGGTGAGGGACTTTGTAAATTTGAGAACTCTGTCTGAACAGAGTATGTAAATTTAATTAAGCCTAACTCCGTACAAGATTGTAAACTAAGTATTAGTGGCACTTTCTTTTTTACAATTATAGAGGTTCCTGTTAACTAGGTTGTGGTGTAGTGCTCCCATTATTATTTTTAATTATTACAGAAGATCCACCCTGGCTTGGTTTTGTTAGAAAATAAAGTAGTGATAGAAAGATGCAAAGCTCCGTGACCCCAGTCAGCAATGTAGACAGTTAAATTACTGAATACACAAAAGGTGAAATTCAAATAAACAACAGTGTGATACCATTCAATAACATATAATCATTTCTCAAATGAAATTCAATATTTCAAACCCTATCATACTTCTTTCACTTGACCAAGTGACAGCCTATTTCATCATCTTATGTAGTGTGATAGATTTTCCTCCTGTCATGTGTTCCTACTCGTTTGCATTATGCTTTCTCTGGACTGGTACACCAGATTCCTTCCTGTCCATCAACTTCTGTTGCCGTTATCCTTTCCTTATCTCCCAGAGTCTCTGAACCAACTGTACTAGGGTAATTCCCTCTGTCTTGTCCTGACTTGATTGTGATATGTATCCACAGTGTCCGCATGTCGCGTTGACGCTTCTTCTGGAGGACGTAATCCAATTTTTCTTAGCTGTATTTTTTAATGTATTGGCCCCTCGTTACATTTTCGCGTGCATTTTCGGGTCTGGGTGATGTAGACGTGGTTTGGAGCTGCTCCATGGCATATTCTTGGTTTTGACTGATGTTAATAGTCTTTTCCAAGGTCAACTTTCCATCTTCGATGATAAGTTTGTATCCTATCCTTGATGCCGATACCCCGAAAAAAATTATAACACGAACCATTTCGTCTTCGTCTTTGAAGAGACAGTTCTTGGCCAAGAGTTTCAATGAAGTCACATATTGGTCTATTGTCCTGGTGCCTTGAATTTCGTTATTAAACTTGAAACTGGCAAAGACCGGAATTTGTTGCCCGTGATAGTTGAATTTTGTAAAGAGCGTTGATGGTTCTTTATCCCTCAGAGTCCATGTGTTAAAAACGTCTCTACCTTTGTCTCCTACCCAACGTAGAATGTAGTTGGCTTTGATCGCATCACTTCTTCTACTCTTCGGTCCGTTAATTATTAATTCACAGTGTTGTTGGAATTTAGTGGTAAGGATGAGGTTGCCCCAGTCCATGATAAGGGTTGGCACACGGGAAAGATCAATTTCAAAGGTATTAAGTTCGTATGCAGAATTTTCAACGTTTTTCAGGTTTTAAATTCGTGCAAAATCATCCGTGGATTGTAAAGTTATTGCTTCAAAATATCCATTTACTATCCATGTGATATTCCAAATATGATCACATCTGCACTTATTACACCATGTTGTGTTATTGCGTTAAACATAAGATGAGATGCCGTGTTCTAACTATAGATAACTTTAATATATACAAACGACTACTATGAGGTATTAGCACAGTGTGATGTCAAAGAGGCAGACACATGTAGATAGTATCAGTGGAACTATGACTCATGCACAGGGGGTTATAATTGGTCAGTTACACATGTATAATGTTACAATTATAATCCACCAGACGGAAGCAGCCCATTATACCAGTTTCCATCCTGCAGTAAATGGTATAGAGGTACCAAACTGTAAATCCCAGGTGGGCGGAGGTGTATGGAACATAGCATTAAAAAATAACACGACTAGTTGTGATTGATGCATTATGTAGGAGTTGTACTTTCTGCTAGGCTGAAAACAAACTTAAGCTTCGTTGCAACATGTGAGATTATGTTAATTCATATCTAGATCATATTTTGTATTTGTATGATTTGTTTCAAATGTGGCACACGTGGGAAAAAATGTGTTGTGACTATACATAACTTACCCCAGTCTAGTTCCAGCAGAGTTATCTGTCATAAATCCAACGGAGTAATGGTTTTGTACATGTCAAAGACAAGCTAATATTCTTCTCTATGACAGTGTGTGACATGCATGCTGAAGTAGGATAGAAAGTGTATTTGTTTCACAAAACATTAGCATTGAGGTCTATGGAAAAACAATTGGTATCGTGATACCAAATATGCGTTAGTGTCGAATACAATTGTACCAAACACGGCGCAGAATCTGTGTTATCTTTCAATATAAGGGAGATTTACATTAATTTAAATTGCTCAGATTAATGAATGCATCATGAAAACGTTATTTGCAGTATTATATTACTACTATTTTCAAAAGTTGTTAATAAAATGCTCTCACTTTGTACATACATGCATGCATAATACATACATACATACATACATACATACATACATACATACATACATCAGTACAAACAACATATGTTCTTACCATGTGAAACGTCTAGAAAGCCGATCAAACACATATTTAAATATACCGGGTCCAGGATACGTCTTTAATATTTAAAACGTTATGACGTCATCAACCGTTATTTCTACTATCTGAACTTTAACTACATATTTCTGATCTGGAAATTAATATCAAATTATAAAATGATACAATCTGAAACAAATAGCCAGCTAAATGTTTTATCTTGTGAAATTACTTTCATCATGATATTTTCAGTCCGTGGTAGAATGGGTTACTTCCGTCTGATGGAATAAAATAAAAAGGGTTTGTAAACGTAATGGTGAAAAATAATAAAGGTTCATTTGCTGGATTGGATTTATGCGATCGTCGTCTGAGAGATATGCATTGGTACGTCACTGTCTGTTGAATGTATATGTATAGTTTTTCAGTCTTCTTGCGATGAAGCTATAAAAGACGCATAAGAAATGTTGATTCTAGAGGAGGGTTGTGGTCACGTATGTACTCCTTGTGTTCATTTATATTACCGACCAGGTGATTTCGTGTTGTCAGAAATTTCACCGTGCTTTATTGATAAAACGTCAAGCTCATGTGCTTCTATATGAGTTGATTTCTGTCAGAGGAATCCAGAGTGAATCTGTTTTAACATGAAGGCTAATTACTGGAGCGCCAGGCGTGTGTGTCTGCTACGCACTAATGCTTATAAATACGACTAGGTTTCATCCTGCGGAGATACTGGATCGATTTACTGTAAGAAACAAATTAAATACTTTCTTACATTTATGATAATATTCGTTCTTTCTTCAACAAGAGCCGGAACCGGAACCAGAGCCAGAACCGGAACCAGAGCCAGAGCCTAAATTGGAACCAGAACATGAACCGGAACCGGAGAATGAGCTTAATCCAGAACCAGAACAAGAACTTAAACCCGACCCAGCACCAGGACCAGAACCCGAAAAGAAACACAAATTGGTGCCCACGCCCGAACCAAAACGGGAACCCGAAAGGGAGCCAGAACCAAAGCATGTTATGCATCCAGGTCAGAATAAAAGTAAGGAAAACTTTGATGGTTACGAAGTATCTGTCGAGGGAGTTCGTAAATGTTCTGTTGACTTTCGACAAAATGGAGAAAACCTTGATCGTGTGTACGAGCATTACCCGAATACCAGCGATGGCCCATTCGTAGATCTGGAATTTGGTTTGGATGACGCAATTAAGGACAATACTGAAGGAATTGAATGGAAAAGACCAATGGTATATTTCACATCTACATTTATGCTATCCTAGACGAAAATGTTATTAACATTATAGTTAAAATGATATTACAGAAATTATATATGTGTAGATATGCCCGCAAATTTATAAACATATATATATATTGTTACGTATATTTGATTTAAGTCATTTATTTTTATTTTAATTGTTTGTTTGTCAGATTCAAATTTGACATTTTAAGTTTAAGATTCATTCATTGGGAGATTTTTTTAAAAAAAGTGGGATGACCTGTACTCTACAAATAAACACCAAATGTTGACCTGATATCTATCCTAGCTTCAGAGTTGTAAAGAAGCTTTTAAAATGATTGGTTGATTCCAAGGACATTATGGAGCTTTGTTGTAAACATCTTTCTATTTTTAGTTGGGTCATACGGTGTGCACGAGATTTTTTTAACGTAAATTTGTTCTAAAGATTCTAGAAGATCATGTGACCCCTTCCTTGTTTACGTAGAAACAGGTATATAAATTAAGTTTTGGAGCGAACAATTTAGTAGAAGTTGGGCTGTTAGAATCTTAAGTTGTATTGTTTTGAGTTACCTTGTACTGGTAATTATTCGTTTGGATCAAGAGGATTTATTTTGTTATTTATATGGAAAACATTTGTGCTCATTGAATTTCATAAAACCAGAACTGACTTCATCCCGTGACATCGTTTTCCATTTTGGATGCTTCACTAAGATTCGAACTGGGAATTTTACTATATTTTATTACCAGGACTTTGTCAATTTCAATAGTAGATTATATTTTGAATTATTTTTGGATTAATTTTGGAATTGATTCTTAAAACCGTAAGTTTATTTTTCTTTTCTGGAAAATATTTGTGCTCAATATATTGTTTATTAAGTTTTTACAAGCGTGTTATTTTCACTCTTTCTATATTACTGTTTATTCGAGCCTAAGCACGTAACAATAGATATGTCAACATAAATAAAAACATACATCCTGATACTCAAAACTAAATTTTGCTCAATGTAAATTTTTAATTGGCCACACTGTACATTTCCATTAGGCATTTGATTGTGGTGACGTCATATATTTGCCACCTATTTCTGTTGGTTTGGTTGGCAGGATTTTGTGCTTATAAATTTCACAAGTATTAGGGTAAAATCCTTTGATACTGTCACATGTTTTTGTTGACAGAATTATTTATGTTATCATTTTCCAACATGAAAATTGCACAATCTCAATAGTAGTGCCTAACATACTCAACGTTTCAGTATTTATCACGAGCAAATGTGTTTCTGATTCCTTTATATTTGATAACCGTAATAATATGAACTTTAATTATGTAGGAACTTTTTTAAGTTATTTCATCATATTATATAGTTGTTTAGCTACTTTCATACTTTGCTGGTTTTAATTTTGGCAGGAATTCGCACGTGCCCCAGTTCTCATCTCACAAGGTGCTACAAGATGTGATATTGGACAGGGTTCAGCTGGCACTTGCTGGTTTCTTTCCATGGTAGCCGTTCTCTCTGATAAGCCGGAACAGTTTGAAAAAGTATGCAATTTAGTTTTAAATGAATATCATAAATTAATAATTAGTTCCTTTCGAGAAAAAGAGATATATTTCGAAAATGCAAGCCTGCTATTTGAAACATTGAAGGATTAATCGCTAACTTTTTAGTAATAAATATTTATAATTTGCTTCTATTAATATCGACAGATTGGCAGTTCAAAACGTTTAATTTCCATGTAAACATTTTCATCCATTTTCTTCCAATTTGTGACTTGCGATTTCTAAACCGAGCAAACCCTTTCCTCTTTATGAGTTAATGGAAAATCGAAAATGTTTGTCGGTTTTGGATTGTAACTGCTGAAAAGTGTTTAAAAGTGGCGTTCCTGCATGCAAACATTTAATAGTTTCATTTAGTATAAGCACTAACATATTCTCAGATTTAAGATAAATGGTATGTGAAGTTGTGTCCACTACAAACACATACCGTGTGTGTGTGTGGAGAGAGAGAGAGAGAGAGAGAGAGAGAGAGAGAGAGAGAGAGAGAGAGAGAGAGAGAGAGAGAGAGAGAGAGAGAGAGAGAGAGATGACTGTTATTAGCTGGATTGTGGATTGGTTTCTCATGACAATTTTGTTTCAAAATTATCTGTGTTCCCCTGGACAGAGTATGCTGCTTCGGGTTGATTGAACAACATAGGATGTACTGAAATTCAGTTAAGAGGTCAAGGCTGATCAATCTTCTGGTCTTGCCTATCTGTTCAATTCATCGCATGTAGCTAATTTATGGATCAGACTGAGCACAGTGGAACAACCCTGAGCGAGATCTTCGAAAGACTCTGGAGTCAATGATGAAATGTTCAATGATGACTTGAGGGACTTGAAGATCACCTTATCTTCTGTAGCTCGCCATAGAAGATCATCTGTGGGATTTTTTATCATGACTTGAGGGATCTTGGAGATCGCCTCCTCTTCTATAGCTCGCCATAGAGGATCATCTGTGGTGTTCATTGACATCCTGGTTGGATGGCTTGCGCAGTAGAGCTGTGATTTGTTTTTAGCAGAGGACGGGTACTTGGAGAATCTCTGTAACCTTTACCTGCCATCTTATCCTCATCAGTTTCCTCAAGCAGCACTCGTATATTAATTCCTGGTTGGGAAAGTATTTCAAAATTGGCGATATTTCCTTTAGGACAAGTCATTTGTCGTCGACTTGGGGTCACGACACCATCATATTGACCAATAGATTCGTTTTACTTTTAACTGTTTTGAACGTTTTCTATCAATTCAATTGCATTTGTATATTTTTGTAATGTGTAACAGGTTGTTCCTGCGGACGGCTGGATACCTGAAGATGGAGTATTCCATTGTCGATTTTGGAGATTTGGGGAGTGGGAGGACGTACATATCGACGATTATCTCCCCGTTATTAATGACAATTCTCCATGGGGTGCCAAATCACGAGACGACGAGAATGAGATGTGGCCATCTCTCGTGGAGAAAGCGTTTGCAAGGTATTAAATAGAAACTCTCGAAGTAAACAAACAGACAGACTGACTACTCATTGTTTTTTTCTAGTTTCTCGAATTGTCCATTTTAATAAACACTGTATCGTCTGATTTTATTATTTGAAACGTCTTATGTTTAGAGCAAAAGAAGAACCATTAACAAGGACGAACTCTTGTATCAATATGTCAAAGACACGTAGCTCTTAAATTTATGGAATTACTGCGATTATTAAAGACGGTGAACTACATATGATATTTTCAAATATGGCAACCATATCACTAAAGAAACTCCTCTCTTATCAAAACACTAACAATCTGACAACTTTGGGGAACATTTGCGACAATCAGGTTTCAAATTATATTATATGTTCTGTGCATTTTTTGGTATTCTTAATGATTTTGTTTGTTTGGTGTTTTTTTAATCAGTAGTATTAGCAATTCAAAAGGGGAGAGTTTGCGAACACTATTAAACCAGCGTCCATTGTTTGCTTAGTCAGCAGTATTTTGCAGAATGCTACGAATATGTCGGTATGGAAGCAATGTTTTTTTTCTCCATTCTCTAGTTACTTACACATTTAAATATTTTCATCACAAGCAAATATAAAAACACATAAACAAAATTACTAATAAATTTTATTCGAAATTCACATTCAATTCATAGATCCAGCATGTGAATCAAATAGACAAGCAAACCATATTCCCATCAAAAATCGTGTTGCGAAAATACTTCTGCAAAACAAAATTTCGTAAATATTGCGATATATTGACAAGATAGTGAATTGATGCACGTGGGGAACGTGCAATGTAGGTGCGAGATCTGCGGAAAAAGTAGAAGGAGACTGTTTTATCTTATTTTAAAAAAACTAATAGAAGTTACTTTTGCCCATTAACTCCCCTTCATACCACCAGGTGTCGCCAGTTTTAGCTGCGCGAGATATTAACGAGAATGCTGGCACGTAAGGGTGTTCGGGAGGCCTTTTAAATAATGTGACTGGGTAAGTACTCTTGGAGAAACGTAATTTACTTAAAAATCTGCTTTCTCCTTCGAATACGTCCCCCAATCACACTACGCTAGGAAAATACGTGCTAGGAGGAGATGTTGAGCATCCAACCCCTACCTGGGGTATTCCTCTGGGAAAGAATAGCTGGATTCCTTGTCTGGAAGATAACCCATTCTCCTAATGAAACAAGCAAAACTGACTGGGATTCCTTGACCTGGGACTCATATATGATGAGAAGATGAAGTTGATATCTTCTTATTTACAAAGGTTTAAATGGTGAAATAAGCGAATTAACGGGCTGTGTTGATTGATCTAGTTGGGTTTGGTGGCCGTCTGTGCTGCTGACATCTGCTCTTCCAGATTCAAATATGCTTCTGTGACGCTAACTCTGTGAGGAACAAACTCTAGAAGATTAACTCTTCACGCCAGACAACAGCTTCTACAAGATCTCGGATCGAAACGTTACTTTCAAACTCGAGGTTAGTGGAAAATTCCCAGACGAATATATTACTACCGCAAAGAGTCAGTTGTTGATTGTCGATTCTCATTCGACACACCTTACTCAATTTTCAGTTGAAGAGAAATCACACATAAGTACACAGGAAATAATGGACTTCACTCCTTGTCCAAACCATGGCAGTTTGCCAATTAGTGATTTACAGAGGCTCATTTTTCCAGACACAGTATCTATCAGTTCTCAGTATCCTTAAGATAAATCATTTAAGACCAATAAAAGTACTTCACACAATTCGTAGTCAGAAGACTATATGAAATCTTTAGGGTACATGACTTATGTTGCTACTAAACCTGAACTCATTCATATTACGAAATATTGTAAGACATTCTTACAACATAAATCAGAAACATGCACTTATTATTTTTGAGCTCAACAACAATTACAACCTTACAACAATGAACATACACTGCGTATAATTGAGTTAAGACCTTTATGCCTTCTCGAGCTTCTCTCGTCGTAATTAGATAATTCTATGTGCTTCCCTGGATATGGGTTTCGCAAACTGTCTGACCTCCTTGTCCCATGGATTAGTTATAACGGGACAATACTGTCTTCAATAACTTATTGCCTTACCACGGAAATTTGGACTGCTTAATTTGACATGGGTGAATTCCTTCTGGGAACACAACGTTCGTTTAGCGTAATCATTCAAGATTACTACTTTACCCACCATAAATCTTATCTGGTCTCGAAAAGTCAGAAAATTATTCCTTGCCCGCCTTTAGTAATTGACCTATCGCCACCTGTTAATCATGCTGATCATTTAACCGATCAGTGAATGTCAATTTTAGACACACCTCCAGGCATTGCTTTCGTCGGACATTTTCCTCCGACTAGCCGTTTCTGGTAATAATGAATTGATTATGATAAGTATTTAAAAAGTTTGCAATGATTTGCTGATTTCTCCACCGAAAATTGGTGAAAAGAAGTCAGTGAGGGCCTCGTAATTCTGACAGTCGATACTCAGATCGTCTAAATGAAGACATTAAATGGGTGGAGAACCCCGTAACTTGTGGGTTTTTATGTATATTATTTTTCCTGTATAGGATGGGCTGAACCCCAGACTGCATTATATTAAAGTTTGAAAAGTTACATTTTAATGTTTGATTGTCCCAAAAATAATAATCTTTGAAATACTTGAGTACCTCTTTACTTTCTCATGGGGCTGAAGGAGGGGTAGAGATATTGACATGTAATAATAAAACAAAATACCAAAACAATGATTTCAGATAAATATCGTTTGATATATTAAGCACACATTTACATATTTACTGTTTGCTCCCACGAGTCAGGGTTTATGTTCAACGCTTTCAATGCAGCTTTCGAAATGTCTTTGAAGCGTTTCTTCTGACCTCCGTGGGATCGCTGTTCTTGCTGTAGCTCACCATATAAGAGTCCTGTCCCGCCCAGCGTAGCTGGCAATTCATCAGGATGATGTGGAGAGACCTGCTTGGGCTAGTACCAAAGTGTCTGTAACTTTGTCCTGCCACATGGTGTTGCGAGGATTTTACCGCGACTTGTGGTGTGCAAGTGGTTCAGCTTCCTGGCGTGGCGTTGGTACATCGTCCAGGTTTCTCATGCGTAAAGTAGTGCGGAGAGCACAACTACCCTGTATACCTTTAAATTTGTTTCGATGCTGATGCCTCTTCTATTCCAGATGTTGGCATAAAATCTGCCAAAAGTTGCGATGGCTCTGGCGATGCAAAGGTTCACCTCGTCGTCAGTAGTGATGCTCTGTGACAGTGCTGACAAGGTAGGTGAAACGGTTCACTACGTTGAGCTTTTGGCCGTTGACGGTGGTTTTGGGCCGGCTGATGAAGGACTTTAGTCTTTTTGGTACTTATGGTGAGACCAAAGCTTGTGCGGGAGTTGGAAAACTTGGCCACGCTGCGTTGCAGGTCGGCTTGTCAGCCAGCATTGAATGATCAGTCATCAGCGTATGGTGTCTATCATGACCTTGGTTTTTGCTTGAAGCCTCATGGGATTGAATAGTATTCCATCTGTACGGTACCTGATGCCGACTCCAACCTATCCATCTCTGAAAGCATTAGTTAGCATGGCAGAAAACAATAGAATAAACAGTGTCGGTGCCAGAACACAAACCTGCGTGACACCATTGGTTACTGAGAATGGCTCAGATGTCTCTCCAATGTCATGGACTTGTGACTGCGTGCCATCGTGCAAATGCAACACCATATATATAATTTGTCCTGGGTATCAGTGCTTCCGTCTCTTCTGAAAGTACCAGGGGCCTTTGTCAAGTCGACGTAGATGGAGAAAAGGTCGGGGTTTTGCTCTTGATATTTCGCTTGTAGCTGCCTCGCAGCAAACACCACGTCGATGGTCCACGTTCTTTTCAGAATTCACGCTGGCTTTCTAGCAATTGTCCATGGTCAAGACGCATAGTAAGGCGGTTTAGTAGGATTCTGGCGAGTACCTTTCCTGCAGTTGAGAGTAAGGATATACATACACATTAGTAAAAACAGTTGGTGGATCTTTTATATCAGGGGTGTGCCCCTTCCTTGTCGACTTCAACTGGGAGTCTTAACCAGTTGTTTTACCACCACTGGAGAGCAGGTGTATCGCTTTCGTTGTCGCCAGCAAGGTTGTAGGGTCATCCAGTGCTTTGTTAATGGGTAATTAGGAGAGACGACTGATGGCTTCATCAATGATGGATGAAGAACGATTCAGGACGCTGTCAAAGTATACAGTCTATCGTTGTCGAATCTTTTCTATGTCAGTAATTAGTGCGCTCCCGTC
Source organism: Unio delphinus (assembly GCA_029339505.1). Classification (NCBI taxonomy): domain Eukaryota; kingdom Metazoa; phylum Mollusca; class Bivalvia; order Unionida; family Unionidae; genus Unio; species Unio delphinus. The sequence continues at coordinate 2,902,731 of JAQISU010000041.1, read as the reverse complement.
TGCGCTGATGGCATGCAGTCCATACACTTTTTTCAGGGCATTATAGAAGTTGCTCATGTCATGCTTGTCTGCGTAGCACTGTATCTCATCAGCATTGTTGCTCAGCCATGTGTCTCGCATCTGACTGAGCTTCTGCTGTACTGTTCTGCGTATGTTGTTTTATGCATCTTTCATAGAGGTGGAGTTGGTGTTGTTTAGGCTGGAATGAAGGGTGATTGTCGATTCTCATATAATTAGACTGATTCCAAATCATTCAAATGCTTCAAGTCTGTGAATATGTCTGCTTCATTATTGATCAAACAAGTGTGCAATGCATTGCCATCTATACCAGAGGAAAATCTTTATATGGTAGATTACTGATCAATACAAATAATAAGTCCAAGTATAAATCACGAATCTAGAATTGAAGGAAATAAACTATTAAATGTTAAGGATTTGATCATTTAATGATCATAAATGAGAGATTACTAACTTTAAGATTATTTACTCTGTTTAGAGGAAGCTGATTTATTATACATGAGTATCTCAAAGATCGACCAGTTAATTGGGAATGCAATTTTTCTTTCCAACTGGCATATTTTGTCTTCACCGCAACTATCTCCCCCACTCACATACTATTAAATGGTAAGTAATGCTACTAGCAACAAATCTGAGGTTATTTCTCCACATGACGGAATTGACAGAGAAATAGTCGGGCTGGTTTTAAAAAGAACAGTATGTCAGAAAATATTGGACTGCATTTCACACTTACGTAAGAAATGTGACTAACATAAGTTGGTGTACCCAGCACTCTCGTAGTAATGAAAACAGTAGACAACAAAAACTAAATTTATCTATGATATCATGACCTCTTTCCGATTGATGTTATTGGTGAATTGTTGGAATCGTCCGGAGAAGCATTGCTAAAGGAAAATGTATGATCTAACAATAAACATAGCAATAATTTGCTTCAAATATATTGATCTTGAATTTTCCTTGTGAAATCAGACATGGATTTTATGGTGTCTGTGCAAATACATCAAACATTTTAAAAAGAATTTCATTACTAAGGTTAGCAGGTATAATTAGTGGAGAAATGTGTTGGGAACTTTCTTGTTTTTGCTATATTGATGCCAGATCGGTAACGGTTTTGAACCAGTATTTAGTCGATCTGGTTATGATGGGTTCCATTTTGGTGTGTGCCATGCACAGGCACTTGATTCTGAGTAAATTCATGTATACACTCACCATATAACACAAGGTACCTAACTCTCGCCCGTCACAATCTGACCCCTCGATGATTCCGATTTAATTTTCTGAATCTATCTGTGCATTCAATCACACATAATGTACACCACTGTAAAGAAGACACTCCAAATATTCCATCCATTACCATTTATGTAATCGTACTGATTCTGAAGGGTCGATTTTGCGAAAAGTTTATCCGTTGCTTCGTGTATTCCACTTAGTTTATACAATCTTACTGGCTCAACTTCCGGTCCACTTCGGAGTGAATGCGATTTGATCGCGATATCTTCAGCGATTGGTTCTTTTGTTGAAAGAGCCTTTTCAAATTTCGCTTTCAGTCGCTACATCTCGGCTTAACCCGGCAAATATGTAATCGGAATATCCACGGTATTTTCTGTCAAGTAATTACGCTATTCCGATCGTTACATGTGCTCAAGACTATTGACATTTTCCGGGAAAATAGTTGTAAACAATACAATTTAAAAAATATAGATTTATTTAATTAATAGTTAAGTTATTACCTGAATTTCAGCTGACTTGTTATATATGCTATTGCTTGTGTTGTAAACATTTCTCAGTACCTTGAATAATAATCAGTGTAAAATGAATAAAGCACAATTAGTTGCTGTTGAAAAAGCTGTTGAGGGTCACAATATAATTTTATTAGGCCAAAGTGGGACAGGCAAAAGTTTTGTGGTTAAGGAAATACCAAAAAAATTGTCAGGAGCAGGTAAAAATGTCAGTGTAACTGGCACAACAGGCATCGCAGCATTGAATGTGAAAGGATGCACAGTGCATTCCTGGTCTGGGATTGGTGATGGTAGATATGACAGTGATGAACTATGTCGAAAACTTCTCACTGATGAACATTTTGATTCCTATAAACAAAATATTTTGAAAGCAGACTGTCTGATAATTGATGAAATTTCTATGCTTTCACTTAAACATTTTGAACAAATTGAATATGTATGTAGAATGATAAAACATAAAGATTTGTATTTTGGAGGTATACAAGTTATTGCAAGTGGAGACTTTTTTCAGCTTCCGCCTGTACCTGACCCATTGACATCTGATTCAGGTGAATATTGTTTTAAATCCACCATTTTTGCAATGGTATTTGGGCATAAAATTGTCCTTGATGAGGTCATAAGACAAGATGAATTAGATTTCATAAAGGCTATTAATGATGTTTCAAAGGGAGAAATCCCTGAAGATACCAAGAACTTGATCTTGAGGCTGCAGAGACCTCTCCCCCCTGGAGATGACCCAATAAGACTTTGTGGACGGAACTTTGATTGTGATATATACAATGCATGCAAACTTATGGAAATGGATGGTGTATCAAAATGTTATCAGTCGATTGATGAGGATGACAATAAATGGTGCAATAAGGTGTGTGTTCCAAAATTGTTACACTTGAAAATTGGCTGTCCAGTTATGCTGGTCAAAAACATAAGCTCAGCACTAGTAAATGGTTTACAGGGAAAGGTTGTGGCAATGAAGGAAGACTCTGTGACAGTTGATTTTGAAAATAATTTAGTTCAGTTAGGAAGGGAAACTTTTACTGTTTACAGTAGCATTGATAAAAAGATTGTAGCCACAAGGAAGCAAATTCCACTCATTTTGGCTTTCAGCATTACCATTCACAAAGCACAAGGATTGACTTTAGATAGAGTTGAAGTTGATGCATCAAATATTTTTGCACCAGGCCAGTTAGGTGTGGCAATGGGTAGAACTAGAAATAAAAAGGGACTAAGGATTATCAGTTTCAATTCCAACTCTGTTATTCCACAAAGATCACGCATATATGAATTTTACAATACAAGTTTTGTACAGTTTGATTCAAGTTTAGAGTGCTGTAGACATTCTGTTTCTTTATTAAAGAACCTCAACTTTGACTTTGATTATGAAACAGGTTCTGATTCTGACAACTCTGACTTTTCTGATGGAAAAATTTTAGTATTGTCAGTATTATGATGAACAAATACATATTGTGAACATGAGGTTTAAAATGAAAATCTACATGTATTCAGTTTGTTAGTATTATGATGAACAAATACATATTGTGAACATAAAGTTTAAAATGAAAATCTGCATGTATTCAGTTTGTCAGTATTATGATGAACAAATACATATTGTGAACATGAGGTTTAAAATGAAAATCTGCATGTATTCAGTTTGTCAGTATTATGATGAAAATATACATAATCTACATGTATTCAGTTTGTCAGTATTATGATGAAAAAGTACATATTGTGAACATCAAAGTTTATGATGACAATGAATACAGTACTCGTGAAAGCAATGGTATCATAAATGTCAATTTATTGAGATCATGAAGTACATGAAGTTTACAATGACAATCTACAGCTATTGAATAATCCAGAATTATGATGAATGACTACAAATTGTGATTATGGAGTTCAATTCAGTTATATTGAGTTAGCCATAATTATGATGAATGACTACAAATTGTGACTAATGAGTTCAATAAGACACTCTACATGTATTGAGTTAGCCAGAATTATGATGAATGACTACAAATTGTGAATATGGAGTTCATTTGAGTTATACATGTATTGAGTTAGCCAGAATTATGATGAATGACTACAAATTGTGAATATGGAGTTCAGTAGGATACTCAACATATATTGAGTTAGCCAGAATTATGATGAATGACTACAAATTGTGAATATGGAGTTCAATTGAGTTATACATGTATTGAGTTAGCCAGAATTATGATGAATGACTACAAATTGTGAATATGGAGTTCAGTAGGTCACTCAACATATATTGAGTTGACATTTCATCCAAGATTAAACCTCCAAAATAGCCCTCTTGTGTCAAATTTTGTCTTTGTGCCTCATTCAACATCCATTCCATCATTTGTGGTATTATTCCAGGGCCCTGACATACTGCATTTATATATAGGGATAGCAGCTGCTCAGATGGGAGATGTAACCAACCATTTTTAGTCACATCTCTGTAAGCTGAGGGATTTCTGTTATACAAAGTTATTGCCATACTGATTACTTCCCTTGGCCATCTCATACCTTTACTATTTTGTAGATTAGAGGCCATGATTTGGGAACACAAAAGTGTAAGTTGATTGTCAGTCAGATTTGGTCCAATGTTTCTCAAAACCGATATTATATCTTCAAACTGATTGCATCCAGACAAAAGATTTTCATTTTCTTTTTTTTCTAATTGCTTCTGTTTCATTCTTTGATTACTTGTGCTTTTACACATAATGCACCTCTTACATGTATGAGAAACACTGCCTATAGGAACTACTTTATAGCAATTGATATGCCTGATAACAACTTTTGGTTCAGTATCCTTCTGCACTATGCATACCTCTTTCATATATTTATCATTGAAAAATGTAAATGGCTGTTCTTTATTCTTGTCATGGTATCCATGACATACAGAAATAATTTTGAGACAACAAAACAAAGCATTTATAGAGTTTGCATTGAATACCAGTTTTGAACTGATGTAAAACTGAGAAAGGTCTATCATTTTTCCAGCTACAGACAATTGTACAATGCCATCATTACTGATGCTGATTTCTATCATCATTGGGTTACCATTAAAAGTCTCCTTTGACATACAACCAAGCTTGCAAACACTTTCAGATTTATCAAGCAGAAACCATTCTGATGGCTTCATGGTATGCACTGCTTCAAATGGAATAAGCTGACTTTTACCATTTGATGAATCTAAAGTTATACCATGTATGCTCATTATCTTTATGCTGTTAACTCTAACAACAGACTTCTTCACATTTGGAAATATTTTCATTATTATGTTATTCAACATTGTTGGATTGCACACATCCTTAGCAGCTGGAATATCCTCTGTAAACCTAGAAATAATTTCATCAAGGCTTGTGTTTCTGTTCCAGTCAATCAGGAGATTCTCTGACAGCCTTAAATATAATGGAGTACTCCTTTAAAAAGTCTGGTCTGTTACTCAGAAAGAAGAGTTACTGTCATAAAATGTATTTATGGGAATATACTATGAAGTAATGGAAGGACTGGTTATATAAGTACACACATATACAAACATACACACACACGCGTTTCTTGCAGTTTTCAGTTTAAAATTTCATATTTTACTCAAAGCTATCAATTTGATTTTCTTTCTGGAAGGCTGTTAATGTAAAGTTCTAATTATTTTACATGATTTCATAAACTCATTCATCCTCTATCCTTATGGTATGAAAATATATCATGTAGGTTGTCTTTGTCTACATAGTGATTTGATGAAGTAATTAATAATGAAAAACATATAAAGGTTATTATGTCCTGAAAAAATAACGACACCGTATACCTAGAAATATGCATGCCAATGATAATTTGTCTACTCTTGTTTATTTTGCTAAATTAAGGACACTATGTATTCATTCAAGAATAATACATTTCCAAACATGTACACTTGTGCAATCTTGAAATTTAACTTGAAAATATATTAATAAAGTCATATTCACATGCATAGAAAATACCTGATTTTATCTTAATCATGATAGTTATACTCTGAAGAAAAAAAAAGAATTAAATAAAGGTCGTCCAAAAGTAATGAAATATTTTTAAAATATGTTAGAAAACTCAAAATTTCATTACAAAATGTGAGGATCTTGTCCACAGGCACTTGATTCTGGGTAAAGTAATGTATACACTCACCATTATGTTATATGGTGAGTGTATACATGAATTTACCCAGAATCAAGTGTCTGTGGCCTGTGGGACGGAGATATAAACTCGAGTTCGCAAGCTACAACAACTTGGTACTAGTCAACACCCGAGGAAAATAAAAGCTTCACGATGCTGGACATGGCACCACAGGCACTTGATTCTGAGTAAATTCAAAGTAAGAACTATCCATTATAAAATTAAAATTTAATTATTATTTTCTTTAACGCTCATTGGAAAATAAAATTACGTACGTTATCTCAACTAATATGCTCATTTACTATATTGTATGCGTATCGTAGCGGTCATGACCCTTAAACATTTACATAAGAAAATAAACATTCCAAATGAGATAAATCACGACTGGAGGGAAATTCAAAATATACAGTATAAAAAATAAAGCAGTGTAATATTGTCGAAAATGGCAGAAATTACAATTACTTCATGGTATGTTCTGGTTAGACATTTGTATTTAAGTTTATATCTCCGTCCCACAGGCCACAGACACTTGATTCTGGGTAAATTCATGTATACACTCACCATATAACATAATGGTGAGTGTATACATTACTTTACCCAGAATCAAGTGCCTGTGGACAAGATCCTCACATTTTGTAATGAAATTTTGAGTTTTCTAACATATTTTAAAAATATTTCATTACTTTTGGACGACCTTTATTTAATTCTTTTTTTTTCTTCAGAGTATAACTATCATGATTAAGATAAAATCAGGTATTTTCTATGCATGTGAATATGACTTTATTAATATATTTTCAAGTTAAATTTCAAGATTGCACAAGTGTACATGTTTGGAAATGTATTATTCTTGAATGAATACATAGTGTCCTTAATTTAGCAAAATAAACAAGAGTAGACAAATTATCATTGGCATGCATATTTCTAGGTATACGGTGTCGTTATTTTTTCAGGACATAATAACCTTTATATGTTTTTCATTATTAATTACTTCATCAAATCACTATGTAGACAAAGACAACCTACATGATATATTTTCATACCATAAGGATAGAGGATGAATGAGTTTATGAAATCATGTAAAATAATTAGAACTTTACATTAACAGCCTTCCAGAAAGAAAATCAAATTGATAGCTTTGAGTAAAATATGAAATTTTAAACTGAAAACTGCAAGAAACGCGTGTGTGTGTATGTTTGTATATGTGTGTACTTATATAACCAGTCCTTCCATTACTTCATAGTATATTCCCATAAATACATTTTATGACAGTAACTCTTCTTTCTGAGTAACAGACCAGACTTTTTAAAGGAGTACTCCATTATATTTAAGGCTGTCAGAGAATCTCCTGATTGACTGGAACAGAAACACAAGCCTTGATGAAATTATTTCTAGGTTTACAGAGGATATTCCAGCTGCTAAGGATGTGTGCAATCCAACAATGTTGAATAACATAATAATGAAAATATTTCCAAATGTGAAGAAGTCTGTTGTTAGAGTTAACAGCATAAAGATAATGAGCATACATGGTATAACTTTAGATTCATCAAATGGTAAAAGTCAGCTTATTCCATTTGAAGCAGTGCATACCATGAAGCCATCAGAATGGTTTCTGCTTGATAAATCTGAAAGTGTTTGCAAGCTTGGTTGTATGTCAAAGGAGACTTTTAATGGTAACCCAATGATGATAGAAATCAGCATCAGTAATGATGGCATTGTACAATTGTCTGTAGCTGGAAAAATGATAGACCTTTCTCAGTTTTACATCAGTTCAAAACTGGTATTCAATGCAAACTCTATAAATGCTTTGTTTTGTTGTCTCAAAATTATTTCTGTATGTCATGGATACCATGACAAGAATAAAGAACAGCCATTTACATTTTTCAATGATAAATATATGAAAGAGGTATGCATAGTGCAGAAGGATACTGAACCAAAAGTTGTTATCAGGCATATCAATTGCTATAAAGTAGTTCCTATAGGCAGTGTTTCTCATACATGTAAGAGGTGCATTATGTGTAAAAGCACAAGTAATCAAAGAATGAAACAGAAGCAATTAGAAAAAAAAGAAAATGAAAATCTTTTGTCTGGATGCAATCAGTTTGAAGATATAATATCGGTTTTGAGAAACATTGGACCAAATCTGACTGACAATCAACTTACACTTTTGTGTTCCCAAATCATGGCCTCTAATCTACAAAATAGTAAAGGTATGAGATGGCCAAGGGAAGTAATCAGTATGGCAATAACTTTGTATAACAGAAATCCCTCAGCTTACAGAGATGTGACTAAAAATGGTTGGTTACATCTCCCATCTGAGCAGCTGCTATCCCTATATATAAATGCAGTATGTCAGGGCCCTGGAATAATACCACAAATGATGGAATGGATGTTGAATGAGGCACAAAGACAAAATTTGACACAAGAGGGCTATTTTGGAGGTTTAATCTTGGATGAAATGTCAACTCAATATATGTTGAGTGACCTACTGAACTCCATATTCACAATTTGTAGTCATTCATCATAATTCTGGCTAACTCAATACATGTATAACTCAATTGAACTCCATATTCACAATTTGTAGTCATTCATCATAATTCTGGCTAACTCAATATATGTTGAGTATCCTACTGAACTCCATATTCACAATTTGTAGTCATTCATCATAATTCTGGCTAACTCAATACATGTATAACTCAAATGAACTCCATATTCACAATTTGTAGTCATTCATCATAATTCTGGCTAACTCAATACATGTAGAGTGTCTTATTGAACTCATTAGTCACAATTTGTAGTCATTCATCATAATTATGGCTAACTCAATATAACTGAATTGAACTCCATAATCACAATTTGTAGTCATTCATCATAATTCTGGATTATTCAATAGCTGTAGATTGTCATTGTAAACTTCATGTACTTCATGATCTCAATAAATTGACATTTATGATACCATTGCTTTCACGAGTACTGTATTCATTGTCATCATAAACTTTGATGTTCACAATATGTACTTTTTCATCATAATACTGACAAACTGAATACATGTAGATTATGTATATTTTCATCATAATACTGACAAACTGAATACATGCAGATTTTCATTTTAAACCTCATGTTCACAATATGTATTTGTTCATCATAATACTGACAAACTGAATACATGCAGATTTTCATTTTAAACTTTATGTTCACAATATGTATTTGTTCATCATAATACTAACAAACTGAATACATGTAGATTTTCATTTTAAACCTCATGTTCACAATATGTATTTGTTCATCATAATACTGACAATACTAAAATTTTTCCATCAGAAAAGTCAGAGTTGTCAGAATCAGAACCTGTTTCATAATCAAAGTCAAAGTTGAGGTTCTTTAATAAAGAAACAGAATGTCTACAGCACTCTAAACTTGAATCAAACTGTACAAAACTTGTATTGTAAAATTCATATATGCGTGATCTTTGTGGAATAACAGAGTTGGAATTGAAACTGATAATCCTTAGTCCCTTTTTATTTCTAGTTCTACCCATTGCCACACCTAACTGGCCTGGTGCAAAAATATTTGATGCATCAACTTCAACTCTATCTAAAGTCAATCCTTGTGCTTTGTGAATGGTAATGCTGAAAGCCAAAATGAGTGGAATTTGCTTCCTTGTGGCTACAATCTTTTTATCAATGCTACTGTAAACAGTAAAAGTTTCCCTTCCTAACTGAACTAAATTATTTTCAAAATCAACTGTCACAGAGTCTTCCTTCATTGCCACAACCTTTCCCTGTAAACCATTTACTAGTGCTGAGCTTATGTTTTTGACCAGCATAACTGGACAGCCAATTTTCAAGTGTAACAATTTTGGAACACACACCTTATTGCACCATTTATTGTCATCCTCATCAATTGACTGATAACATTTTGATACACCATCCATTTCCATAAGTTTGCATGCATTGTATATATCACAATCAAAGTTCCGTCCACAAAGTCTTATTGGGTCATCTCCAGGGGGGAGAGGTCTCTGCAGCCTCAAGATCAAGTTCTTGGTATCTTCAGGGATTTCTCCCTTTGAAACATCATTAATAGCCTTTATGAAATCTAATTCATCTTGTCTTATGACCTCATCAAGGACAATTTTATGCCCAAATACCATTGCAAAAATGGTGGATTTAAAACAATATTCACCTGAATCAGATGTCAATGGGTCAGGTACAGGCGGAAGCTGAAAAAAGTCTCCACTTGCAATAACTTGTATACCTCCAAAATACAAATCTTTATGTTTTATCATTCTACATACATATTCAATTTGTTCAAAATGTTTAAGTGAAAGCATAGAAATTTCATCAATTATCAGACAGTCTGCTTTCAAAATATTTTGTTTATAGGAATCAAAATGTTCATCAGTGAGAAGTTTTCGACATAGTTCATCACTGTCATATCTACCATCACCAATCCCAGACCAGGAATGCACTGTGCATCCTTTCACATTCAATGCTGCGATGCTTGTTGTGCCAGTTACACTGACATTTTTACCTGCTCCTGACAATTTTTTTGGTATTTCCTTAACCACAAAACTTTTGCCTGTCCCACTTTGGCCTAATAAAATTATATTGTGACCCTCAACAGCTTTTTCAACAGCAAATAATTGTGCTTTATTCATTTTACACTGATTATTATTCAAGGTACTGAGAAATGTTTACAACACAAGCAATAGCATATATAACAAGTCAGCTGAAATTCAGGTAATAACTTAACTATTAATTAAATAAATCTATATTTTTTAAATTGTATTGTTTACAACTATTTTCCCGGAAAATGTCAATAGTCTTGAGCACATGTAACGATCGGAATAGCGTAATTACTTGACAGAAAATACCGTGGATATTCCGATTACATATTTGCCGGGTTAAGCCGAGATGTAGCGACTGAAAGCGAAATTTGAAAAGGCTCTTTCAACAAAAGAACCAATCGCTGAAGATATCGCGATCAAATCGCATTCACTCCGAAGTGGACCGGAAGTTGAGCCAGTAAGATTGTATAAACTAAGTGGAATACACGAAGCAACGGATAAACTTTTCGCAAAATCGACCCTTCAGAATCAGTACGATTACATAAATGGTAATGGATGGAATATTTGGAGTGTCTTCTTTACAGTGGTGTACATTATGTGTGATTGAATGCACAGATAGATTCAGAAAATTAAATCGGAATCATCGAGGGGTCAGATTGTGACGGGCGAGAGTTAGGTACCTTGTGTTATATGGTGAGTGTATACATGAATTTACTCAGAATCAAGTGCCTGTGCTTTATGGCTTTGTTTACAAGGAAACCTTTATGGACTTGTCCAACTCTCCACTATATTAGAATATATGTTCATCTTCAGTTTGGTGTTCTTATAGGGCTTTCCATCTGACATAACAGTGTCTGAGAATGTGCCATGTGTAAGGCGCGGACCTTGTTGACTCGGGTGACGACCGATCCGATATGGTAACTTCAGATTTGTCCAGCATTATTGGTGTGTCTGGGACAATATTCGTCCAGTCACCTACGCTTTTCAACATCTACTAAGAGCGCACTATGAGCGTAACCCTTGAAAACCACTGTATGACAGGCAGCATTGGAGAGCGTAATATCACCAACCTACGTTTTGCAGACGACATTGATGGGCTGGCAGACAGTGAAGACGAGCTTGCCACCTTAGTGAAGCACCTGGATGAAACATCTTCCAGATTTGACATATAGATAAGCGCTGAGTAGACTAAGCTGATTACAAATAGTGGCAAACAAATTTGAGCTAAGATTTAAGTCAGAGAACAGGAACTGGAAACCGCGGACCATTTCAAATATATTGGTTCCATAATCACCGAAAAGGGATCAAGAGCAGAAATTTTGTCACGAACAGCACAAACAACGGCAGCTATGTAGAAGCTAAGACCCATCTCGAGTGACAAGAATATCTGTCTGAAAGCTAATATCAGACTATTCTCATCTAAAACTTTTTGTATTTATGTGAGGTCTGGACCCTGACAAGAGAATTACAACGATAATTCCTGCACTTGAAATGAGATGACACCTTGTCACCTCTTACATGGACCACGTCACAAATGACGAAGTGCATAACACCATCAAGCACAAAGTACACCATTATGAAGACATCCTCACCTCTCGAAAAGATAATGTTTAAATGGTATGGCCATGTATGGCCATGTCACTAGAGCCAACAGTCTATCCACAACAGAACTGCAGGGCAGGTTCCAGGGTGGCAGAAGGAGAGGTATACAGAGAAAAAAGTGGACTGACAACATCACATAATGGACCAGGAAAGGTTCTACGGATACACAAGAATTAATACATGATCGAGACAAGTGGACTTGTCAGATGTTTAGCAGCACATTGCTTCAACGACCACACTAATGATTGACGATGAATATTACCATTATTTACATTTACATGTAGCTCCGTTTTTATGATCTAAAACGAGATTGGTTGTGTGGTCATGAAATTGTATGTGTGCTTCCACCTTTATTACTTACGTTGGCACCCATAAAAAGTAAATTGGTTGCAATGACGTACATTTGTTTCTAAACCATCTACCCTAGATTTTTTAAAATTATATACTGTACGGCTAAGCAGGAGAAACATGATTCCTGATTCTACTGAATTTCCTGTTTGTTCATTCTTAACACGTACCTTGAGATTAGAATTAGATTGCACATGTACACGTGAAAGAAGAAAATAATATTTCGTTTGTTTTGATTTTCCAGCACAGTAAAAATATGTTTCTTGTAATATTTTCCTCATGTCCACTCTTGCTGCTTTGTTAAAGTATCGATTATTTTCTTGTATCAGTACTTTGTCGTTGTCCTTGTCATCGGATAAATGAGGTCATTTGTACTATTTGACTTTTTCAGTTTTGCTGACCTTTTTATACAAACGAGGTGTGATGTTATTTCTTCATGACATTATGATCAAATTAATAAACTCCCACATTTCCATCCATGGAGTGTATTTATTATTATCGTGAACGGTCCTCATCCAAATTGTCAAAAGGAGTGTGGTATATGCGTTAGAGTCAACCGAGTTGTGCTTCTAAAATTAAGCTCTTTAATAATTTATTGACAAGAAATCTCTAGCTGTTACCCAATCATAAACGTCTATGATCACCGGACCTGATAAATACCTCTGTACATTCTGGATGTCAATAATTCAAAAGATTCAGTCTGTTCAAATATAAATATATATATATATATATATATATATATATATATATATATATATATATATATATATATATATAATTGTCATCTGATTCAGGTTCCATGGAAACTACAACGCCATCTATGGCGGACAACCCGGAGATGCCTATTTGGCCTTAACGGGAGGCGTTTCTGAATACATAGACTTTGACAAGGAGTTAGAAGCGGACAGTCAGGGATCCAAGAAAAAAGCTCTGGCCATGTTCCAAAGGGTACAAAATGCACTACGAACAGGATCGCTTCTTTCATGTGAAGTCCCAGTAAGTAATGTCACTAGGTAAAGATTATTTCCGCTCAGTAGCAACGTTAGAAATAGGAATGTAACTTTTCGTGAGACATCGTCGTGAATATAAAAGATATTATAGTCTTAGAGTTAGTCATTGCTAGAACTACTTCATTATTATTATTATTATTATTATTATTATTATTATTATTATTATTATTAATATTATTATTATTATTATTATTATTATTATTATTATTATTATTATATATATATATATATATATGAAATATTGGCATGAAAGAAATATGTAGTAAAGAGTGATTATTGGTGTTAAAGTGTGTTGAAATATTAGAGGAACACATAGGATCTCTATAATTTCTTATATCAAAGCGATGATTATTCAGTCTCTTAGAATCTTGTTGAAGTGTTTGTCCAACACATTGTATGCTACATTTTTCACAGGTTATTAAACAAATCGCATTAGTTGATATGCAGTTTGTGTTAACACGTAGAGAAAATACCTATTTTGTATTAGTACTACTGGAAGAACTACTTTCTCTTATGTCTGCACACTGAGAGCACCGGCTTCTGTTACATTTCGATGACGAGGCTTCTGTTACATTTCGATGACGAGGCTTCTGTTACATTTCGATGATGACGAGGCTTCTGTTACATTTCGATGACGAGGCTTCTGTTACATTTCGATGACGAAAGTGTATTTCTTTATTATTTTTTCTGTCTGTTTAGATCTAATTAAACAATCTTGCAAGTTCTCGGGTCTTCTAAAAGCGAGAATTGATTTAGTTTTTAAAAGTGATTTAATGCTAGTTTTATTTGAGAAATTTTGGAGACCATAATATTTATTAATTATAAGACCTATATTAGGCAATGAAGAATTATATTGTATTGTGAAAGAAATTACATATTTCTCTCCTTTACATTTTGCTATTTTTAAAGCCTCATCTATTTTGGAAATAAGTTCGTAATTTATTCAAAGAATTTTGTAATGGACAATCATCCGAAATACAATCCTTATAATATTTTAGATTATATATAGCCAAATTGTTCTTTTTCAGGAAGAGTATGACAACCAGAAGGGCCTTGTTGGAGGTCACGCCTATTCACTTACGGGAGCGGAAGAGGTTCGTATGCCAAACATGCAACGAGAATGAATAAAATGAAATATGTTGCTTCTAATGTAAAAACACCTTATTGTAACAATGCAATTCGAAATTTCTATGTAGACATAATATATATGTATTGTTAAAATATACTGTCCAGTGAGCCGTGTTATGAAGGTGAATCCCATAATTATATAGACCACCAAATAAAGTAAAACCAAGTCTTGATTGTTGAAGTCAATGGTGCATCAGTTTTACAAACCATAGTCTTGCGTATTTAAAACAATCGTGTTTCAGTCCAGCACGCTACGCACTTGACGGAACCAACATATAAAGCTTCATTAAGAAAACCAATACTGCAACTGCATTATCATGGCCATAGGCATCTTTACAGTGTTTTGGAGATGTCATTGTAAACACATAATTATTTTCATACAGATAAACCAAGGTATTATCTTCCTGGTAACACATTATATCCGTTTTACGCATTGTGTTTTGTTTTATCCTATTGGCTGGAAAAGAATAACTCGTGTCAGTGGTTTGGGGAAGAAACTTTTGAGTAAACATTTTAGAATTGTAACTCATCAATTCATGCTGAAAACAGTTTTATTATATAGGAACTATAGATAACATAAAGACAAAGTCAAATAAAGCTTTAAATATTATATTGTTGGCTAGAAATTTCTATTTCAAAAATGTTGTCTTGCATTTGTAAGACGTACCTGTCCACTGTTTAAAATATATACCTTTAATTATTTTACCGACGCTTGAAGTTTTATGTGACTTATTTAGGTCAAACGGAAAGGTGATGGGAAAGTCCAGCTGGTTAGGATACGGAACCCATGGGGACACACGGAGTGGAAAGGAAGATGGAGTGATTCGTAAGTACACACCTACACGCTATACGCACGGGAAAATATTCGCACATGAGCAAAAGTATGATAAAAACAAAAAACGAAAAATTTACATTGACTTTGAAAAGGACATTTACAATGCCAAAATCTATTATTTTCATAGATGATTTGACATCAGTTATAAACACACAAGGTAAAATAATCGAATTTGGACATTGTTGTTACGACTCAATGGTAACAGAAAAGAATCAAAGCCCACAAGTTTTGAAAAACTCAACTAATACCTTAATTATTAAAATAATTAATGAAAAATGCAAGAGGAACTTATAGTATAATGAAATTAATCCAAATTAGTCATTATAAAGGTATATGAAGGTCCTAAAAGAAAAGTAAAGGTATCCTATAATTTTCAATACTGGAAAGGTACTGGTCCTCCAATTACCATGACTTTGTCAAGATGGCGTTGTCCAGAATTATTTCGAATAATTTATAACAGTTCCAGAATATCATTGTCCAGGTTATGAGCACTATCACCAATAAGGAGTCCAAATAAATGTTGTTCCTCTCTAAAAATATATAAGTAAAACATAAAATACGTCTGCAGACTTTTATCAGGAACTTAACAAGTATGAATGACTCCAGAGATTGGAATACAACTGAATGCTTGATGTTTCATTAAATACACCATATATTGCGAACCTAATTCGCAATATACCCTATGTGACAGCATACACTATTGATTTACGAAAAATCATGTTTACATGACCTTACGTAATGAATAGGAATCAACTTAATTCTTCTTGAAACTTCCATATCCCATCATTCAATGAGAAAAGACGCCGTAGGCACCATCTTAAGTCTTATTATTACGATTAATATTAGTGATTGTCAATACGTGCGTAAACATCTATTATAGATCCTACGTAATTTGTTTGTTCAAAAGAGCCAAATTAAATAACTCAATTTATAACACAAAAATATTCTCTACAATTACGTATATCTGATTTGATTTATATTTGATTTAATTTAATTCTTTGTTTGTTAGTTTTAAAATAATTTGTTCCATTACATGATATTACAAATGTAATCTTGTTTTGCCCTATTTCGCGTTTTGTTTTCTTCAGAAAATTTAGTTTGGTCTGAATCTTTTCATATACAACTAATAATAGAAACGATTTATTTTTTTAAAACTTAGTTTCCGACCTTGATTGAGAAAAGTCTCAGTGCAGTAAACATCTTTCTAATTTTATTTTATTCTTGGAGTAATATTATTGTTTTTTGTCGGAATCATATTGGGAGTACGTGACATTAAGATGTAAATATGATCACGTGACCCGCTATTTCGCAATTCAGGTTTTTACAAAATTGCGCAGAAGTTAGATTTAATATAGATGCTTTGTGAAATAATTCTATTTATTGCTTTTTAAACACGTGATATCGAGTTGTTTTCTTTTCTTGTGACCACTTCTTTTAGTTTATTTTAATTTTCGGATTCTAAGAGATTAATTCATTTCCCTGGAGAATATTTAAGTGTACACTCAGAACATTTATTGAAATTTTATTCGGAATTCAAATACAGAAATATTTATGTGGTTCAGCAAAGTACTGTTGACACTTCAGTGCTATACACGCTACATCGTACATGATAGCCGTCCATTTTGAATTTTCGTTTGGACTCCAACTTTAATTCCTTAGAACATTTTATTACTAGGACGTCTAATTTTTAATTCTTGAATTTTTTAAAAATTATATTTAGATTTGGTTCTTAAAACCGTAAGTTCCAATTTTCATTTTACATAGGGAAAATAAATATTTGTTAAATTTTACAAATTGTATTTTCACATTTTCTTTGTTACTGCTTATTAGACCCTAAACACGCAACAGGGTATGAGTACAAATTACGTAAATGAAAAAACCTCATATACCAGAAGTTACAGAAAATATAGATACCCATAACACTTGTATCGTACTTTGCACTCGTTGTCTACACCGAGAAGATGTCTGCTTTCATGAGAGAAACAAACTTCTTTCGTAGTGTTATGAATTACATCATTTATATCTTTTTGGGAAGGTGTCTAATTTCGGATGAGAGATTTTGTCATTTATTATATTAAAATTTGCTACACTGACGAATTTTCCTTGCCTCATGGTCGTTTTCAGCCGATACATAGGCGCAAGGTGTTTGGCTTGGTATAAGTCTAATGTACATCCCTCTCACCATTTATGTGTATTCATCCATGCTAACATTCAGAAATGCCTGAGTTTGATATTGTTTTTAATATTTATCTTCAGGGCACCAGAATGGGACACATTGACACCAAATAGCGCGAAGCCCGCAAAAAGCGATGATGGTGAATTTTGGATGCAACTTGATGACTTTATCAAATATTTCTCAGGACTGACGATTTGTTCCATTACTCCTGATTTCGACAAAGACGGATCTGAAGATACTTTAAGTGAGCTGTTCTTTTTTATTTTTTTTATTTTTATGTTCTGTTACATTTTGTTATTTTAACTAACCTGAGTAATTTAAATTCTTACATTGAATTTATTTGTGATTTTTGTAGATGCGTATGGCACTGTATTTGGAACTGTCTGTAGATACAGATTGTACCGTTTTATTTAGAGCAGTTGTATCAATGTTTTAAACAACTACTGCAAGCACTAGTACAATATTACGACGCTGGTACATTCACAGAATATGCTAATTATGTTTCAGAATGTGTTGATTTGGGAATC
The DNA here is from genome assembly GCA_029339505.1 of Unio delphinus. Classification (NCBI taxonomy): domain Eukaryota; kingdom Metazoa; phylum Mollusca; class Bivalvia; order Unionida; family Unionidae; genus Unio; species Unio delphinus. The sequence goes on along the minus strand of JAQISU010000041.1, from coordinate 2,884,638 downwards.
CCGATATGTGAAATGACGCAACTAAAATTAGAGAATATATTTTCATAGTTAATTAGAGCTACTGCATTAAAAAGTTATGAAACCAACCATATACTAGTCAAATAATTCTCGCTCGCCAGCAATTATATTTCGTTATCATTATTCTTTGATCTTATAATGCAACCTTCGTTGGAAGCATTTAGTCAGATGCTTTATAGATTATTTCGCCATGACCTATAGTATAAGGCATAAAGTCTAACAATACAATAGTCCTCTTTAAGTCAACAATATTTTATTATATGCAATACGAGTGTGTATCTGTTGCCTTATTTCGCTTTTGTAGATTCTTGTAAATACATCAATTATGTGTGAGTTTGCTTGCAGGGAGCTGAAAGTGCCAATACACTTCTACAGCTGTCTAAAATATGTCTAAATATCGAAATTTGCCGTTATTTACAGATCACAGTACTTGCATATACGGAGACTGGAGCGGAGAAACGGCCGCTGGATTCCAAAACAAAATTAAAAACCCGAAATACCTTTTCACCATCCCAGAAGATGGTAAGCTGTTTTTCCTTATTCTATAATCATCGCCAAAGTGTCTAACAACATGAAACACTACCTCAAATACAATCTCTCTCTCTCTCTCTCTCTCTCTCTCTCTCTCTCTCTCTCTCTCTCTCTCTATATATATATATATATATATATATATATGCTACATGTCTGCGGCATGATGCTCCAGTGCTAGATATCTCTATAAACTACCTCACTGCAGACTGCAGACATCGTAGAGATATGACTACGATAAAGTCCTAATCAAACAAACAAACCATCTATCGACATGTTGAAAGCAAAATAAAGGCTTTTAGAGAGCCAAAATTGTATTGTTGTTTGTACAGTATATACACCTTTGCAAGTATGCTACAAGACTATACAGTATTGTTTAACAGCCCTAGCATTTTATTTTTGTTTCACTGTCTGATCTATATATTTCTTTTCATGTCTGTCTTTTTGACCCGTTTGCTTTCTATACTTCTATTTTCTTTACAATTTTCTGTCATTCTTTCAGATTGCGTTGGCTCTTTCCTGATTCTTTGCATTTTTGTTTGTCAGTTTATTTTTAAAATAAATTTTGTAGCAAAATGCCCTGTTCTTCAAAAATGAATTTTTCCTTTTTTATATAGAGTAAACTTGCTATTAAGGTATTAATATAAGAATGACTTGCTGTTTATTTGAATTCATATGGTCTCCAGTCGAGTCAAAGAACATGTAGATAAGGAATCTGAGTTTATTCAAAATTTATTTTCTGCTAATTTATATGATTATATCACATGTTTGAAGAACAGGGTAATTTGGTACAAAATGTATTTTAAAAAAGCCACTGACAAATAAACTTGCAAAGAATCAGGACTATTATTTTATGCATTATTTGGTTCATAGCTTAGATATATAGCCTCTGATTGTTTGATAGACATATTTCTTTGCTGCTATTTACTCATTTTGAAAGTTTTCATATATTGTATTGTCTACAAACCCTAAGTGATTTTTAAGAACTTCATCCTTCTTTGTCTACAAAGCCAGCTTAATACCACATCGTTTTCTTTCTATGTTTTTGGTACCGATGTGTCAGGCCTTTCAGTTGTCTAAGCTAAATTAACAATTGCAAGAAATATATAATCCATCTCCCCCAAAAGACTGGCCAAATACAAGACAGTCTGGTAATTCATTGTAAATATTTGAAAACCAAAATCAATACGACCTATTGAAGGTATGATTATGGACCTTAAGCTGTAGCTGGTTCCAAAGAAATACTTCATGATATTATGAAAAAACTCTTTTGTGAGGAAAGAAAGCAAACCCAGTAATGTCCCAAACAGGATAGGTTTCATACGTCGCTCATCATAACATGTGTATGATTTTGAAATGAAATAACGTATTAGGTGAGTGTGGGCAAAGTAAAAATATCCTAAAGTTTCCAACATGTTCTATGGCTTGTAGTTTACTTTTTCAGCTTATAATTTGAGAACCGCTGATTTTTCTGAAAAGCGTGATTTTGCGTCGAAGCGTTCCAGTCCATATAACAATATTGATATTTATCAAACAAAGCTGAAAGAATATTAACAACCTGAACTCATCAATTTATGATGGACGAGTAATGCTCATTTTATCTTAAATGATTCTAACTTTGCACCATCAACGCTACTCATGTAATGTTAGAATCACTTTGTCATTACGTTGAAGACATATCTCTCTCTCTCTCTCTCTCTCTCTCTCTCTCTCTCTCTCTCTCTCTCTTGTGTTAGTAACAATTCGAATTATGTTACCTTAGCGTGTTAACGAGAATATCAACATTGATTTAAAGTCTTTTGCACAGAAAGCCAATCAAATTTACTCATTTTGCCTGTTGAATGTGCAGAGTCCATTAAATCCACTTGTCGAATGTTGAATTTATTATTTCCCAATGTCCAAGTATATAATGAAATTTAATAGTTCAGCAGCGATTAAGACCTTTTTCGAACGTGCCATAAGTATCTATGCTAAATCTATCACGAAGAATGATAATACATATAATATTCAACGACTCTCAATATGGTTTTCGATTCCATGCTGCACTTATCTATCGTTTTAGAAAATCTCTTTTGTTCCAGCAGTGGAGGCTGCATATTTAGATTACAGTTATACATACAAAATTACATTTTTAGATGGAGTTATATATATAAGCTAATCTCTTCCTATATTAGGCATGGACGACACTGGAAAAGTACCAATCGTTCTTCAAATAATCCAGAAGATCATGCACAGGAATGTGGATGAAAAGTTTTCCATCAGGATAGATATTTACAAGGTAAGAGTTAAAAATTATTTGTTCAATTAATTTAAAAGTATTCGATTAATACTGTTCAACCAATGATGCTACTATAATCAGCCTAATTAGACAGACAAATAATGACATCAATAGTGACTTACTGCTAGAGTATACACGCATTCGTTCTTTTGAAAATGTAATGTATTAAAATATAATAGTTATACGTATGACATGGATCTGGTTTTGTTTAGACATAGCTTGCATAACATTACTCTTGTACCGTGAAGAAAACAAGACGCTGTATACATACTTACGACAACACTAAAATAATGAATAGTATCTGTATTAAATCTATGTTACACCAGCAAATACTAGCCTATTGCTTGTAACCAGGATATACCATATATTTTATCTTTTGCCTAGTTTTAGTTTTGTTCAGCAGTTTGACTCTAGCTGAAATATCCATGCCACAAAACTTTCAATCCTAAAATTAAAATTCCTCCATTTACTTCAGCAAATTTAAATCTTTTGTGGAACCTAGCTCAGCTTGCAAATAAAATTGAAAATTAAGAATAAAAGTCCTAACAAATTCATGGAGAGAAACAATAAATAACTCAGGCACATTAGGGCAAATTTTGAAACTAATACATTCTCTGTTGTTCAGGCAAAACTGACAATCGTTCAATAAACCATTAAAACATTCTTTAGACGTTTTATAATAGTAGAACAAGAAAATCTTTGGATATGATAAAGCAAGTACATAATACTAATATAAGTTCAAATAAGAGACAGACTAAATGTATTATTCTTTATTGATCAAGTCATTCGCTTGATTAAAAACAGTTATAAATAAAAGCCACAAGGAGGTTTAAACCTAGATAATATTGTTTTTCAGATTAAATGAAGTTGCAAGAACATTTTTCTAATGAGTATCGCTAAGCCCCAATTTGGGTTAACGTTTACTTTTGAAGGTTTTAGGAGAGAATGAAGATGCTTCGATTCTTGTCGTAGAAGAACTTGGAGAGTCCAACAACGTCTATAAAATGGAAATCCAGATGACCAATCGGTTCCGCGTGGAACCCGGCAGATACATGGTTGTTCCGTCCACAATGAATGCCGGAGAACAAAAAGAGTTTCTCATCAGAATCTTCTCTTCATGTCCTCTCTCGGATATCAAGTAAATAAATGTCTTTTGATGAAAACTCTTCTTTTTTCAGAATATGGGTAAACCGCATTTTTAAGCAACAGATTCAAGCACTGCATTTTTGTTTGTAAAATTGTAATGATAAGACGTTTATTTCCCAAATATCTGTTTATGTCACATTTTGTTAATGAAAAGGTTTGCTAGTGAAAATCAGGTCCAAATGTTATTTTTCAACTGTCACGTAACATAAATAAGAATTTTTTATTGGTATATTTTCATATGTTTTGGACAGGTACTTAACAACATTGAGTCAGAAGCCACGCCAGGTTTTGCCTCATTATTAACACAAAGTCACGAAACATTTCATTGAGATTCTTTATCTCTTCGAATACTGAAAGACCGTTTAAAAATAAAAGAAATGGAAAGTTGTCTCCTACCGGTAATTGAAAACATTATTAAGAAAGTTAAAAAATTCTTGAAGTCTTTATTGAGAGCCAGTTGTAATAAATTATATTATTTAAGAATTTCTTAATATGTTCTCGAATTGCTCTTGGATATTAAGTAAATTCAGGCATGTTTTTGGGTCAATGTATTAAGTCGTTATTATAAGTACATGAGATTTTTTGGTCCCTTCACCGTGATTCTTTTGCACAATACGGCTTTAACATAGCAGTTTATTAATAAGATAATGTGATAATCTCATCGAATATGAAAATTCTAAAATTGTATAATTCCATATAATCATTGAAGACAAAGTAGTAATTATTTCTTACATGGCATTCAGTATGTTTTTTCTAGCACAAATAAATCATATTAAAAATGTAACATTTGCATTTCTGCTATAAAACACTCCTCAACATAGAGACCTTCTTTACTTTGTTTTTTGTTTAGAAGAAGGCATAACATATATGCTACGAAAATCAAAACGATATTTTCTTCATCTAACAGTGATACGCCACGTCGAACTATTGTCATGGCTTGTGATATTGAGAATGATGCTGAGCAAAATTTGGGCAGTGAAATACGTAAGTTAATTTGTACATACTATTAAAATAATGATAAACATAATCTGGAATCAGGGATGGGTTTACTCTCTGGTGTATACGTATTGTGAGAAAGCTAGCTCAGTAATTCAACTAAGAAAAGTCTTGGCATCATGCTGACAAATAGGACCATACATATTAAATGCATGCAGGTTTATGCAAATGTCATTAAGACCAGTGAGATTACACAAGTAACCGGAAGGACTTACGCGTACCGATTGTAATAAAAATTGTATGACAAGTTTACTCCACTTGACCGCACCACCCAGTTGCTTAAATGGTTAGAGCGTCAACAAAGGATGTGAGAGATCGCGCCTTCGAACCCTAGGTAATTCATACCAAATGCTTTTGATAATAGTACTGGCTGCAACCTTAATGTCTGAAATAATAGTAATATTTAAACTGTGTACCGAGTACATTCATTAATAGCACTCGTCACAGCAGCCAGGTTCGCTCACCTATCGGATACATTTGGCTTCAAGAACATGGCTTTTCTTCCTTGTATTCGCGACCATTATTAACATGGCGAAATCATCCAACATTAAAGATGTGGCCGAATTTCATCCGCAGGCGTTTTCCAAGTCGGCTTTGCTATCAGTTGAAGAGTATTCGAAGAATGCTTTGATTTAGTAGCAGAATTATTTCCTACAATGACATTTTAAAGCCATTCTCGTTTATCCTTGTTGGGTCACATGCACAAATCTGTCGATATCCGGCATGCTTTACATCCAGTTGTAGATACTTTTAAAGAACATAATTTTTTATCGACCATTTGTTTATTGACAGGTTCAATGAAACAAACAAATTTATGTGTGTAATGATGTTTTCACTCGACCATGAACTTTTTATGTTCTTACACAATGTACAGGCATTAAGATACTTTGGCGCTTGGTTATTAAAGGTTTTTTCCATATGAATGATTTTTAACTAATCTAATACTTAATTCATCAAAGAATACAAGATTGATTTTATGAATGTGTGTTTTACTTATTTCATCATTATTCTATTTTAAATTTGATTACATTTTCAGGTTTCTGCGAGTGCTATTTTGGCAGATGGGTACACAAAATAAATGCCGGTGGTCAGATATCACATAAAACACATTATCTCAACCCACAGTATGGATTCACAATTCCAGAGAGGGGTACGTACCGTTTGAGCCCAATTCGCAATGATGAACCCTCTTGTTCTAGGACCAATACTGGATCACTTCATTGTTTTCATGATATTTCATCACATATTCTTCTTCTCTTCTTCTGATAATCGTATACTCATTGTTCCCAAAGTGAAAACAAAGTCATATGGACAACTTTCGTTTGCATACCAGGGCCCGGCGAAGTGGAACGAATTGCCCATTGAAATTAGACACAAAGACACAGTGGTCCCTTTTAAGATTGCTCTCAAGACTCACCTGTTGCGACTTCAGGGACAAACTTAGCGACCTAATCGTGTTTTGTATCTTATATATTTTCAGCATGTTTTTATGTTTTCCAATTTTATTGCTTTTGTCATTTGTTTTTCTTTAGTGTAGTTATATCATTACTGATGATGTAAAGCGCTTAGAGCTTTTAAAGATTAGGCGCGTTACAAAGTCCTCATTATTATTATTATTACATATACTAAAGAATTTTGCATTCATTGAATGTTTTGACGAATTTAATTGTCTCACGAGGAAAGGGAAATCACGTGTGGTTATTTGCAGTCACTTTATAAAAATACACCTTTTTGCGAAAAAAAATATTGTCTCACTAAAAATTAACTCAGTTGAGAAAATAATCATACTTTAAGATGCAGAGAAATTTAATGGCATAATGCACAATTTAAAAAAAAATTATAACAAGATCACGATGGCAAAAGTAACCAGTAAGAATTTTGCTTGCTAATGACTCGTCAGAAAAATGGTTGGTATTGCTACGGCACAGCGACAAAAGTATGTTATTTCGTGACGATGCCAACGGAGCAATTTGTCCTTGCCCTATGTTGCATTAGGAATGAAAAGAAAGAATAATATGTGAAGACTTTTTACAGAACTGTTATAAACCAATAATTAATTAATCCAAGTAAAGTAAATGAATGACATATATCATGCTTTTACTCAATCATTTCAGTAGGAGAGGAAACAATTTCATTTGCATTGATGCAGAAACCAAAGTCATCAATGGACCCAATAGGACTTAGAGTTTATCCGGTGAGTTACGGAAAATATATCTAGTATGACAAACTACATTGTACTTCAACTTTTCTCTATAGATTATATCTTTATTCATTTGACATCAAAAGTATGAAACAATAAAAAACTGCGCCATTATCACCTTGTGAAAGACCTTCGTGTTCTTACCTAAAACGCTTAACATATTTGTATGTCTTATATTGAACTCTAACTTTAAAAAGAGTTTTCCTTCCTTGACGTTTTCAGCTGGAAGGTGTTGTTCCAGTAGATCAAGACTATCTGTACAGTAATTACGAAAGCTGTCCGGCCAATATTGAAGGCTCCCAAGGAACCTTTGTGAGCGCAAACTGCATCACCAGCATATGGCGTCTGCCGCCTGGCCGATATCTGCTGCTGATACATATGAATGAAAATACAGACCAAAATATATATGCTCTAGTATGTCGGGCAAGCTGTCAGCTGAATATTGAGTAAGTATAGTCTAAAAGCTGGCCTAATTTCACCATTTGACCTTCAAAGACCACGATTTGTGTCACTACTCGGGTGAATGGACGTCGCTTTTCTTAAGCTTGATTAGCTTGACAGGTCTTGTTTCGTTATCATGCCAAGAAATGAAAGCGTGACAAATTATTATTATTATTATTCAAGAATAATCATCACACATGCTTTTAATTACGGTATGGACCTCAACCGATCCCATCATGACTGAGTTAACGTCGATGCCAGTAAACCTGCTTCCCCATATATATATATATATATATATATATATCTATATATCTATATATCTATATATATATATATATATATATATATATATATATATATATATAATTTTTCAAAATTAAACTATCGGTAAAACATTTCTAGAATATCTGCAAATTGGTTGTTTAAAAGTAAAAGGTTAATAACTTGAGTATTTTTTTCTCTTCAGACTATCTAGATTTTGTCTCATTAATGGTGTTTTTTAATGTGTCATTAATGGTGTTGTTTAATGTGGAGAAAAAATAAAATTCTATGGTAACTTAATATGTCCATTTTATTTCAGGCCAACACAAACTGGTGAATAATAAAAAAAAATGTACAACAGCAAACCTGTTACTTGTTCTCGATGCTGATGTTATCCATAGATGAGTGCATGTGTTATACCCCACACTGTTTTCAGCAATGAGTTGCTCGTGCATTCTTTGAAGATAACTGTATACAAGGACCGCTTACCAATAAATAAAAGGAAGTAAATGGTTTACGAACCGGTAGATGCTTCATGTGGAATGGATTTTTTTGGTTCTCTTTAAGTTTTTGGTTAAGTATATATTTAACATTTTTATCTTTCATACGAAACATTTCAGAAACAGTGCTATTTCTACAATTGTTTTTAAAAATGAATATAAAATTTTATTTGTAAACTTCCTTCAGTGATAAGTGAAACTAAATGTTCGACATTTAAATGGTTTTTTTGAATCCCATTTGCAGGTAAATAAAATACGTAAAAATTCATTCTGGTATTTTCAAGGAAAGAATATGTTTAAATGGATGATAAATAATGCATCCTTTTTCTTCTCTCTACATTAAATAACTTTTATTCCTAACTTCAATAACCTCTCGGCTACCTCTTAATATTTTTTACACCTATATCCTGTTTTGCTTAAACCAGAATATGATAAATATAAATACTTGTAGTCAAATATCAAGTAAATCTAGTTTAATATATCATTATGCCGAGGTTTTAGACGTAAGAAACAGCTGAGTTCTTTATTTACATATTCTTTACATATTCGTGTAACAATATTATGACTAGGATATACGATCATGTTTTTAAAGTTTAAACAATTATGTGACAATAGTAAATATTTGTATAAGTGACTTCTTCATTGCACTGTTTATCAATATTCTCGTCATACTGTCTGTGATTATTTCCTATGAAATTATTTATACTGTCTGTGATTATTTCCTATGAAATTACTTATACTGTCTGTGATTATTTCCTATGAAATTATTTATACTATCTGTGATTATTTCCTATGAAATTACTTATACTGTCTGTGATTATTTCCTATGAAATTACTTATACTGTCTGTGATTATTTCCTATGAAATTACTTATACTGTCTGTGATTATTTCCTATGAAATTACTTATTCTGTCTGTGATTATTTCCTATGAAATTACTTATACTGTCTGTGATTATTTCCTATGAAATTACTTATACTGTCATCTTTTGCTCAGTGTTGAAATAGTTGTAGACTTTTTATCAAAATTATGCTGTCGTTCTGTGACCTCATGACAGGGAATAAGTTGAAGCCCTGTTATTGCTTCAAGAATCACATTGTACATCGGTATTTGATACGCTTTATATTATCATAACCTCTGTCGACTGACTTTTTGATCACGACATCAATATGATCTATTTTCGTTCAAGTTTGATGTATATTGATCGTGTAAAAGCAATTGCATTAAGCTTTACTAATTTCTTCTAGATGTATAAATATACTAATTCCTTTGTTCACCTGCTTTTTTATGCCTTACTACTTAAAGAAAAAGTATATTTGGCATAATTTTTTTGATATATAAACTCCTACGGATTTTAAGATTGTCTTTTCTCTAATACCACTAAATGTATGTAGGTGGCGCTCTACAGTTTCGTATTTTGCATAGGTTAGATTTTTATGAAAAATATTTCCCCAGGTTTCCTCACTGTTTATATTGGTTATTTAAAGTAGACATTGTATATCTTAGATTGTTATTTCTTTATATTTAATTCCCTTCATTTTCTTTTGTGATTGATGGGTGTTTTATGGACTAAAGAGCAGCGGCGACGCTAGGGTTGGTGTCACCCAGTGCGGTAAACTTATTGTGTCACCTCTCCAGACTTCCACCATGGATTTCTTCTTCTTAAAAAAAAATTTTGCTCCGACCAGCTCTGAATCTCATTTAAATAAGCACCACACGCTTTGCAGACTGCATGGTGGCACCCTGTGCCTGTTAATCATGTATTTAACTATGATCGGTTATCCGCTTATGAAATCCGACTAGACCGAGCAGTGTGTGCTCTGTAAAATTTGCAATTTTTCATTTTGGTGTCACCCTTCTGAGATAGTGTCACCCGGTGCGGTCCGCATCCACCGCACCTCCCTAGCGACGCCACTGCTAAAGAATATAAAGCTTGGTCTTACTTCATTTGTGCACCTTTCAAAACACTGCTAGCTCTACTTGCTCAATTTATTTTTTATCAATTTCATAAGTAAATTGTAAACACAAGAGCCGATAACTTTGTTTACATTTTACGTATTTGGTAAATCATCGATTGCACTATCAAAAGCCGAAACTTGTCTAGTCCGGCACAATTCATTTTTCCTATATTAATAACTGCTTTAATTTGTGTACTTTTGACTAATTCAGCCTGAGTTTTTTTAGCACATTTGGAGCAGCCATTTTGATTAGCTGTGTGCTTCGAACAGGTACAATTTCAACAAGTACAATGTCCAAAGACATTTCAGCCGCAGTACATGAAAGTAACATAGAGGTTTGCAATATTCTCTCCAATGTGCATATTGCAAATGAAAATAAGTTCACCTTACACCTGTCACCCCCCTCAGCAGTTTATAATATCTGTAGAGCGCCCCGATACAAAATTAAGTATTCCCTGACTGTGATACTTAGCAATTATTTATTTAATTTAAAAATAAATTTGTTGTGAGACTTTTGTATGGTTTTTTGGTACGATACTGTGATTATTATTGTGTTCACATATATGTTACTGAGGGTCAAACTTAAGCATATGTTAAATTTTTTTCTTGTTTAGAGAAGGAAATACATTTTTACATATGGAAATGAAATGTTACAGATGCACATATATATATATATATATATATATATATATATATATATATATATATATATCTTATGAATGTATCTATATACAGATTGCAGATTGAACAAAAACACTCAAGAAACTAAATCTTTTCCGAAAATCTGTTGTTAAAAATAATACTTTTTCACTCATTATTGGGAAACTTTTGAAAACGATTCACATTGTAATGCTGATGAACTTAAGTAATTTCGAAACATTACATACCTTAAACGTCGTCTTTAACATTTCGGTCACATATTTTGTTTTAAAAAAATATGTACAATAAACCATAATAGAACTTCCGTTCGTCATGTTCACTACACAGGTGCTCGACGCGAGCTTGGTGTGAAGATAAAAACATCTAAAGGAACAAAATCATACAAAGTGACAAAAATACCTTAGATTATCCCAATGATAAAAATACCTTAGATTATCCTAATGACCCATTCTGACATAGGACCCTCTCTAGCATACTATATAAAGGAGAAGGTTCGTAAGTTCCAAATACTTGGTTCCACCCTTTGACCCTCGACTTCATTCTGCTATTTTCGTATTTCAAAGCACACGACCATTCACTATGGCTTGTTTTACTCCTGAGATATGTTTCTATTCATCAAGCTATCATTGACTTTTCTACGTTGTACCAAACTGAAGTTACGGCTTTCGAAACGTGCGATTTTCGCGAATTGTTCCTCTTGGGACAAGTGCAAGCTCATATCACAACCGGTGAAAAGAGCTACATGTACTATGTTTGCGGCTCTACGATACATTAATTCATTAATTAAATAACAGTGGTGAATGCAAAAGTAAGTTTTTACTTAATATTAACTCGATTTCAACTTTAGAAATCCTGTTCCATGAAAGAATTAGACATTTTCTACTTCACTGCACATATCGTAAACAATCAGTTCAAAACGGTTAAAGTATTAGGCTCACACGTCAACGCTGAAATATGATTGGCTCAAAAGGTTATGAGCTCGCACTTGCTTGTATCCGTATCAATATATTTGTGTTGCGATTTGTTTGCATGTTTCCGTATCAATGTATTCGTGTTGCGTTTTGTTTGCATGTTTCCGTATCAATGTATTCGTGTTGCGTTTTGTTTGCATGTTTCCGTATCAATGTATTCGTGTTGCGTTTTGTTTGCATGTTTCTGTATCAATGTATTTGTGTTGCGTTTTGTTTGCATGTTTCCGTATCAATGTATTCGTGTTTGATATAAATGCATAGTGTTCCTTGCTTGTATTCGTATGAATGTACTCGTGTAATATCTAACAATTTTATTTTTTCAGCTTTCGAATTTAGTCATCGTTTAGTCAATGTTTTTTTGCTTTCACATTTAAAAGGCATCTTAAATTGTCCATTTGTCACAGTACAAGCTGATCTCATATAAGTCTGACTCGACAAATGGGAAATTAGTTATTTCTCATCGAATCAAGTTCTACGGAAAAACATATAGGTTACTTGTCACGGAAGTCGAGTAAAATGAATGCAATTATTTGTTTCGCGTGTTGTTATTTTTGTTGTAGGGTTTAACACCATTTTTCAGCACACAATAGACATTATATGGCGGCCAGTATTATTGGTGGAGGAAGAACATGGGTAAACTCCCTGAAAGAAACACCGACTCACGAGAAGCCACTGGCGAGCTTTCTCACATACCCACATTGGCCGAATCTGGGACTCGAACCCACGCAGACACGGGTGAGATGGCAGTGATCCGTAAATGAGAGCGCTTTAGACCACTCGGCCATTCGGGGACCCTGTTTTGCTTGTCTTTGGTCATATTACAGCCTTCTTGCACACGGCATCACGAAGACAGAATACTAATTAAAGTAAAATTTATATTTAAAAAAAATAATACTCTTAAGGAACGACGAAAAATATTTTATTTAAATTCACTCTCATTTACGTAAGAAAGAATGCAAGTTACCTTTATTTAAAAGGTGTGGAAGTTAAATATACATTTTGCACAAGAGTACGTTTAATTTTTGCAGTATGTGAATGGAAAATTAATTTTGATGTTTAATCAACTAAGCTACTGTCCGACTCGTCATCCATGAGTCAAAGGTTCGATACCAACCCTGGATGTCAAAGGTCGATTGCCTCAGCGTGATCCCTGTTTTCTCGTTGTTTGCACACCTGCTTTCTGGCTACTGATTCGAATTTTGCCGGGCATTAAATACTGTGTAGGTGGAATTTTCGCTTGTAAACCGTTGAAAGTTGGAAGACTATTCAAATGTTAGTTGTTGGAGAACTTTGGAAAATTGTTGGAAAATCCAAACTAGTCGTGAGACTATAAATCTATGCAAACATAAATATTATTTCCAACTAAAAAGATATATTTGTTGAAATTGACATCAAGAGAATATACTTTACTGAAAATGTATCCAAGATCCATTGTTGAACCGCACTCTGGTAACTAGTCTTGTTCCCTGTTTAGTATGCTCCCTGAATTGCACTCCGCCATACTAATTCACGCGAACGCCAACGCCATATTGTCACGTGATCCTAACAAATGGCCTCGGATGCAGAGGTTTAGTTAATCTAACCGTGGTAAATTTTTTCCGTAAAAATACTCTTTATTAATTACACAATATGAACTTATATAAAAATAGTATCAAAATACCGTTGTTTGTACCAATTTACTTCATCTTGTCTTACGAGAAAAAATACTTGCAAAAACAATATATAAAGAATTGGTGGTAAAGCTTTAACTCAAGATAACGATTTTTATAGTTCAAATCAAAAGTATTAGCAAAGTTCACATTGTGTCACTAATAAAGAGAATATTAAAGAAATAATGCGATAGATAGATAGATAGATAGATAGATAGATTAGTCCTTTTATAGCCAACTGAGTCCAACTGCAAACAACATTGACCCTGACGTGCCGTAAAATGATGTTTCGGCAAATCAGGGTCTATATTATTTGTTTTATTGATTACTTTTAAAACAACGAAACCATAGACTGAGATCTGCTAGCGAATTATGCGATGTCAGGTCAGTGTATAGTGTGCAGTGAAACTCAACTCATAAACGAGTATATAATGGAAAAGAGCTACGTTTAACAAGTACATTCCAGATATTGAACCCACATGTACATTAGCAGGTACTCGAATTTTTTTTAAAGGATACATAATGTACATTTATTCTTGGTAAACGTTTGCAGATCAACTCCTTAACACTCACCAAATTAAGTATTAAATTTTTCTTCTGCCTTTAAACTTTCACTCCTATTGACGCAGAAAAAAACCAGTCTCGACTGAGCAATGTGAAACAATGGAACAACGACGAGGCGGGAACGCACGGACTGACTAGTTAGTTAGACAATTAAAGAATATTATTGAATGGTCAGAAACCAATCAGTTGTACGTATTGAAAGAATGCTATGTATTGTTTACATAGTTACCGCTTCTCTTTCAAACAACAACCTGTTTTAAATGCCAAAGTTTGTCTGATTATTTGGCATGAAATATCCCATGCATGTGTGAATGTTAAATTGGATGAAATTTCCGGATATTTAAAATCTCGACGATTTTGGAACACCGGTTGATATATACATGTACATGTATATTGAGCGAGAGTGAGACGTCACCGTAACAGGTATAGTATATAATAGTAGTATTTAGTAGTATTTACAACAGCAATACTTTACAATACTTCAATAAACAAGTGGTTATATTGATTGGAGTTTCTAAAAATGTACAACAAAAATACTACTACTATTACAACAACAACAACAACAAGAACTACTACTGTTGTAGTAGTACTACTACTACTACCACTACTACTACTACTACTAATAATAATAATAATAATAAAAATAATAATAATAATAATAATAATGCTACTAATAATAATACTACTAATAACAATAATAAAAATAATAATATAATTATCATCACCATCCATGTTTCTTTTAAAATGATAAAATTATGAAACATTTTTTAAAAAAATCTAGCACGTAATATTAAGAGTCGGCCACAATAACGATTCACGCGACCATATATCCGTTTATATTTTCTGCAAATGATTGCAATGAGAGACACCCCTCGGGAGGGGTGGGAAGGGAGCCTTAGGAATTTTTTCAAAACACAAAAATGTCCGATCATGAAATATATTTATAAATATTGTTGCTCTGCTTATTGGAACAAAGAACCTGCAACATGTATTGCAGTAGCTGATAGAAAAAATGGTGAGGTAAAATAACAATAATATTTCCCAGCTAAAATCCAAGTCCCCATGTCCGACCTAAAAAATTAATTGGTTTCGTTCCTGAACTCAAACTTCACTTCAATCCCTAATATTATGATTTGTTTATTGACCTGCATTTCAACACCCTTCCCCATCACTCCCCTATTACTGTTCTTTTTCTTCCTCCATGCAATGATATGACATATACACATACTTACGTGTGTAGTTTTGTATGCCAACTAAATTATACTAGTATGCAACATATTGTATTATGCATGTGTACATACATACATACATACATACATACATACATACATACATACAACAACAGCAACACACACACACACACACACACACACACACACATACATACATACATACATACATACATACATACATACATACATACATACATATAAATATTTTGTATTGACCTAGAAATCGATGAGCCATAACGACAGCTGTAAATTTATGTAAGACCAAATTTAATCCCGGATATTTCATTTTATAGTAGGAGTTATAGGCTACTAATCAAATAGAAAGAACTTTTTTAACAGAAAATGAGTCAGCTGCAAAAGATTATTTTATTTGTGCATGGCTGTCTTTTTCTAGTCTTCTTGGTTTAAGCTGCTTGGTTTCAATGTTCTAAGGCCGCGTATCCAGTAAGATTCCTTTTCTTTCCTAGTTTAGGAAATCCAGTTAGAGTTGTGAGCAATTGTAATAAGTCTTATATGTTTAGCTTTTCTCCAGTCATTGTAATATAAAATGTCATGATCTCTATCATATGTTGACAGGTTTTGCACCTTTTATTGCCACAGGAGCGAGATTGATTAGGGAGGTCTTGATTAGTAATTGGCGTTCATGCAGTTATAAATATATTTGTCATTTGTTTTCTTTACGGTTTTCTATGAACCGCGAGAGCATATAATTTCTTTCGGTACTACTTTTCAAACCGCAGTGAATTATGGGTAAATTAAATTACTCGTTCATATTTCTTTGCTAATCCCATGAGGGCAGTTTATTAGAAATGCTGCTCTTGTGTACAGTGTAAACATTTCTGCAGATGACCATTCTTATTTCAACATTTCTGCAGATGACCATTCTTATTTCAACATTTCTGCAGATGACCATTCTTATTTCAACATTTCTGCAGATGACCATTCTTATTTCAACATTTCTGCAGATGACCATTCTTATTTCAACATTTCTGCAGATGACCATCTTTATTTCAACATTGAGAAACAAAATAAAAAGAATATAAAACTAAAAATTCATTTAAGCAATAATTACAATATTATTTGACTCACAACATTCTATTAT
Organism: Unio delphinus; assembly: GCA_029339505.1. Lineage (NCBI taxonomy): Eukaryota > Metazoa > Mollusca > Bivalvia > Unionida > Unionidae > Unio > Unio delphinus. The sequence goes on along the minus strand of JAQISU010000041.1, from coordinate 2,868,135 downwards.
TTCACCGTCTAGAATAAAATAAATATATATATATGTATCAGTTTTACCAGTGTTATGGGCATCCATGTTTACTGAAAGACAGTGGTTAAATTTAAATTTCAAATCAAAATGTGTACAGGTGATGCACGGTTTTTGCCATAAATGCGTTCCTGATATTATGGCGTAAATCAAACTTGGCATAAATCGAAAAGTAACTGTACCGTAGAATACTTCTAAATTAAGGAAGTTCTTGGGCAAATTATACCTGTTTTGGGCTAATGATTATTTATACATAATTTTCAAACAACGTATACAGCCCATGGTATCAATGATGGCGTTAAAAAGCACAGTGGCACAAAGTCAATTTTATTTCTTCACTATAAATTACTTTAAAATGAAAGCGCGTAAATTAAATTGGCGCACAGCGAGCGTCGCCTGTACTGAGGATTTATCCTTCCAAAAAAATTTAAATACACTCTGATAAGTATGAAATCTCCCAAATGATTGACCTCTTCATATTTATTTAGGATTTCATCAGTATTGAATTGAATATTAAAACACAAGTACTTTACCTGTAATCGCGAAAAAATTATAATATATATATATATATATATATATATATATATATATATATATATATATATATATATATATATATATATATATATATATATATACCTTGAATATGGAAATGATTATGAATTGCAGAATGCAAGCAACATACATATATAATTACGTCAAACCGTCATGCAAAGAAAGGACATAACGACCAAGGTAGCTATATGTGTTGTAAGATCATTTCAATTTACAACCAATAATAATTATAATAATAATAATAATAATAATAATAATAATAATAATAATAAAGAAGAAGAAGAAGAATATACTTTATTACCACACCATGGCAAAATTAGCTAAGTGCTCGTTCCAATGTTGGCGATGTTATTAAAACATTAAACAAAAAAAACGTGCAGCAAATATACGTATAATTACATCTACTGCCAGAACTGCCTACAAAAGAACAAATATGACATAAGGTAATACAAATTATAAAAGGATAACTTCCTGTTTACGACATTGATATATCAAAGCTACAACTTATAAATGTTATGCCGTAATACAATGAGGATTGCTGAATGAGAATATTTATCAGGTTATTTTTTCATTAAATCTTAAACACTAGCATCGTTGCCACATTTTGCTCGCCACTCTGTCTGAATATGCTGTTTCATGCTGTTTGTTGAGCCAAACAAAGTCTCTCTTCAAAACATAGTCACTTATCTCTCGACGAAATTAGCTCTTTTTATTGACCTCTATGAGATCTTTGGTGACAAAGTTTCTTCAGGAGCACTCTTGAAAAACGGGGATATATCTTCATAGGTGGTTATGGTTGATAAAGGAGTGTATTGGATTATTGGCTGTGGCTTGAGACGATAAAACGTGAGGTGTTCTATTATTATCTTACTGCAAGCTATTTGATAAACAAATTTTTCCGGTGTAAGCAAAAGATTCCTTATAATGCTCTGTCTGAGCAAATTTCATTTATAAGTAGTACGATAAAAGGTGACTGTGACCATATGTGATTGTTTTCTAAAGTGCTCTCATCGCTTTTCCACGTATATAGCGATGAGTGGACACGATCAACTACCATTAGAGTTGCTTATGTTCTTGTTACGAAAACAACGATTGCGATCGACTGGCAGATGACGATACTTATACAAGGAGTTTAGATATTTTGAAAAAATGATCGCGGACTATGGCAGATGGTTATTATATAATAATTTCATACAAACTGAAGGCAAACGATACAAGTTACCTCCCCTGAATGCATTCTTCTTTACCTCCACAAAATATGCCCTTTAGCTAACCATCTAATTATCAACGTTGTATGTACTTATTTATATAGAACTCGATGACTACTAAAAAGCGATTCAGTATGTTCCTGTTTGGTGAGCAGCTTAAAGACTGCCGGTTAACACCCAGTACGAGAATGGGCTTTTACAAAAATTATGGTCAATTACTTGTGTTGCAAATAGAACCGCTTTTTATATACAACAATATTTAGTAATGCTGAAGGGAAGAAATGATATTGAATGAACAATGGATTTGAATGATCTCTTGGAGAAAAACTTGAAAGCGCATTAGAAGAAACAGAAGCCAGCCGAGTGATATTTAATTATGCAGAGAGAGCAGGTGACTCTGAGTTGGCCAGAGTATTTTTTTTATCGGTCAATATGCATCACCTGAAGATGTGGCTCACAACCAAGCCACGTCAGTCAACAGGCACATGTTACCCTGCCATGTCTCTCATGTGCATTATCCGAGTTTTTCATCAGACATTTTATCGACGGGCGAGAATGTCAAAGGCATCGATATTTGTATCAGAGTTATAGATGGCTTCTGAAAGAGTATCGACAAGTTAATTGTGTACGGTATCTCAACTTTGATTCTGGAAATCACGTGTCCTTTGTAAGAGATGTCAGCAAGCATATGCCGTTTGATTTAAAATTCCGCTATTTTGAATTTTATGACCAGGTTTGTCACGTTGAATATGGCAAGCAAGTCCAAATTTAATGTTCAATTTTTGTATATGTGAGATTGGCGTACTTGCACAAATATTTTTCTTTATTATACCTGGGCCCACTTTTCTAAAGACGCTATGCGCTGTGATTTTCATGCCAGATATGATCAGAAGAAATTGATTTTAAACGTCTGTGTGCTAGCAATATCTTAGAACTTGACGTCAGAGTAATTGCAGACAAGAAAAACAACAGGAAATTGTAATGTCAGTATAATATCCTATAATAGTGAGTTCATTTTGAAAGCAGCGATAACATGCAATACGTTCCCCGCGTTGCTACTAATATGATTGAAATCTAGTATATATTTCATAATTATACAACATTATTTTAATAGTGTGGGAAGAAATGTTGTGTGGTGGCAGTAATTCCATTATTCCAGTTCTTGTTTTGTGATTATATTCGAATAGACATCTGGCTTTTCGTTTTGAAGTATATCAAAATGCACATGTCATAAATGTATTTCGTGTAGTCTAAATGGTTCTTGATTTGGTGCTTCTGGAGCGCCAGTAAAGTTTCCTCGTGTTATTGCTACTGTTGATGATGTTTGATCTTTAAGCATGCACACTCTGCAATGAAACACGGTCTTAATGAAATCAATAACGACCTGATGGTCATTTGCATCATATGCATGTTTCCCATGATATCTAACAAAGATCTAATAAGTTTCAACTTATTTTAGGATTTAAAAAAAAATAAGTCAAAACTCAACATCTAGGCTTGAAACTAGTTTTGGCATATTTCTAGTTTTTGGCATCTTTCGTAGGAGTCATGCCAGATGTGAAAAAATAAATATGACCCGATAGTTTATGACCTAAACAAGTTTCACCAGCAAGGTACTAGACTAATGTATCGTCTGCTGTTAAATGTCAAATATGCTCAAGATCCACTTTCCAGCATCTATCTGCCTAAGATCCTGAAAAAAAGCATTTTTATATTCGTTATTAGCTTCAATGTTAAAATAGCTTTGTCATCGAAAATCACCCTAGCTGCTCTTTTCGGTAACCCGCATGGTTCCGCACGTAAGAGGAATTTTATATGTTTTACTCACACAGTACAACGGTAGACTAAACCTGGAAAAATAGCTGTATTGTAAACTTCGCGTATCAACTGATAAAAATAAATATGATATAGAATTGACTGATCATTGTGCTAAACATATACGAATTAACTTGAGTTTTCTGTGTAGATTTAAGCATAGTTTATTGTCATACATCCACTTGATAGAACATGGTAAATCTTCAATTAGTGTGCCATCAACAACGATAATATCGTTATCGCCAACATGGTGTGATGTAACATCATCGTAAATACACACTGCAAAAACTATTCAAATTCTTTGAATAATACGTTATATATAATATGAAATATAAATGGCATATAATTGCTCCATGTGGTACTCCAGTTGAATTTTCCTTACAATCTGAGACATTACCTCTCCATCTCACCGAATTATTATCAACTATTGAACAAGGATAAAGGTCTGTAAACGTCATCGACACTGTGTGCTTATGGAAGATAATATACATGTATATTGCTAGTATAACTACATGTATATTGCTAGTATAACTACATGTATATTGCTAGTATAACTACATGTATATTGCTAGTATAACTACAGTTCTGCATCTTAAAGTCTATGTACAGAAACGAAATTAAACACACCGTATTATCTTGCCAGGCAGCTGCATCAGTCGGCATGGTGCTCATATTGAATTTCCTGAGTGTTTTTGTAATATGGGAACATTTGAATTTGCTTGGGTGTTTTATCAATTCTTTGTATATTTGTATATATGAATGTCATGCTAAGTATGGTAAATTGGTCATACGATATATAGGAGTGTCCTCCTGTTTAGGTAGGGAGGTGTTTGTAAATATCTATACGTATGCAGGAGACGGGTAGATATGCAGAAGGTACACGTAGGTAGAAAGGTAGGTCAGTTATAACAAAGAATGGGTATTTAAGTTTCTGTTCAATTTATTAATCAGCGAAAGAACATTCGATTTGAACAAAAAACTGTGTATTTCGTTTGCATTTTTAGAGTAAAAAATGGCGACACATTTATGGACCTTAACGATCAACAATTGATTTGCTTCTTCCAATCAGAGAACTAAAAAAGTGTTTATGTAGCATAACTGCATGAAATATTTATAGAACAGTGTACTTTGATTGCAAAATGAAGTCCAATTACAGAGTGTAATTTTAAGTATATTTAGAAATAGTATAGTCCAGTTCAAATTTAAAATCTAGAAAGGAACTACTCGAGTATTATTGTACATTCGATAGCATTCACCCGATACCAATACCCATTAAGATATTGTAACGTACATGTTCCTTCCATTCTTTTCCTTATCTTGCAGGATTGACAGGCCGGGTATTAGTATTTCTAGCGTCATTCGTTGTGCTAAGAATTATTCATAGGAATATGAGCACGATATAAAGGTCTGTGTGTTCTTTAAAAGAGTCACTCTACCATAACTGAAAACAACTATACAAGTTTTACTATTTGTATTGGTTAAATGGTTCACATATACTTGCCCAAGGCAGATCACATTCTCAGATTTCATTCAGATAACCAAATTTCATAATGTTACTCTTATAAGCATGGCGATGGCTAGGGATGAGTAGTTTTAAATGTTGATGGAAATTGATTAATGCTGTCTCACAACGAAAGAGAGACAGATAGAGACAAAGATATTATAGGGATTAACAGCACATCAGCACAATCCGGGTTATGTATAGCTAATTGTTAGCTAAGAATAAAAATAGTAAACTAGAAGTCTTACCCAAGTTTCAAGTATGATAATTACCTCCAACCAAAAGTAAATAGGTATAAAGGGGCAAAAGATAAAATCTCAAGATGCTGCAAAACCTAACAAAAAGGCAAGAATAGTAAAGACAAAACAAGAACAGGACAACTCCACAAAAACAGAATGTCCGACTTCCACTGCACGAAACTACTAAGTGGGCATGAGATCGCTTACCAGTCTAATTTGTGTCTACTAATGGGCGTGAGATCGCTTACCAGTCTAATTTGTGTCTACTAAATGTGCATGAGATCGTTTGCCAGTCTAATTTGTGTCTGCTAAGTGGGCATGAGATCGTTTGCCAGTCTAATTTGTGTCTACTAAGTGGGCTTGAGATCGCTTACCAGTCTAATTTGTGTCTACTAATGGGCGTGAGATCGCTTACCAGTCTAATTTGTGTCTACTAATGGGCGTGAGATCGCTTACCAGTCTAATTTGTGTCTACTAAATGGGCGTGAGATCGCTTACCAGTCTAATTTGTGTCTACTAAGTGGGCGTGAGATCGCTTACCAGTCTAATTTGTGTCTACTAAGTGGGCGTGCGATCGCTTACCAGTCTAATTTGTGTCTACTAGCCAACGCAAGATATGTTTGCCAAATAATCTGGGTGTGTGTGAAGCTTTCTAAACTTTCTTTCAATGTTGCTTACAACATATGGTATGAAATAAATAGATTTATGTTCGGCGTTTTTCAGTTTGTTGCAGTTTCATTCATATATGATGCATCAGCATCGTTTGTCAAATACTCAACGGCATTTATACCGGGATGCTTTCGGACAAATTTTGTTAAACTGTGTTAAGTGAGGGCTTTTTAAAAAAAAATGTTCCTCCATTTCTAGTTACATCGCTTTTATTTTATGGCAGCTAGGCATCATTTGAACAAACTTGAAAGCCTTTGTACAAAGTGGTCTGAAAATTCGTCTGGTTCTGATCAGCGATTCGTAAGAAGTCGTTTAAAGATATTTTTAGTAACGTTTGTCTGTATCAGGTGACAGATCTGCGTAAGTGATACAAACTTGCAAGTCTATAATGAATAATAATTAATTACCAAAGAACAACGGCGGTCAAAATTTGATGGAGGGTCTGTATAGTTTGCATAAATCTGAGAGCTTTTATGCGCGTTTACTTTCTGTCAAGATTGAGGAAAATTCTGCCAAACGTGTTGTTTTGTTTAGAAGTTCTTTAAACGTGCTTCTTTTCGTAAGTAACAGCAGTAATATTTGATGGCAGATCTGCAACATTTTTGTCAAAGACTTGGAAGTGTTTTTAGGCTCCGCTCATTTTAAAGTGGTAATGATATGCTGTATTGTTTGTTTGAACTAAAAGGTAAGTGCGCATTAATAGAATTTATCTTTAAAATAATTTTGAAGATTTAGAAAGGTTCATTACTGAAGCGTCATTCTTGCAGTATAGACCAAAACCTCCTCTGCTTAGTTGTATGATGCATAATATTTAAGTATATTGAAATGAAACAGACGCAACAACATCGGCAACAACATTGTATAAATATATGATTGTTCCAAACACAATTCAGCAAGATCTGTAATCATTTCAGATGTAATTAAGGACCACACGTGCTGTTGTATAATATATATTGTCTTGTCGTTTAATATATGTGTTGTCTAACAACTCTACACGAACGCAGTATGGTTGTCTAAACAGAACATAGATAAGACAATAGTGTCAGATTGATCGCAACAGCGACTTCCGTCATCAAACTGAAAAATCTAAACAACCTTTGTCACACGATTAAGAGAGATATTATCGCACCCTACAATTGGTCACGCGTCAAATTAATGAACATATGTCTGAAGCTACGTATGTATTAGAGGCTCTTACTGCTAAGCAGCCACCACGGAGGAAGATACCACCTACTTCTTAGTGTGACTTTGATTGAAACAAGCAGGAACAAAGCACGAGTTGTACATGCAAGAGGAAGCGACTCTCGATGCAGCCTATCCAGTTTAGCAAGTATTTGAAAATGGGATATAGCATGCAAGTGTGGTGTTCATACTGTATTTGGAAATATAGATGCAGAGGCAGGGATTTAATTTTGTGCCAAAAAGATGCAATGCTGGGTATGCCGAGCACGAAAGGAGCAAAGAGAATAATCGAAGGTCTAAACACATCAGTACTTATTATAACTAACAGGGTTATACAAAAATACTTACGTTGTATTAAAGCAAATTACTTCTTTCTTTATTACGTTTGGTTTATTTTATTACTTTCAGGCATCTAACTATGTGCCCCAAAAAATGGGTTCCAAACCGACCACTCTAACTAAGCCACAAAGTAGAAATGTCGGGCAGAACGAACACGGGAAGAGCGAAAGCAATGCTGGAAACGCTGGACACAACAATACTGGAACAAATCAATCAGTTTATAGCCAACATGGTGGCAATCAACAAGGTAGTAACCAATTAGGTAACAATCAACAAGGTAGTAACCAACTAGGTAACAATCAACAAGGTAGTAACCAACAGGATCATCGTCCACCTGGAAATGATCAGCAAGATCACCATGGTGGCAATCAACAAGGTAATAACCAACTAGGTAACAATCAACAAGATATTAACCAACAGGATAATCGTCCACCTGGAAATGATCAGCAAGATCTCCATCAAAAAGGAAATCAGGAGCAGGGGCACCAGCTACCACCGCCAGTGTATTTAAATCGAGAATCAGAATCAAAACCAGAACCGGAACGGAAACCAGAACCAGAACCAAAACCAGAACCGGAACGGAAACCAGAACCAGAACCAAAATCAGAACCGGAACGGAAACCAGAACCAGAACCAAAACCAGAACCGGAACGGAAACCAGAACCAGAACCAAAACCAGAACCAGAACCGGAACGGAAACCAGAACCAGGTATCAGCTAACTAAAGTTTCGCTGTATTATTAGCCAAGTTTTGTCAGGTGGGGTGGGGCAATACGAAGCTTACGTTTCGAAGTTACCTAAAGTCTAATAAACAGCCTACTGAGGTGAATATAAAGTGTTTGGATTTTGAAATTGTATTATATCAAACGTTTTACTTTTTATAAAACCGAATCATATTGTAGTTTTGTTATGAAACGATTTATTTGCCTGAAATATATATATATATATATATATATATATATATATATATATATATATATATATATATATATATATATATATATATATATATATATATATATATATATACATACATATATACATACACGCATGCATATAAACATGCATGTATATACATGCATGCATATACACGCATACATATATACATGCATGCATATACACGCATTCATACATATATACATGCATGCATGCACATGAATACCTATACCTACATGCATACACCACATGCATCGATACATCGACATGCGTACATAAACAGACATTCATACACATACGTATGCATGCATACATACATACATACATACATACATACATACATACATACATACATACATATATATATATATATATATATATATATTTATATATATATATATATATATATATATATATATATATATATATATATATATATATATATATATATATATATATATATATATATATATATATATATATCCTTCTTACAAGCAGAACCGGAACCAGAAAAGAAACCGGAATCAGAGCATAAGCCGAAACTAGAACCAGAACAAGAACATAAACCAGAACCAGCGACAAATCCCGAACCGGAACAGCAACGCAAATCAAAATCCGGAACCAAACCAAAACTTGAGCAAGTTCGGAAAACTGAGTCAAACCATGTTATTCTTTCAAGTCTGGACAACCGAAAGGAAAACTTTGATGGCTACGAAGAATCAGAGCAGGGAGGTCATGTTTGTTTTTTTGAATTTAGGCAAAGTGGAGAACATCTTGATCGTTTATACGAGCAATATCCGAATACCAGTGCTGGCCCATTCGTAGATCTGGAATTTACTTTGGATGACGCAATAGAAAACCAGACTGAAGTAATGGAATGGAAAAGACCAATGGTATATTACAAATATATGATTATAAAATCCATGGTTAAAATATTGTTATAAACGTGCTTAGCGTAGTAATAAAATCTGCCCAGAATCTGACAAGTAGCATGGCATACACATATTTATAAAAGTACTTAGCGTAGTGATAGAATCCTCTTAGTATGAGACATATAGCATGGCACGCAGATATTTATAAACGTGATTAGTATAGTGGTATAATATAATCCCCTTAGTGCGAGACAGATAGTATGGCATACAGACATTTATAAAAGTGTTTAGTATAGCGATATAATCCCCTTAGTACGAGACATATAGAATGGCATACATACATAAAATATAAATCCTGCAAGCCGAAATAAATGTTTGGCTCAGTGAAAGAATAAAATCAGTCATTTGGTCATCATACCCTGTCATCACCCATATCTTTTCCGAAGTAGCATGGCACACAATTAAACATATTTATTAGGCATCTAAATATGGTGTTGTATCATTCTAAATACGCCTCTTATTTATGAGGATTTTGTACACATAAATGCCACGTGCAGTATAGAACATCGCATTCTACTAGCACATGCTTTGTTTGACGTAATCACACCCCAACCTAAAAACTACGCCGTCACATCATCCAAATTGCCACAGTTTTCAATGTTTATGACGAACAAGCATGATTCTAGTGGGTTTTTAAAAATAAAAATAAAAAACAACATTATGAAGTTAGTTAAGTGGACATCATTTAGGACAATAATTATTGAAGAACAATTTTTAAAAAAATATATATTTTTGTAGAATTATTCAGTCATTTCCCGTTGACGCATCTCTGGTTTTTATTTTTCAGGAATTCGCCCAGGCCCCGGTTCTCTTCTCGCCAGGTGCTACAAGATGTGATATTGGGCATGATTCGGGCTATACTTACTGGTTCCTATCCTTGGTGGCCGTTCTCTCTGAAAAACCTGAATTGTTTTATAAAGTAAGTCATTGTGTCCCATATCAAAATCACGAAATGAAGAATTCGGGTTGATATTTCAAGCAAACTATATATAAAAGTCTATTATTTAACATTAGAAGGATTAATTCTCGAATGTTTAAAACAATTATAATATTAGAAATTCTAGCATTGACAAGATATTTGCCTTTTAAAACTTCTGTTTCATAAATTAAAATAAGTCAACTCTCATTTTCCTTGACAATAAATGTTTCTAACTTGCATTTTTAAAACCAACTTAATTTTAGCGAGGAGAATTTTAACTCTCTATGATTTTATAGAGAAATGTAAAATGTAAATTTTGCTTCATGAGAAATTTAAATGGTTTAATTTAGTATACACTAAGAGATTTTAAGACCAATGTTCTAGAGAGAGAGAGAGAGAGAGAGAGAGAGAGAGAGAGAGAGAGAGAGAGAGAGAGAGAGAGAGAGAGAAAGAGAGAGAAAGAGAAATAGTGTGTGTGTGTGTGTGTGTGTGTGTGTGTGTGTGTTGTCAGGCAAATGACATTACTAATTAGTTTGTGTTCTGTGAGCATGTGAGTGTCAGATTAATCATATTCGTGTTATTAACTGTCTGTAGAATACCGGACACAAGATGCTCCTTTGCGTTTGCGTAAACAGCTGACGTGTTGCAGTTCTAATATAAACGTAGCTCGAAATTTTCCTTCCTACCTCTCCAATTATATTTAATCATGGTATGTAGCTCTAGTATGGATGAAACTACGCCAGGTACTGAGATCATGTGCGAGTTCTTCCCACGATTCAAAGAAAATGTTGACATGTTTTATAGATGACTTTATGGAGTCTGTGAAGCGTTTATTTTGACCTCCCTGAGATCCTGTAGCTCGCTTTAAGATCTTCATGGTAGCTGCTAAGCATACATCCTTGTTTTGTTGCCTGCACGAATCCGTTATGAAATCATGATCACAGCGTGGATGCTAGGAATTCCTGCCCGTTTAACAAGTTCAGTGTCTGGAACAATGTCATGCCATCTTTTTATTATCAGTTTCCTTCGGCAGACCTGTCCCTTCATTTCATAATAGACCACTAAATAATTTACAACCATATATGTTTTTCAAAAGTTTTGTTCCAGTTCGTTTGCATTTGTAAGTTTGAACAACTTGTCACAGGTTGTTCCTGAGGATGGTTGGATCCCTGAAGATGGAGTATTCCGTTGTCGGTTTTGGAGATTCGGAGAGTGGGAGGACGTGCATGTTGATGATTATCTCCCCGTTATTAAAGGCAATTCTCTGAGAGGTGCTAAATCACGAGGTAACGAGAATGAGATGTGGCCATCTCTCGTGGAGAAAGCTTTTGCAAGGTAATATATCTCAGTACAAATATTGATTTTCTTTTCTATAAAAAAATGGGTTGGCCTGGACCCATCTCGCTTGCTTTTAATTTCTTCTAAAAACTATAAGTGTTTTTTGAGTCGAAAGACAATTAAATGAAGGGCGGATATCACTGTGAATGTTCACTGTGATTCAACGAATTCTGTTTATATTTAAGAAAATTAATTGTTTTACGTACTGACAGCAGTATGGTGTCAGAACATTATAAGAATAACATTAATAATGTCATTAAGTGAATTGTAACCTTACGCTTTCATCTTTGAAAAGAACGACAACAGTTTGACTTTTTTAATAAAACCTATCTTACTTCAGTATATGCTGATATATTTAGTGACGACATCGGATACAAATATTACAAAAATCGGATACAAATATTACAAAAATCGGATACAAATATTACAAAAATCGGATACAAATATTACAAAAATCGGATACAAATATTCACAGACAGTTAAATATTGTTATTCTACCTTCGATGCGCACAAAGTTAGTCAACTATTAGATTGATTATTTGCCTCTTTGATTTTGATCGTTTGCATACTTTCTAAAAGCTAACATTTAAGCAATTTTTCGTTAAATGTGATCAGTTTAAACGGTAATTATTTTTATCAATTCTACCCCAACCTCCCAAAAATAGGTATTTTTCCTCTCTTTATATCCCGAATATATAACATAACAATCCTGAGATAGATGTTATTTCTCCTGCTTTACATACCAATTCTCTAGAGAGAGAGAGAGAGAGAGAGAGAGAGAGAGAGAGAGAGAGAGAGAGAGAGAGAGAGAGAGGGAGAGAGGTTTAGGTTAAATTTATACACTGTTAAATGAACAGTTCGACTGGATATGTGAGTGTCTACATGTCCTGCACGAAGGCGTGCCTGTGTATATATTCCTTTGAAAGGTTTAAACCTGTCGCAATGGCGCATAAATACGTACTAATAACACTGTAAATTAGATTTGTAGTACAATTTTACTTTGTTGGCTCTAAATACAAAGGTGTGATGCCAACTCTGCATACAATTATGAGCATATTATAAATACCAGAATCCTCATAGATGGAAAGTATTATTTGTCAAATGGAGTCGTATTATTATTAAAAGTCACATTCTTAAATTCAGCATGTCAGTTGTACCTTATAATTGGTTGACAAGATAATTCGACTTGAGATCCTTATAATTAAATTGAACAGTATAATAGTTGTAAAAACTCACATTTAATAGCATTATTTTACGTCATCATATTTTGAATTTCGTTTATAAGGATTATTATTATATATATATATATATATATATATATATATATATATATATATATATATATATATATATATAACAAAGAAGATTCATTCTCTCTCTTTCTCTCTCTCTCTCTCTCTCTCTCTCTCTCTCTCTCTCTATATATATATATATATATATATATATATATATATAGAGAGAGAGAGAGAGAGAGAGAGAGAGAGAGAGAGAGAGAAAGAGATGTTTAAAGCCACGCCCACTTCTCAGTTTAAGCAGAGGTCACCACTGCAGTTAAAAAATCAAAGTCCATACTTGCAAAGACTGTTTCATTATTTTCAGGCGAGAAACAATTTTAATTTTCATCAAGGTAATGATATTTCGTACTGTATCAAATGTAAGCAGACGATGTTTATTTATTCATTTCAAGTTTGCTTCATTTGAAGCATATGCAAATACATCTCATTTATTTGAAATAAGGTCAAGTATTTGGTTCGTGATAAGCATTTTACGTCAGAACACAATACGGGCTTGTAAATATTATCTAATGCCTCGTATTCCAGATGTTACCATAGCTCACTAGGTTAAAGCGTTGCGCTCCTAACCCGAAGGATGTGGGTTTAGAAACCACCCATGGCCACAAAATTTTCTTCTGTTTTATTTTATTCTACACAAAAAGACGGCATACAGAGTTAATATCATTAATATATACACTGATGAATTTCTCAAGGTACCATCATGTCTTACATCAAGACATGTACGCTGATTTAAAGTATTTTACTTTTAGCATTAGCAAATATATCTTGTATTTGGTTCATAATTAGTGAGTCTGCGTTTAAGTGATCCTATTTCTAAATATAGTCCTTTTTGAGTATGATGTACAGCAACGTTGTGCCGGTGGTTGTGGCTTTGACATTAATTGGGTTCATATAGGTAAGAAACCGAAAAGTTCAAAAGGGCCTGACCAATCATGCTGCTTTATGTCATAATGCCCAAAGAAATATTTAAGTTTTCCTGAAACGTTTCATGTTCTACAGACCTGTTAAATACCTTTAAATTCTGGTTATGGTGTTGTTGTTGTTGTAGAGGAAGATCCCAGGAAAAATCCCGGAAAGAACCACCGACCCACGAAAAGCTACCGGCAAACTTTCTCACATACCCACCTTAGCCGAGCCTGAGACTTGAACCCATGCAGACAGAGGTGAGATGGTTGTGATCCGTAAAGGTGAGAGCTTTAGACCATTCGGCCACTCGGGGCTCCCAAATTCTGGTTATAAAAATAATCCAGACGATTGTACTATATATAATTATCATCCGATTCAGGTTTCGTGGAAACTACAGAGCCATCTACGTACAGCCTGGAGATGCTTTCTTAGCTTTAACGGGAGGCGTTTCTGAATACATAGACTTTAAAAAGGACCTTGAAGCGGACAGTCCTGGGTCGATGGAAAAAGCACTGACCCTGCTTCAAAGGGTAAAAAATGCCTTGAGAACAGGATCGCTTCTTTTATGTAAAGTCCACGTAAGTATCGTCAATCAGTAGGTACAGATTTGTTTATCGCCAGTACATTGTAAATTAAAATGTAACTTTATCGTGGGAATAATAGATGGTACTGTTTGATGGTCAATGGTCGTTAAAAATACTCGATCCTCACACACTTAAGCACAGACATTAGAGAATGTATAGTAGGAACAAAACAATGTTTTCACAATCTTCTTTTACAGGAAGAGTATGACAGCCATAAAGGTCTAGTTGGAAGCCATGCTTATTCACTTACGGGGTCCGAAGAGGTTTGTGTACCAAACATATAACCACGAGAATAAGTATTTAAAACAACAACAAATTGTTTGTGTGGTTTTTGTAGAGGAAAATATATTAAACGCAACATATGGCTATAAAAAATTTAATTTAGTCTTTTATGCTTTGTTTAAAGATATTTGATAACAAATCATGTTATGGACATTAATCGCAAATATTCACACACACACACACACACACACACACACACACAGATATAGATATATGGACAATGAAAAGACTCTACCAAATATTTTAAAAAAAATAATCGTTTACATGAGCATCCAATAACTGAATCATCATAGAAACGTCCAGGCAATGTTTGCGATGTCTACATATGAGGAAATATATTTTCATACGTATGCACCTAACATACGAAACAAGAGAATGTCTTTCTGTCCATACATGAGCGCAATCTTTGTCTTTTTGTGTTTTGTTATCTTTTTTTATTGGGAGGATGTCTCATTTCCATGTTTTGGACAAGGAACTCTGTTTTAAAATATGATGTAAACGTTTTAGAATTGTAATATGTTGATCGTATTGTTGACCTTTGCACTATAAAAAAGAAAAATAAAACTTTGAAATATTATTAGCCGGATATTTCTGTCTTCAAATATTGTCTTACCAATTGGAAAACGTTATTGTTTCCTTATCAATTGTACTACTGAAATGTTGTGATATTACTTGTACGACTGAAATGTTGTGATATCACGAGAAATGCACATGTATGCGACTTCTTTAGGTCACAAGGATAGGTGGTAGTAAAGTCCAACTGGTTAGGATACGGAACCCATGGGGACACATGGAGTGGAAAGGAAGATGGAGTGATATGTAAGTGCACAGATACACGCATACTCATGAACAAATATTCACACAAAAAGATAAGAGGACGACAAAGAGGATAGTTTGTTACGTTATAATAAGAGCGATAAATTGTGTCTACGTTTGGTACATAGATAGATGGAAATAATATTGAAATTTGCTGCACTGACGAGATGTTATGAACGCGACAACTTCGGTGGTTTAAGTTGCTAGAGCGTCTGCCTGAGTTCGCGGGTTCGAACTACGGCCGAGTCACCAAAGTCTTGTACGAATTGGTACTAGCAGCTGCCTCGAATGGCACTCAACATTAAGATGTTAGCGTTAGGACTTATCGGCCTCGTGTCTGGATAATGTGTCTGGGTGAAGAATGATGCCACTTGTCTGCGGCATGAGGCTCCAGTGCTAGACATCACTACAAACTGCCACGCGAAAGACATCGTAACGATATGACTTAAACTTTTTTAAAGGTTGCTTTAAAAAATCCAGAATTCTCCCTTTCACACATATACACACCTTGTATGCAGGCATATGCTTTTCAATGTAAGACTTCCAGTTCAATATAGCTCTCAGCTTGCATTTGGATCCATGACAATTTTGAAACCGACTTAAATTTATTATTTTGAAAACTTCAGGGCGCCAGAATGGGACACAGTGCCACCAGATAGTGTGCAGCCCGTTAGTACTGATAATGATGAATTTTGGATGCAACTTGATGACTTCATTAAATATTTCACACGACTGATAATTTGCTCAATATCTCCTGATTTCAACAGGGAGGGATCTGAAGATACTTTAAGTGAGGTTTATTTTCATTTGATTTGTGATTTTTTGTTGTTTTATAACTTAGGCTGAACATTTGTATTTCTTGTATATACTTATTTGGGATTGTAAAGAAGAAATAAGCAACGTGTTTAGAGCAGGTGCTTTGAACAACCAATACAAACTCTTACAAGAATATTTTGTTCCACATCACATGCAAAATTATTTCAGAACGTGTCCATTTGGAACTTCCGTTACGCAGTTCTGCACCTTTGGGAAAGGAGAATGAATAGTAACATTATATTGTTTGGTCGTTCTCAGTTTCAATAATCATTAATTAATTAATTAATTAATTAATTAATTAATTAATTAATTAATTAATTAATTAATTAACCAAAACAAACAATTAAATAATATATTTTCAAAGATTTACTTCCTAGTACAGTTACTGAGTGAAAAACTACAATATCAGGCGAACATCTAGATCTGATTCCGTAATACATCCGTGTCCTTGGAAGCGTTTTGACAATTGATATAATGATGGTGTGTTACAATTTTGTGCCGATGTTAAATAAATCTATTTTATTATTTTTACTTTCCTTCTCGCAGAATACAAGACTTGCATATATGGTGACTGGATTGGCGCAACGGCTGCTGGATTTGAGAACAAACTTAAAAATCCAAAGTATCTCTTTACTGTCCCTGAAGATGGTAATCTCAAATATTACTTTTCTATTTCCTTGATCACAACATCAATTTAAAAATTTTACTTCGACATAGATATCTTTCTGAATTTACTTAAAGAATGTCAAACATGCAAAGCCAACTTGTAGAATCGACTAAGTTTGCTCCTAGAACGTTGAATGAATATATTGATCGTTGAATTTGTAGAATGAACTTCATTTATATGTCGGCTGTCAAATACTTATATAGTGTAAGAAAGTCTAACTATTGAACTGTCGTAGCTCAACCGCAAATACAATCATCTCTAGAGACGCCATAAGCATCCTCATATTTTAAGATATATATCAATATTCAATATTATGTATTTGTTAGTGATAATATTCACATTTTTAGTATCTTAGTACTAACAAATTCCTGAATAGAAAAAATTACCTGTGATTAACACATCGTGAAGACTGAATACTGTATTGATAGGCGAAGAATACCTATACATTTTCATTCTTGCCAAAAATAATAACTTTCATCATACTTGGAAAATTTAGATTTGTAAGACTATCTTCAAGCGTAAACAGCTACTTTATTCCTATGATTATTAAATGGGTGTGAGGGTGAATACATTACAGACTTCTCAACTGTTTTCATTACCAGTACCAACTTTTAGAAATGGGCTTAATATTTTGTGTCCTTTGTATCGTATTAACTTCCAGTTAATATTTTACAGTACAATTATAGATTGAGGTTTCGAGATATTGTATGTATCAGTTAATCTCTTGCGAAATTAGGCAAAGACGAAACTGGAAAAGTACCACTCTTTCTGCAAATAATTCAGAAGACCATGCACAGGAATGCGGATGAGAAGTTTTCAATCAGGATAGACCTTTACAGGGTAAGAATGAAAACGCCTTGTTTTTCTAAAATTAAAATTAAAACAACAGTACTGCTCATCCAAAATACGATGACCTGAGACAGCTAATGAAATCATGCAAAACGTACTAAATGAGACAACAAGAAGTTACTCTTTAGTAGTTGTAATTGGATTGAAACCGAATGGATGCTTGGATTGAATGATAACGCAACACAATGCGAGTATGAAAGGTCATGAAACAAATAATAGACTAGGCAAAATTGTTTACAACAAGCATACAAATTAAATCGCACACCCACCCACTACATATACACTACAACTAATATACTAATGCTACCAATACCAGTATGTGTAACAAAAAACAAAGAGTATGGTTCTCACTACAGTGTGCACAATGAAAAGAATATTGACTAAATCATGCAAGACAAATGAACAGACACGAGTAAGATTCGCAGAATCGTATGATGGAAAATAAAATAAGTGGTTCATACAACCATATAACACAAATGAAAAATGAGTGGTTCACACGACCATATAATACCAACGAAAATCGAGTGGTTCATACAACCATATAACACCAATGAAAAACGAGTGGTTCATACAACCATATAACACCAATGAAAAACGAGTGGTTCACACAACCATATAACACCAATGAAAAACGAGTGGTACACACAACCAAATGATAACAGATAAAAATAAGTGGTTCAAAACAACGATATGACAATAATGAATGGTTCACACAACCAAATGCCACAAAATAAAGGATAGTTCAATTAACCACGTGTTACAAAGCAAATTAAATATGGTTCTAAACCACGTGTCCTTGTAAATAGTACAATGGTCTTTATCCAGGAGTTGAGACTTCACGCCATAATTCCTCGTCCTTCTCCTGAATTATACATCCATATTCACCAATTCCATCCATGAGTCAGAAACGCTGTCAGTTGAAATGGCTTCACTGCCACACGACGGATACTGGCTTCACCGTCCTGGTTCTTCTAGTCAATCTTTCCGTCAATCTATCCATTCGTCCATCCAGCCTAACAGACAGACAGCTATAAATACATTAATCTGGTCACAACAAGGAATAAACAAAATACAGAGGAGAAATCCATAAATATATATTACTTAATTTTTTTATGTCAAACGAAGTCCTTAACGACACTTTATGCATTGACAGTTCGAAAAGTTACCTTTTAAAGGTCGAGAATTACTATGAATTTCTTCGCTAGAGGTCGCCCTCGTGAACAGACCGCGTTATTTTTAAACAAGGAGGCTGCTTCTCGTTGCTGTGAAATTCAGCAGGTGAGATCTAAATACTCGCCATATAAAATGGAACTTTCATCATAAACAGTTACATACAACGTGTGAATTAAGGATTATCGACATTTGATGTTGAAATTGCAACCACTGCTGTGTAATTCAAAATATATACTGTAAAACATCGACATAGGAAATATAACTTTAAACCACATATGTATAATTCAACATATATAATCTAAGATTTCGATCTAGAAAATGGAACTTTAAGGACATGCAATTTGATCCAACGCGTGATATTGAATGTCTCGACATATTACATCGAACTTTCAACTGATTTTCTCACTGGACTAGGTTTTGTCCGCTACGGCGCTCATACAGATTAAGGTATTGTTCAGTCACACACAAGAACAGCAACAAAAATGAACCATTCTAGGTAACACTGTGTGCGTCCATGAAGTTGTTAAACTAAATTGTTCTTAAGGCATACCAAATTATTTTCTTGCCATATTTCCTTTACAGTTGTTACCCTTATAACTTGACGAATAATCCTCTTTTAAGTAAGGACAGGTTTCTCTTTCAATATTTATTCAATACAATTTATATTTTATTGTATTTAGTAAACACTGCTGTAAGTTATGAGCAAAACAGTTATACAGTGATATGGGTATGTTTTTGTTCACACTTTGCAAGGAACTAATTCAATATTGTCTGGATAAATAAGACGCAACACAATTCTTATGTCAGAACCAAAAGAGTGAATACTCACTCCAACAAATATACATATGATCAGTGGATGTCGATAGTTAGTAGGCTTGATATACCATGAATTTTATCCTTTTTTTAAAATTATCCTTCCAACAATTGATTCTAGCTGAAATATTCATAACAGCAACTCGTAATGATAACATTATCATTTCGTAATCTAATTAACACTAAAAACATAGCAATGGCAAGCAGCGAAACAATAAAGTAACTTAGGTTACTTTACGGCAGATTTTGAATCTAAAGCACATTCTGCTACTAGACTCGCCTTTTGTTCTTTTCTTAAAAATATTAGTTTCATAAATAATAAAAGATCAAGTTCTAGACATTTCAAAATAAACAACAGAAATAAGACTTTCGAATCTGCTGAAAACACTGTAAAATTGTTAAAATAGCCGCAATGTAAAAAAGACATATTCATTAGTCTGTATTCGCAATGTAAAAAAGACATATTCATTAGTCTGTATTCGCAATGTAAAAAAGACATATCCATTAGTCTGTATTCGCAATGTAAAAAAGACATAGTCATTAGTCTGTATTCGCAATGTAAAAAAGACATATTCATTAGTCTGTATTCGCAATGTAAAAAAGACATATTCATTAGTCTGTATTCGCAATGTAAAAAAGACATAGTCATTAGTCTGTATTCGCAATGTAAAAAAGACATATTCATTAGTCTGTATTCGCAATGTAAAAAAGACATATTCATTAGTCTGTATTCGCAATGTAAAAAAGACATTCATTAGTCTGTATTCGCAATGTAAAAAAGACATATTCATTAGTCTGTATTCGCAATGTAAAAAAGACATATTCATTAGTCTGTATTCGCAATGTAAAAAAGACATATTCATTAGTCTGTATTCGCAATGTAAAAAAGACATATTCATTAGTCTGTATTCGCAAAGTCAAGATAATATTGTTGTTCAGATGCAGTGAAGTTGCAAGAACTCTTTTGATAATGGGTATCGCTATTCCAAAATTTGGGTAACATTTTCATTCCGCAGGTTTTAGGAGAGAATGAAAATGGTTCCATTCTGGTCACAGAAGAACTGGGGGCGGAAAACCACATATATAAAATGGAACTTCAGATGACCAACCGGTTCTGCGTCGAACCTGGCAGATACATGGCTGTTCCTTCCACGATGAATGCTGGTGAAAAGAAAGAGTTTCTCATCAGAATTTTCTCTTCAGGTCCTCTTTCGTACGTTAAGTAAGTGAAAGTGTTTTGAAGAAGACTTTTCTTTAATCAAAATGCGTGTGTAACAATCAGCTCGAAAAACTGCATTTCTTTTGGGGTTTGATATTAAAGAGTTCTTTATTTCCCAAATCTCTTTCCACCACCCCTGCGGTGGCTTAGTGGTTCGAGCGTCCGCCTCGAATGCGGAGGTCGTGGGTTTGATCCCTGGCCGAGTGATACCAAAGACTTATAAGAATGATACTAACAGCTGCATCGTTTGGCGCACAGCATTAAGAGGTTAGTGTTAGGACTGGTCGGCTTGGTGTCAGGATAATGTGACTGGATGTGACATCATGTCACATGTCTGTGGCATGATACCCCAGTGCTAGTCATCACTATAAACTGTCATACTGCAGACATCGTAGCGATATGACTAAAAATTGTTAAAGCTACATTAAAAATAAAAATGACACATACAGACAACAAATCTATTTGCATGTTATATTGTGTATATCAAAGTTTTACTAGTGAGGATTGTGTACTTTTTATTTTCAGAGTTTTGTTCTGACATTTGTCGTTTAATTCACAATCTTTAGTCCAAACCGTTTTGCTCTTGGTATTAAACGCCACCCCCCACCCCGCAAAAAAATCGTATTGGTATCATATTATTTTCTTTTCTCTTACTGAACATGCACTAGACAATGCTGAGTCGAAAGCCAGTTATCGCTCCTTCCTTAAAACCAGGGTGCTAACTTTTCATCGGAATTCACTGATCTGAGCAGTCTTTCATAAATCAAAGAAATGGTCAGGTGTCTGCTATTTGAAAATAGCATTTAGGAAGTCAAAAATATTCTTCAGATAAGTTTTTATTGATAGTTAATTGTAATACATTTGGTTATTCGGGAATTACTCGTTGACATCTTCCTGAATTGCCCATCTTGGATAATAAATAAATTTAGAACTATGTGTAGTCACTGTATTAAGTCTCTTACTACATGATATTTTCTTTCCTCAATCATTTCTTATTTATTATTTTGCAAAGTAAGAAGTCAACCGGCTTCTTCGTTAATAATATCTTGTTGACATTTCAATAAATACAAACATCTTAACTGGGCCGTGATTTTCAACTTCTCATCATTCCTTAAAAAATTTAAGAACAAAAAATTGTATGCTACATAGCATCAAATTTGTTTTACGTTAGCTGAAAAATAAAACGTTTTGAATTTTTGTTGTAAAATATTCCACAATTTAGGCACTTAATTGTCTTTATTTATCATTTAACTTGACGTAAATTTTAGAACACATAGAATATGTGATATAAAAAAATCATAAGGATATTTTTCTTCATCCCAAAGGGATACGCCAATTCGAGCTATTGTCATGGCTTGTGATATCGACAGAGACGCTGAACTAAATCTGGGCAGTGAAATATGTAAGTTTCTTTCACATATAATACGTACTGCGTGCTCTCTCTCTCTCTCTCTCTCTCTCTCTCTCTCTCTCTCTCTCTCTCTCTCTCTCTCTCTCTCTCTCTCCACCGTCTCCAGCATGTATTTGGCATTCAGAATATAGCCTTACAGTGGTTCAAGTCCTACTTAGTCAACAGGACACAAATTATATCTGCAAATGGAATACACTCCTGGCCAGTTGACGTATGTTGTGGTGTTCCACATGGATCTGTTCTTGGACCTGTTATTTTCATTCTGTATACTCAGCCGCTCTCAAATGTCATAGATCATCACCCAGTGTCGCTCGCACCAATTGTATGCTGATGACACCCAAATATACAAGTCTAGCCACCCAACTGAAGTTGATGCTACCATCCATGGAGTAGAGAAGTGCATTTCTGATGTGAAATCATGGATGACATGTAACAAGCTGCAGATGAATGATGATAAAACTGAGGCTATTCTGATCACAACACAAAGACTTTCTCATTCACATCCTTTACCTCAGACAATAAATATAAGCAACACCAACATTAAATTCTCACAGTCAGTACGGAACGTAGGCGTTACTCTAGACAGTACTCTCACAATGCACCAACATGTCATGAACATATGCAAGGCTGCATATCTTGAACTGAGACGCATCAGTTCCATTCGTAAATATCTTTCAGTTGATGCCACTAAAACACTTGTGTGTTCATTAGTACTTTCAAGAATGAACTATTGTAACTCAATTCTGTCTGGTTCGTCACAATATTTACTCCAAAAACTTCAAAAAGTTCAAAACACAGCTGCACCGACCATCTTTAGAGTACCTCGATCAGAGCACACCTCACTATTACTCTGTACCTTACACTGGCTATCGACTCGATACAGAATCAAACACAAAATTTGTTCTCTATGCTATGTTTCAATGACAGACTCCAGTCCAGCATACCTATCCAACCTCACCCATGTGTATACACCAGCTAGATCCTTACGCTCTTCTTCATATAATCGTATACTCATTGTTTCCGAGGTGAAAACAAAGTCATATGGACCACGTTCGTTTGCACACCAGGGCCCGGCGACGTGGAACGAATTGCCAATTGAAATTAGACACAAAGATACAGTGGTCCCTTTTAAGAGTGCTTTTAAGACTCACCTGTTTCGACTGCAGGGACAAACTTAGCGACCTAATCATGTTTTGTATCTTATATGTTTTCAGCATGTTTTTATGTTTTCCAATTTCATTGTTTTTGTCATTTGTTGTTTTGCTGTGTAGTCATATCAGTATGGATGGTGTAAAGCGCTTAGAGCTTCGAAAGATTAGGCGCTATACAAAGTCCTCATTATTATTATTATTATTATTATTATTATTATTATTTTTACTATATATATATATATATATATATATATATATATATATATATATATATATATATATATATATATATACATATCGAGCAGTTACCACCTATAAATGGTATGTGATCATAACATCAGAATTGCTCGTTAAAACATTTATCATTTCATAAAACTGAAACTGTCCTGTAACATTATAATAATGTAAGTGAAAGATTTCTTAAAATACTCTGTCCGAATTTCTTTTTTTTAAATTAGTGATCTGTATAACTCTGTTTAATATTAGTGATCTGTATAACATTTTTTATTAGGGATGTGTATAACAGTTTTTATTAGTGATATGTATACCACTGGTTTTTTTTAAATTAACGATCTGTACAACAGTTGTTTTATTAGTGATCTGTATAACATTTTTGTTATTAGTGAACTGTATAACATTTTGTTTATTAGTGATCTGTATAACAGATTTTATTAGGGATGTGTATAACAGTTTTTATAGTGATCTGTATACCTCTGGGTTTTTTATATTAGTGACTTTTTTTTACATATTAGTGATCTGCATAATCGTTGTGTTATCAATGATCTGGATAACAGTTTTTATTACTGATCTGTATAACACTGCTTTTATGAGTAATCTGTATTACACTATTTGCTTTATTAGTGATCTGGATAACAGTTGTGTTATTATTGATCTGGATAACAGTTTTTATTAGTGATGTGTATAACATTGTTTTTATTAGTGATCTGTAAAACATTGTTTTAATTAGTGATCTTTTTAACAGTTTTTATTTGTGATCTGTATAACACTGCTTTTAATTAGTGATCTGTATAACAGTTCTTTATTCATTACCTGTATAACACTGTTTTTATTAGTGATCTGTATAGCACTGTTTTAATTAGTGATCTGTATAACAGTTTTTATTAGTGATCTATTTAACACTGGTGTTATTAGTGATCAGTTTAACACTGTTTTTTTTGTATTAGTGACCTGTATAACACTGTTTTTTGTATTAGTGATCTGTATAACACTGTTGTTATTAGTATCTGTATAACACTGTTTTTATTAGCGATCTGTGTAACACTGTTTTTTTAGTGATCTGTATAACAGTTTCTTTTTGTATTTGTGACCTGTATAACACTGCTTTTATTAGTGATCTGTATAGCACTGTTTTTATTAGTGAATCTGTATAACGCTGTTTTCTTATTATCGATATGTAGAATGCTGTTTTGTTATTAGTGATCTGTATAAAACTGTTTTAATTAGTGATCTGTATCATCATCATCATCACTGCCCGTCACTCCTATCAGGGTATGGGCCGCCAACTACAGATCTCCAGAGTCCTCTGTCCTGGGCCATTTTTTCTAGCTGGTTCCAGGTGTAGCCCATCTTGGTGGTGTCAGCCTGGAGGTTGCGTCGCCAGGTGTTTCTTTGACGGCCTCTTTTCCGCTTGCCTTGAGGGTTCCACATCAGCGCCTGCCTGGTGATACTGGTTGGCGGTTTTCGTAGGGTGTGCCCTATCCAGCCCCATCTCTTCTTCCTGATTTCTTCTTCCGCAGGAAGTTGGGAGGTCCGTTCCCAAAGATTGGCATTGCTGATGGTGTCAGGCCAGCGGATCCGGAGAATCCTTCTGAGGCAGCTGTTGATGAAGGTCTGGACTTTCCTGATGGTGGTCTTGGTCGTCCTCCAGGTCTCTGCTCCATACAGTAAGACTGACTTCACGTTCGAGTTGAACAGTCGGATCTTGGTGGTCAAGGACAGCTCTTTGGAGGTCCAGATATTCTTGAGCTGGATGAAGGCGGCTCTTGCTTTGCCGATCCTTGCCTTGACGTCTGCGTCTATACCGCCCTGCTGGTCAATGATGCTACCCAGGTAGGTGAAGGACTGCACTTCTTCCAGGGGGCTTCCATTCAGGGTGACTGGTTCGGTACTTGTGGAGTTGATCTTCAGGATCTTGGTCTTGTCCTCGTGGATGTTGAGGCCAACTTGTGAAGACGTGGCTGCCACAACGTTTGTCTTTTCTTGCATCTGCTGTTTGCTGTGTGAAAGGAGTGCTAGGTCGTCGGCAAATTTCAAGTCGTCTAGCTGGCTCCACAAAGTTCACTGAATTCCGTTTCTGCGCTCGCTGGTGGACGTCTTCATAATCCAGTCGATGGCGAGGAGGAAGAGAAACGGTGATAACAAGCATCCTTGTCGGACTCCAGTTCGCACCTGGAAGCTGTCTGTGAGCTGCCCTCCATGGATAACTCTGCAGGACATGCCGCCGTAGGAGTTCCTGATTAGGTTGATCAATCTTGGCTGGGATACCGTTGTGCCGAAGGAGTTTCGAGAGGGTTTCTCGATCCACGCTGTTAAACGCCTTCTCATAGTCTATGAAGTTGATGTACAACGGGGAGTTCCACTATATGGAACTGTTCGACTATGATGCGGAGCATCGCAATCTGGTCCGTGCAGGATCTGTTCTGCTAGAAGCCTGCTTGCTCATCTCGCAGCTGTGCGTCCACGGTTTCCTTCATCCTTTCCAAGAGGAATCGGTTGAAGACCTTCCCTGGCACAGATAGGAGTGTGATGCCCCTGTAGTTGTTACAGTTGCTGAGGTCGCCTTTCTTGGGAAGCTTGATCAGGTAACCTTCCTTCCAGTCTGCCGGTACGTCTTCTTCCTCCCAAATCCTCTCAAAGAGTGGGTACAGCATCTCCACTGACGCATCCAGGTCTGCCTTTAGCGCCTCTGCTGGGATGTCGTCGGGTGCAGCCGCCTTCCCGCTCTTTATCAGGGTGATGACCTTCCTGATCTCGTCTCTGGTCGGTTTCTCGCAATTGATCGGGAGATCCACGTTAGCTGGTTCGATGTCTGGGGGGTTCGCGGATGCTGGCCTGTTCAGGAGATCCTCAAAATGCTCTGCCCATCTGTTCATCTGCTGGTCTAAACTGTTGATGGTATTCCCCTGCTTGTCCTTGACAGGTCTTTCTGGCTTGCTGAAATTCCCGGAGAGTCGTCTGGTGATGTCGTACAGTTGTTTCATGTTACCGCTGTACTCTGCCTGCTCCACCTCAGCTGCCAGTCCATCTATGTATTCTTTCTTGTCCTTCTTGATGTTTCTCTTCACTACTCTGTGGGCTTCTGCATAAGCTTCTTGAGCATTGGCCTTCGCTGCTCTGGTTCTACTGTTGTGGACTACTGCCTTGTTCCTCTTCCTGTCTTCGATCTAGGTCAAGGTCTCTGCTGTGATCCACTCTTTCTGCTGGTGCTTCTTTGGCCCCACTACTTCTTGGCATGATGCTCTTAGTGTTTCTTTCACTATCTTCCAACTGTTGAGTACACTGTCTTCTTCTTCTTGAAAAAGTTCCTGAAGCACTTCAAACTTGTTCTTCAGCGTCAGACCAAACTCTTGTCTTATCTTGGGGTCTTTCAGAAGACTGACGTTGTACTTGACTCTTCTGTCTGACGCTTCCATCTGGTTTCTCTTCAGCTTCAGCTTCAGTTTGGCCATCACCAGGTGATGGTCGCACGCCACGTCTGCTCCTCTTCTCACTCTAACGTCTTGCAGGGATCTTCTGAACTTCTTGCTAATGCAAACGTGGTCGATCTGGTTCTCTGTCGCTCTGTCTGGCGATACCCATGTATTCTTGTGGATCCGCTTGTGAGGAAAGATGCTGCCTCCAATGACCAGGCTGTTGAGTGCACACAGGTCTGCAAATCTCTCACCGTTTTCATTCATCTCTCCCAAGGCGTGGGTGCCCATGACTGGTTCGTATCCAGTGTTGTCAGACCCAATCTTGGCGTTGACATCTCCCATGAGGATGGTGACGTCCTTGTCCGGATAGGTCTCGAGGATCTTCTGCAGTCTGCTGTAAAACTGGTCTTTGTCCTCCTCTTCACTGTCGTTCGTTGGGGCATAGCACTGGACGACGTTCATCTTGATCTTCCTCTTCTTAGTTCGGAAGGATGCCGTGATGATCCTGGGGCCGTGCGCCTCCCATTCAATCAGTGCCCTCTGTGCCTGCTTAGACAGCATGAAGCCTACTCCCTGCGTGTGGGGTGCGTCGCTCTATTTATGCCCGGAGTACAGCAACAGCTCTCCTGTCATCAGTCGTGATTGTCCAGCTTGGGTCCACCGTGTCTCGCTGATGTCTAACACGGCCAGGTTGTTGCTCCTCATCTCGGCTGCTACCTGTGCCGTCTTTCCTGGCTCCTACATGGTCCTAACATTCCATGTGCCGATGTTGATTCTCCTGGTAGACAAAAGGGTAGTCGGCTTTGTGGCATCCTTTCGACTTTCACCACCCAGCGTCATGCGTCTTCGTGATGAAGACCCTTCTTCTCCAGTGATCTGTATAGCGCTGTTTTTTTAAATTAATGAACAGAATGTCATTGTATCTTCTGAAAGTGAATTCACGAACGCCGCTACGTACTTTCTCAGCCTGTTCATCAGGAATGTCATTTTTATTTACTGTATTGGTACGTTGTTCATATACTGACAACTGCACTTCCCGGTGTCTCATGGCTCTCAAGTCAACTGCCCCTCGGCGAACTTAGTTTTACGGGATTCAGTCGAAAACACACCTTAAACTTCAACAGGCCTATATGTTGGAAATGCAATTTCTGGATGATGTGCTAATTCAGAGAATCTGTCTCAGTGGCGTATGTTTATATCTGTGAGTTGTCACAGAACAGAAGGATACTTAAAGAGATTTGGCAACGCTATGAAAGTATACAAATATCCAGTGACAATAGCCGAGTCAGGCATACATATAAACAACCGGGATATATAATTCCCTTGTATGTTCAATTAAAGCAATTTGTGTTCTTTGCTCATTTTCTCCATCCAACTTTCTTTAATTTGCTCTTGAGGCGGGTTCGAAAAAGTAAATCCATGTTTCATCACTTGTGACAATCCCATTCAAACGTATCGGATCACTATTTTTATATTTAGTGAGTAGCTAGCTGTTAAGTAATTTCAACCTGAGTCTGTTGATCAACAGTTAACAAATGCTTGACTTTGCATGAAACTCCTTGAGCTTCAAATGATTCTTCAGTCTTTTCGAAACATTTATTGGTATTAATGATTATAGGTCACTTCGTACTGAGCATCTTTATCTTTGTCAATCGCAAACAATGGTCGTCTACAGCGAGAGTCATCTTTGATGCATTCGCATCCATCTTTTAAATTAGAAAATCATCTCAAATTGTAGGATGTGACTGAGAATTACATCAGCATACATTATGTAAATCTGCCTTGATATCAGCCCGGGAGTACCCGTAAAGCACCAATATTTTACAGTCTGCTGTTTTCACTGACATCTTCACTTCTTTGACATTATGACGTCACTGTCGGTTACCTATGGTATGTCACACGCATATATCCGCAGGTCTCCAACACGCTGCACGTGCAAATACAGATTATTTTATAAAGCATTATTTTGTATATTAGTCCGCATACATTTTGTTAATTGGTTCAAACCAATACGAATATTCAAAGGAGAATATTTATAAGTTTTCAAACACCCGATGTATCGTTTTCACTCAAAAGTGTACTTTTGTACTAACGTTCCTTACAAACTTGTAAATATTAAGATAATCTGGCGTTTAATTATTAAAGACCTTGGAAGTGCTAATTCTTATTTTTCTATTTTCGTGACCATTAATTAATGGCAACAATAATTAATCATTAATGGTAACATAACTAAAATGAACTCAGCAAACAATACATAGTCATACGATGATCATTAAATACCATACTTCCTACTCGCTCTTTTTACACAATAAAAAATGTTTCGTCCTGTCCAACCATAGATATGCTTCCAGGATTCAGTGCATCTAATTTAATAAACTCCTTAACCATAAATGAAAGAAGACAGGTTTCATTTTATTTTAATACTTTAATTTGTAATTTATTGCAGTAACATTTTGCTTTGACATTTTGTTCATTTTCAGGTTTCTGCGAGTGCTATTTTGGCAGATGGGCACACAAAATAAATGCCGGTGGACAGATATCACATCCAACACATTATCTCAACCCACAGTATGGATTCACTATTCCAGCTAATGGTATGTACCAAATAAACAGTATGTATGCACTATTCCAGCTAGGGGTATGTACCATAAAAACAGTAGGGATTCACTATTCCAGCTAGGGGTATGTACCATAAAAACAGTAGGGATTCACTATTCCAGCTAGGGGTATGTACCATAAAAACAGTAGGGATTCACTATTCCAGCTAGGGGTATGTACCATATAAACAGTAATAACCCTCGTGTTCTAGGGCTATCAATGTGGTTTTTGATCGTTTTCATCATATTTCTCATCACGTATGCTTACGATGTTTAATTGCATTCAACTTATTGATCAACGTAATTTGTTACGAGTCTGTACTCTTACATTAAGTAACAAAAAAGAGAGTGGAGACAACAAGCTTTGTAAAATTAACAAGTAATTTATTTCCCTATAATACAAAGTGAAAAGTGAGAAAAATAACTTACGATATTTCAAAATAAATTCAAATTGAAATCCAAGAATTATAAACACAAGTCCTACTAATAAAAAGTCCTGAATGAAATAGTTTGAGTCTCGATGAGATTCAAAATTGAAGGCGATGAAGTGTCTGTTATAGACTACAAAGTACTGATGTGTCAACAGTCTCTTACTGAATCAAATAAATATCATTCCAGGTTTGAATTCGGTATAAATTCCAATGAATGTCTTATCCAAAAATTTCGTCAGAGCACTTTGTTATTTCCAGAGAAACAAAACACAATTCAATAATTTGAAGAAAAAAAAATTCAGCCTAAACTGGACACAAGATACTTCAACCTAAAGTGCTAAATGTTAAAGCAAAATTCTCACAGTTACAACACAGTATAATTGCTTGACCCTAGGTCACTTTAGCATTTTCCAAAAATAACCATTAACTAATGGGGGGAAAAAAACTTTTAGAATGGTCCTAATGAGCCTTGTCTTCTTTCAACACAACAACCTATCAAATTCATGTGGGAATCTGCAAACACCCTGACCCTGATCAACATATATACTACACCTTCTGAATAATAATCCTGATAATAAGCTCAGACACATATAGTAGAATGAAGCTATTATTAGTTGCTTAAATAAATGAAATTTAAAAGATCAAACAGTCAATTAGCTCAAGCGGAATGGACAAGGTAAAATACAGTAATCAGTGTTACATTACAATATCATGTAATGAAAAACAACACTTTAAAACTAACAGACAAACAATTTGAATTATCCATACCAAATTGTATTCGTAACAATAGTGAACGTCCACGTAATTCTTGCAAAATTGTATTATACAAAATACGACATAAGCACGTATACTGTCGGAAATGTGTGGTCTATGAGACTATGACAACGATTTTCACAAAAAACATGGTATGATTTATTACCTACAACTTTTATTGTCACTAGGAAATAGTTTAATTTGGTTTGGTGTGTTACGGCACAGCAACACAAGTAGATTATTGAGTATCGATGTATAAGGAGTAACGTTTCGTGCCTTTTGGTGCGCTAGGAAAGAAACAAAGAATGATTCCTAAACATAAATTATATTTCAGGAGGAGAGGAGTTGGTTTCATTTACATTAACGCAGGCACCAAGGTCAGCACAGGACCCAATAGGATTCAGAGTTTATCCGGTAAGTTACGGATAAGTAATCTTATATGACAAACTACATTAATTTTTAACCGGTATAAATATATTAAGTAAATAAAAATCTATATTTGCTGACGTCATTAGGAATGAAGTGACATTTATCCGTGATGAAGCGACATTTAACAACGCTCCAAGATCAGTGGCTTATGAACTGTCACATTTGTTTATGTTTCAAAAGCTAATGGAATGTAGTACAGTGAAATAACTTCGAGTTTTCAGATATTTTGTGGTTACTACAAACCGTGAATATAAATAAAAAATGTATTGAATGCAAATCACCAGAGATATAAATGTGGTTGCAGCTACCAAGAAGGATCTCATTTGTGGCTTAGTCATTAACACTCCTAAAAATAAATGAAATAGCGGTATTTCTCATAAGAAAAAAAGATATTACGTGCTGTGAATTCCATTTTGTTAGTCATAGAGTTCTGTTGGACCACACGTTTAACTGATTTTAACATCAAGAATACGAAACAGATAACAGATAACCTTGCGGTTAATTTTTTATCAAATGTCCTCACCTACATGTATATCACATTAAAAAAGTTATATCGTATATTGAACATAAAGTTTCAAAAGAGTTTACCTTCCTAGACGTTTTCAGCTGGAAGGTGTTGTTCCAGTAGATCAAGACTATCTGTACAGTAATTACGAAAGCTGTCCGGCCAATATTGAAGGCTCCCAAGGAACCTTTGTGAACGCAAGCTGCATCACCAGCATATGGCGTCTGCCGCCTGGCCGATACTTGCTGCTGATACATATGAATGCAACGACGGACCAGAATATATATGCTCTAGTATGTCGAGCAAGCTGTCATCTAAATATTGAGTAAGTATAGTCTAAAATCGGGCCTAATTTTACCACCTCACCTTAAAAAACCAAGATTAGTTTTTTTTTTTTCTTAAGCATGATTGGCTCAACAGGTATTGTTTCATTATCATGACAATAAATCCAGGTGTGAAAAATCTATTGTTTATTAGTCAGTCATGCTGTATTTAAAATTAAAGTGTATCAGTGATCGTTTATTCTGCTGACCAGTCTTATTGCCCCGCTTGTGTGAATTGCTTAGGCATTTATCTGGTGAAACCTGACTATCGATATTTCTTCACACAACAACTGAAGTGAAAGACGAAATTAGGGTGCGAAAAACCATACTAGCTCAACAGCGAACATAATCAGAATGAGACAAACTGCGTCATATTCTGTGTAGCCATGACTATTGAGTCTAAAAACTTAGTCAACAATCTAGCAATCAGTAGGGACAAAAGTCAAATTTATAAATTGATCAATGAAGCTTTATAAGTCGAGTTTCATGGTCAGCAATTTTAGACAAGTATGCATGTATCCCTATTAATGCATCAACATTTTCATGCCCTGGTGTGTTTAACGCTGCAACGTTTACACATGTAAACGGCTCAGTTTAGTTAATGCTCATATACGTTTACAAAATATTTACGTAGGTGCATTCCGGCTTTAATGCGGGAAATACTCATTCCAAAAAAATGATATATTTCTACATATCTGCCAAGGTGATATTTATTAAGATTTTTAATTCATTCTTTTCTTAAAGTATTGTTTTGACATCAAATGTGTCATAGCTGGGAAATGCTGAAGTTAATGAAAACTAGAATATTTCAAATTGTACAACAGATTTGATTACCGATTTTGCTGGCAACATTTTCTTTAAAAAAAATAATATGTTTATATACCTTAAAAATCATATTCGTTATAGGCATGCAACCTAAGTAAAAACGAACGAAATTATATATTTCTTTTTTCAGTTCATGATTACTTTTTTAGTTAAAAAATTACGATTCAGGTTGTTACTGAGGCCGAAATCAGGCTAGTATCGGAAATTTTGTGATAAAATACGCGATTTTTCATTATTGTCTGGCAGACAAAATTCGCTATTTGCTACGCCTGTATTCATGTAGCCTCTAAGTTGACCTCTCCAGAAGATTAAGAATTTTAGCCATGCGCAAACACGTGTTTACAAAAATAATGGCGGATGCAACTATATCTAATGCGAAAACTTAGATTCTGAAAGGAGGGGGTGGTGGAAGCTCTCTATACAAATTATGGCAGCACACGCATATGTATTGGTGACCAGCATGAACGATGGAATAAAACAAAGTCCACTTTGAGCCTGAAAACTAATCCAGAGGTCGCCAAATTCTTGCTGTATAGGTGAGTCTCAATTTTGCAATGAAGTCAAGTTCTTATTCCGCTATTTTATTTCTGTATTGTTAATTCTATATCAAAACTCTTAATATAACATATTTTATATAAACTGGTATTATTCCATTTAGCTTGAAATAAAATGTCACAGCCCTGCAACAATATCGCTGAAAGTTTGAAACCCGCATATACGCCATTACATGTATATATATACTGCTGCTATTTTTGAGGCTACCAAAGGGACATTAATGATCATCTTCATTTTCACACGCAAACATAAATGGTGATGGCTGTAAATTAAAGTAATGCGATACAGTTAAGTATATTTTATGTATACTATTATTTGTAAAGTATATATAATTATTGTGTCTAATGAAACATTTATTTTCCCTTGCTATATTAGTTATTAATTGAATGCCAGTGCAAGGAAAACATCAGAAACATAACAGAAACATAACATATATATATATATATATAGAGAGAGAGAGAGAGAGAGAGAGAGAGAGAGAGAGAGAGAGAGAGAGAGAGAGAGAGTATTGGTATTTGTGTATGAACCAGAAAGTTGCTCCCACAAAAGCTTTCTTTTCTGTGTATGAACATACAAGTTAAAAATGTGTAATTACAATATATCTTAAATATAGTATTGATGCATAATTGAAAGAATGAAGATATACTGGTTATCATAGTAAGAAAATGAATACATTGTATTATAAATACAAACCACACTAAGGCCATAGTTATGGTTTGTCCGTGTAGTACACATAGAGAGGGCAAGGGGGGTATACCCAAATGCACATGCTTGTGTATGGGAGTGGGTGGTCTATTGATAATGTATGTACACATATACCTCGATAGTAATTTGTCTAGTATGTTACATGCTTGACTGGGTTCAGTTGGTGATTGAGTTTTAGTGGATAATAGACAAACTTTTTAAAGTTACGCAGCTTATTTCTTTGATGCAGCCAGACATTCGACATTGGTGAACTATCTGTTATATTAAATACATAATATTATTAATCCTTGATCTTTTTTGTGTGGATTAAATATAGGCTGTTCTACAGAATGACGAGGGCAATCGCATGTATGCAGATTTTGTGTGTGTAAAAAAAAAGTTTGCATGTGTACAGGGAGGGAGGAGTCTAGCTTTGCCCGACTTTTTGTGCACATGCCCGTTTTTTTAATCAGATTTTGTTTCCGAATTTTTAACTTTTTTGATTGCAATCTAATTCACACCGGTCTGAGCTATACACAAGTGAACATTTGCAAAAGTAGGATAAATTGGGGATTGGAAGTAAAAAGTTTCCAGGAAGAAAATGATGGGTCAGAAGAAGAAAAAATTCCAACTTTTACCCTTATGCAGAGGCCGATTGATGTTTTTAGCACACCTGGTCATATATCTAAGCAAAAAAATCTTGAAAGCAATGTATTTCGATGTATTCAAAATTAGACCACAAATGCGTTCCCTAGCCCCATTTCAGGTGACAAGGAAAAAAAATCGTAGGGGTGGAATGAATTGATTATTCTCTGCCTGTATAATGCTACTGTACATTGGCATTTTCATCAAAACAGATTTATGGGGATTTATAAATTTTAAATAGTTCTCTGCATCTGAATCTATTTTTTTATTTAGTCATTTTACTTTGTTTCAGAAGTACTGCAGAACTGGAGAATTTCCAGAAGTTTGATTTTATTGTATGCCTCCAAAAGACATTCATATAAGCCATCAACTTTCAGAGGTAGGAATCTGTTGGCAGCTCTTAATCATAACAATCATATTGACAGAGATGTGATTGTAAACACAGATGGAACAATAAGGTAATAAACTTTATTCTTGCTTGTTAACGTAATAATTCATTTTTGTTAAAATATTAATGCTTTACCTGAAAGTTGATAAACCATCTGTTTGTGGTACAATTTAATCTTTTACAGAAGAAATTTTTTAAAATAAATTTCATAAACCAATTTTGTTTAGAATTAGTCTACTGTAACTGGAAAATTCTGTAAATAATCTAAACATTTGTATGATATATGGGTAAGATACAGGTTTGCTATATTGCCATTTTCATCTGTAGCAAAATGATTTGTTACATGTAATTTTATACAGTTTTTATTTGGACTTTTGAGAATTAAAATAATATAAAATGACCTTGTCAGTGAAATGTTTGCATTTCTTGTCAGATACCAAAGGTCATTCAACAAAAACGTGAGAGATGGTCTGGAAACCGAAAGAAAACTGATCAACAGTACCTGTATATTCCGGAAATAATTATGAAAATATTGAAAATGAGGTTATATGATAGAGCTGGGATGAACCAGGAGGAAAATCTTACACTACGTCAGATGATAAAATAGGCCATAACTTGGTCGAGTTAAAGACAAGTGATAGGGTTTTAATTTGAATTTCATTTGAGAGATGACTGTTATTTAATGATATTAAATTGTTGTTTATTTGACTTTCACATTTTGTGTATTCATTAATTTAACTGTCGGCACCACTGACAGGGGGCTCTGAGCATTGCATCTCTCTATCACTACTTCAATTCCTCACAAACACAAGCCGGGGAGTGGAGTGGTCATTTGTAAAAAATTTAAATAATATTGGTAGCACCCCACCCAACCTAAATAACACGGAAAACCTCTATATATGCCATAATTATTCTTAGATGATATCCTTCAGAACTAGTATTTTAGTGTTAAAAACCTTGTTCTGTTTCCAGAGCCATTTTGTTTTACATGTAATTGAAATTAATGAGCAGTATCTGGATCCTAGTGTTTGTAGTTCAGTTGATACTTACAAACCAATCTGTTTTCATGAAACACTGCAAGAAGTTTTGCTTTCTCAACTCAATATGAATATGTGTTATTTATCATTTAACTTAATGTGTTACTGTATATGTACGATTAAAATCATGTTCACCAGTGTACTTTTGTTCTTTACATCCTTTGCATCCCAAGACAATGCCAGTCAACTTCAATTCATCCTATGTTTTTAATAAATAGTCTCCTCACAGTTGCTTTCAAAACATAGCCATACATATAATCATTCTTTAGTGGGTAGGTGGCTAAAAAAATGCATATTACAAAATAAATGCTTTATACAACTTAAAATCAACATAAATTATATTATTCACACATCATATTATTGGATAGATCACCCAAGTCTAACTTGAGTAAAGCCATGGTACTGGCCAAAATTATTTATCCATAATATGCCATACACAACAGCTTGGAATGACATGTCTGTAGCCAGTACTTAGGTATCCGTTAAGTCCATAAAATAAACTGCCTATTAGCAGTATGCCTCCCCCACCCCACCCCCACCCCGGTTGTAATCATTATCTTCTTCTGCTGCCAGGGCATCTTGCATATATCTCTGTGCAACAAGGAGCACGAATTCATATAAAACAACCAGGTCGAAGTCCAGCAGACATTTTTTTTCAAATTTTGCCAGTAAAAAATATTCCAAATAAAATAAATGCATTAAATGTTAGGTGGGAAAATATTAATTTTTGTGTTATGCAATGAAGCAAACGTGTAAATATACAAACAAATGCGCAAATCACATCGACTATCAGATACGTGAGCGTGAAGTGGTAATGCAAATGCACAAGAAAATCAACTTTATTATGAGCCTAAGAAGTGACTTTAGCAAGACCTTTTAAAAGCGGTTCTGATTACAATGATACAAATTATCATATTTTTGTTGGTTTGTCTTACAACGTCACACCATCTCACAAACACGACAAGTAAACACTTTCAAGAATGGCCCCTTAAAGGAACCTCTTATTGTCAGGATTTTCCATCATATTTGTTTACGCACGTCAAGTGACACTGCGACTTCGGTGTATATCGGTAAATACCGTTTCTGCATAATTAATTAGTAATCCGTACAGAAAATTTTTATATTTTCACTGATTAAACTTACAGTTGTACATTTTTTTTTAACTGAATGACCTGAATGACCTGTAATTACTCATTATTTCTACTATACTTTTCATAATATCATGCATTTGCAAGAACAAAAAAGTCAAAAATCTTAGGTTGTGTGCCTTTAATTAGTGACAATGTTTTAAAATGTTTCAGATTTGTAGGCAACTTTGTGTTTTAGTGATCGAATATCATTCAATAGCATTGTATTGTCATTTAGTCGAGTTGCATTATGAGTTCTTCAAATCAGTCAAGTAGTGTCAAATTGAAAAACTTGCAAAATACCCATTGGCAATCGTTTATGTATAAACAGCACATAGGTAAAAATGTTCGAGTTTCGAATCATTTCTATTAAATGGCGTAATTTCACTCATTTGTATATTTTGTAAAACATTTTGGTAAATATTGCATCCTCAAGTGTGTTGTTACTCTTGCCCTGCTCACTGATCGCGTATATTGGTTGAAAACATACAATCCTATTACATTTTCTGGTGACAAAGGAATGAGAACTTTTGTTTGAAAGATATTTTAAAAAATGCGTACTCTTGACCTAATACGTCTTGTTTACAGAAAATGTTAAAAATAACGATGCATGCAAAGGGGATTTTAACTATATGTCTTTACAGTAACCGGTATGTCACCGTATTATTCTCATTCGACGCTGTCTCTCTTGTTAGACATTCGTGGATATCGATCATTTGTCATCAGCTGATACACAGCGCGCTCACTGCCCTGATAGAGAATTAAATAAACTCCAACCTACCTGACCAGTGCCTTTATTGGAGAAACTTTAAATTGCATCAAACACATGATTTTATTTCTAGTACCAATGTCCATTGACCCCTCATGGCGTTGATACCGCAGGGAACAAACATTTATAATTCCTAGTCTACTGTGCTGAGACAGGTTGCACGTTAAAAGTATTGCTTATTAGACTAACTCTTCTCCATGTTCTGTATAATCTGGGTGTTTAAACGTTCAGTATTTGTATATTGTCAGAAATTCAAGGTTATCTCTCATAATTATGTTGTATAATTATGTTGTATGATTATGTCGTATGATTATGTTGTATGATTATGTCGTATGATTATGTTGTATGATTATGTTGTATGTTGCCCACAAAACACAACACTATGACAATTGTTGATATGTTTTTCTTTTCAGACCAAAGCAAACGGGTGTATAATGAACGTATATAAGCATCTAGATTACTGGTATACAATGCCGTGGAATCTATGGATGAGAGCAAATGTCGCAATGCATAGTGTTATTAAAGAACGAGTTTCGGGTGCATCCCTTAAACATAAATACAGATTATGACAGCATGCAGATGAATAACAAAGTAAAACTCTTTACTGACCAGATGTTTCATGTGGAATTTATTCCTACTTTCTCGTGAGACTTTGGCTCGTATACTTATCTTGATCATGCTTATAAAACATTTAACAAACAGTGATATTCCAGAAAAAGCATCTAAAAATGGGCATCAATTAAAAACTCCACAAACTGAGGATTTTGATGGTGCAGTCAAACGAAAGGCTCGACATTCAAATGTATATCTTGAACCACATTGTACGTAAATAAAATACTTAAGAATTCATCCTGATATTTGTTAGTAAGGAATATGTGCAACAATGCGTTCTAATTTAGATACTTTCTCGAAATTAGTTTCTTTCCTATTTCTCTAGACAAGCTTTACGATGGTTCTATATTGCTGATAAGAACAAATATGCTCCCAATGAACCATTTCTGCCAGCCGATACAACATCAAATAATAATAAAGAAGCTATCGTTATGCATGGTTCTGCATCAGATAATTTGTATTAGCTTGTTTGTTTTTTTTTCTTAACTTCAATATCCCTTGGATCAAAACAAGTCAATATACATTTTTTTATGTACATAAACAAATAAGTTAACTATTACAAAGATCTAGCAGAATGTTTTAAAACTTTATCCGTGACTTAAGATATAAGAAAACAAGTGTTTATTTATTTCTGTACTTCATGTTAAATTGTAACAGCATGGCAATATATTTAGTAGAGTCCATCGCAATTTATAACAACAAAATTATGTGGTAATTGTTGTTGTTGTTGTTGTTATAGTGTGTCACTTCATTTTTCAGCACAAGATAGGCTATACATGGTGGCTAGTATTAATGGAGGAGGAAGAATCCGCGAAAACCCCAGAAAGAACCACCGACCTACGAGAAGCTACAGGCAAGCTTTCTCACATACCCACAGTGGCCGAGCCCGAGACTAGAAACCACGCAGACAGGTTAGATGGCAGTGATCCGTAACGGTGAGCACTTTAGACCAATCGGCACCTCAGGGCCCCATGTGGTAATGAAATTCAATCTGTATAGCTCACTGAGTACGTCATTGTATTATGTTTTTGAATACTACTTTATTTATTGGCTACCTGTGATAGTTATTTCCTATGATTTTACTTTATAAAATGTCATGTTGTAAGGAACAATAACCAGATTGCAACATGTATGTGGGCGCAGACAGCAGTTATAAGGTACTTTTCAGAGATTGAAGTATGTAAGATGAAGTTGTTTGCATTTGTAACATGAATAATGGAGATAATGTTGGTATATCTCTATTTTACTTTTATGTATTGCAGCTGACATTTCTTTTTACACTGTACTTGTGGAAATTGTACATGATCTAAGCAAATGGTTTAACAAAATGGATGCTCTCATGCGCTTGACCAATTAACCAGAATTTATCTAAAGTACACTAACTTTAACGGTTATTAAAATAGGGAAAACGAATTTGGCTGATCAGCAATAGCAGTTTCTGAAAGTGCATTGAACGAATTACAAAATATCTGAAAAGTAAACAAAGTTATTGGATCGTTTTTCTACAATTTACCTCTGAAGTCCAGGTAGTGAAAACGACCATGCGGAACTAGCTATGTGTGTATATATATATATATATATATATATATATATATATATATATATATATATATATATATATATATATATATATATATATATATATATATATATATATCGCGGATTGAAGAATTAATGTAATGGGTATATATATATATATATATATATATATATATATATATATATATATATATATATATATATATATATATATATATATATATATATATATATATATACCCATTACATTAATTCTTCAATGCATGCAGTGTATAATTAAATTAAATTTGTCAGTAGCAGAGCCCGCCTTATAATAGAAGCATCTATTTGATAAAGTAAGGCTTCTTACAAAAACGAAAAAATATAATGTCAAAAAACGCAAACCGATGCCTCTAACCAACCGAGAGTTTCTCTAAATGGATTAGTTAATTATGTTACTGTTTTTTTGCCGTTGTATGTTTATTTTTTTATTATTATGCGCGAGATGTTTACCACCCGGACACTTATTCGAGGTCACACACTCTCTCTCTCTCTCTGTTGCTGTGGTTTTAACCAAATATTATATCAAGACCGATTCGATATCTTCATCCAGGATCATGTAAATTTATTGTTATAAATCCGTGTGTGGTTGACTGAGCATGACTAAATAAATTTCTAAAAAGATAATAATCTATATGAATATTTCTAAGTGTTTGTCTTTCATAATACGGTTTGTCAATACCAGTCAAAATTCCTGGTTTGGAATTGTATTACTCAGTATGACGGTTTCTTCGTTACGGAGAACAGGATCACGTTTGTCACGTGATTCAATAATCTGTCTCTGCTAGTGCAATCAATTTTACTCTAAAAAATACTTTCGATTATCGATATATCGATAATTAATGATATTTACCGCTCGTGTGTCATTTATCGTAGCATCGACAATATCATGAATTTTGAATGTTGACCATACGTGAGATGAGCCATCTTTGCAAAATTCCTTATTGGCATCGGGGATTTTATCAATTACATTTTTATTCTTCGGATTAACCAGAGGTTTTATTGGTAAGTCAGAAGATATTATATCGAGATTAAATTTAGATTTAGAAAGCTTGATTTTCGATAATATCTCAAACTCCTCCATGTTATATTAAGAGA
This sequence comes from Unio delphinus, assembly GCA_029339505.1. Taxonomy (NCBI): domain Eukaryota; kingdom Metazoa; phylum Mollusca; class Bivalvia; order Unionida; family Unionidae; genus Unio; species Unio delphinus. The sequence goes on along the minus strand of JAQISU010000041.1, from coordinate 2,826,494 downwards.
AGTATTTAAATAAAAAATATTGTTAGACTCAGAAAAGAATCAGTGTATGTGGTTGATGATAGGGTCTTAAACATTTTGTAATAAATCATATATAAATAAATTCTGCAGATTAAAAACCGTGTTTACAATGTGGTGTTGGAGTTAGATAAAAAAAACATAATTGTGTTTGCATTGTGGCGGTTAAAAAAAATACAGAGAGCTCGAACAGTAGTATGATATAAGAAATGTAGACAGTAACAAGGCTATAAAAATGTAGAAGATTACCTGTCTAAATTATCAAGTAACAATCTAGACAAGCAATGATTTAAACAAATAATATTATATAAATGAGTCAAAAATCTATAAAGTATCCCACGATCAAAATGTATGAATCATCTCGTGATAGTGTAATCAGAAACGATAGGTTAAGTCAGTCGGCACTGTCGATAATATTGGTTATCTCAGATTTACTGTTGGGAAAAAAAAGATATATTTGTCATAAATTCATCTTCGAGATTTATTTCGAAGACGGTATTATAACTGACCATATTGACTGACCATATTATAACTGACCATAAAGACGGTATTATAACTGACCATATTGACGCAGATCCTAAAATCAACTCCTTAGAAAACCTTCAAGCTATCACACAAAGTCAGAATACTGCACGTGGTCTTTGTAAAACAGTTACAAGGAGACCTATCAAATTTATTCTATAGAGACTGGTGAAGAAAAAATATTTAAATCATTAAATGAAGCCGGCAAATAGTTTTATATATGTATGCCTTCGATTCAACGTGTAGCAGAATGTGTATATACATCCGCTTTTTCGAAATAAACTCAGGAAAAAAATTCGCTTTGAATATATATCTAAAGAGAGAAATTGGTGAAGTAGTAATGACCACAGCCGGTGTTTTATCATGCTGATTATTACCATTTTTTGTTACAGGATGTGTATTCCTGTTTTTTATTTTTATAGATGTATATGTAACCAAATCCTCTCTCTAAACGGTGTAAATTGAAGAACGATATTTACCCCAGCAGTATCGATTAAGGGAGATAACTCTATAAAAATTGCGTAAAATCTTGCAAGGGAGATAACTCAATTAGGAATGCTTATAATCTTTCAAAGGAAATAATCGCATAGTTCTGTATAGTTATCTAATTCTGTTAGATAAGGTTAAATCTATAAATAAATAAAAATTTAATAGTGAATAAATGTTCGGTTGGTCTTTTTCATACAGAAACATTATCTTTTTTCTACATCTGTCAGGTTTATTGCCTCATTTAGATTTTGTCAGCAATAATAATGAAGTTAATTTAAATATACCAATCACCAAGCCGATTTAGCCGATATCTCTCATTTGGCTACCACCAATCGTGGCTACAAATAATTGTTTTGTTCCATCGACGTCTTTTCCAAATTCGCATGGGTCAAGCCATTGACTTCCAGTAATTTAACTGTCGCTGACTGGGGGCTCAGAGCTTTGGATCTCTCTATCACTAAATTTCTAATAAAACGAACCAGGGTGGGTCTTTTGTAATATTTACATGCCCCACACTAGTCCACGAGACCTTTACATACTCCAAGAAGCACACTTAGAGTAAAGAAAAATTTTAGTCAGTGCTCATCCTTACTTTAACTGCATATATAAACCTAATTTATATTCTAATTTACAATTTGTATTTACATAACGGGAGACGTAAGCATACGTCGGTTTTACAGAGCACAGTTAGAAGTAAGGAAGGGAATACGCAATGTAAACGTAAAGGAATTTTGAATCGTCAAACTTTTGAAACAACAATTTACCATCATGTTCATACTTCGGTGTTTTTGTGTACGTAACTACACGTAAATGCACATGGGGAAAAATCCTACGTTTTATTGACATATGAATCGCAACAGAAAGAAAGACTGCGTCGAAAGCTGTGCACATCAGGACTCGACTCTTCCAACATGAATATCTAATTACATGTACTTAAACATATGTCATACCTTCACGAATTCGTCGTTGGATCAATTAGCAAGACGATATATATTTTATGCTTAATGTTTTCTCGTTTTGTTTATCCCTCAGTAACTCTTTTTTTTCTCTCTGTTTCTTAATAGCGGGAAGATACGTTTTTGGATCGTTTTGAATGATGTCATAAAATGATGACCGTAATATGCCTTTGCCTTTCCAAGAATATGTTTTATAAAGCCTTTCGTGTGTAGATACATAGGGAAAACAATATAAATTGGTATATGTTAACATGTGCAGGAATTACACTTGAAGCTGAAACTGTACTATCATACAATATTTTCGTACGCAATGCTAGATTACTTTATTTATATACCTAAAATTCATTGCTGATTAAACATTTGTCACTGTCCTCCACTGGATAAAAAAAACATATAATGCAATGTTAGCATTCTTGTGTCTTTGAATGTGAGAATGTTATAGTTGATACAGCTGTTTAGGTCTTTACGCCGTGTGTGTGTGTGTGTGTGTGTGTGTGTGTGTGTGTGTGTGTGTGTTATTTGGATTTCGAACGTAGCTTTAAAAAAAAGTCAGTCATATTGCTACGATGTCTGCAGTGTGGCAGTTTACAGTTATGTCTAGCACTGGTGCATCATGTAGCAGACATGTAGCATAATGTCCCACCCAGTCGCTTATCATGATACCAGTCCGACCAGTCCTAACATTAACCTCTTAATACTGAGCGCCAAGCGAAGCAGCTGTTAGTACCATATTTTTAAGTCTCTGGTATGACTCGGCCGGGGTTCGAGGCGGAGGCGGACACTATAACCTAACGACATTTTCAGCACCTGATAGTCTGGCTATATATGGCGGCCAGTATAACTGGTGGAGGAAGAACTATGGAAAACACAGCGAAGAACCACTGACCCACGGGAAGCTACTGGCAACCTTTCTTACATATTCACATACGCAAAGCCTGTGACTCGAAGCCACGCGGACAAGTGAAATGGCAGTGATCAGTAAAAATCGACCGCTCGATTACCCGGGACATGCGCTTTAACGTGAAGCACGATAAGCAGTTTTTGTAGCGATTAATGCTACTGAAATGTATTACTCTCATAGCCATGCAAACATAATAACTCATACAGTAAGAATGGTTATCTTAGGGAGCGTTTGCTTAAAATGTCCTATAAATTCTGAATATCATGAATTCTTTTGTGGTTTGATTCTTGTAATACCGATGAGCATCGTCTTGACGGCATTTACATCTACAACTGTTAATGCAATCCATACGACATACGTGTATTTAGAAGAGAAAAAACATTCTCTCACACATTCAAAGTATTTTGTCACCATAAATAATGATTATAGATTTGAGCGCCCATCACGAATGTTGATTCCGGTTTCTAATTAGATGGAACTGCAGAATGATAAAAAAGCAATTGCAAAATTTCCAATTAGTCTTTACTATCAGTATTATAAATCAGTTAAGTTAATATTGATACAACTGTGATTAGTTTGTCTAGTTTTGCCTCTCGGAGTTCGGCTACACTGTTCAGTTAATCAGAATGTAGATTTTTATGGAATCGATGATTGACTTCTGTCTAGTCGCGTGCACGAACATTCTTAGGTACATTGTTTTCTTTAAAGTTCTCTTTGTAAACATATACGCTTGCATTAAGTTGGGTCATTAAGTCGAGTGTATTTGGTTATGACGTTCTCCCTTCTCCCGTCCGTCTGACCATCCTTATTTTAAGATTTTATATCCGGTCCATGACTGTGCAACTATAACCATGTATATATCAGGACAAGTTGGTATGTGCTATATCAAAGTTTGATCCACTACCTTCAATGAAATAGATACAGCAATGAAAATGCGATTCTGTGACTTGCATCCCTTTCTAGAGAATAACTTTTGAACCACTAAAGATATTTTATTTAAATATTCCCTAAATACATAATCATCATTAGGCGGTGTTTCCGAACGTAGCCACATCCATCTAGTCCGAAGGTCTGGGTCACTAAAAAAAGTTTATCTTTTTAACTCCCTACATCATTTTTCTTTCTTGAGTACGTATTGCGTAATTAGTCATATCCTATGTTTTACGGTCAAGGTTACAACAATGGATAATGTATATCAGTGACTTGCTTGGTCATCCATGCTATTACTATTTAACCCCGAAATCTGCTGAAACTTACCAAGGTCAACATGTTGCAATACATTAGCCTAGTACCTAGTTCAAAGGACGAGGTCATTAGTACCAAGGTCAACATTTTGCAACACATTAGCCTAGTACCGAGTTCAAAGGACAAGGTCATTAGTAGGAAAAGGGTAATTGCAGTAATCTTATTTTTCTATTAGTTATATTTTTGTGGAAGGGGTGCTTTAAATGGATGCGATAGTATCAATGTTTTTCATTCCGGTTAAAACAATCACTAATGATGTTTGCACCATTTGCAAATTTTCGTGTGCTCAATATTTATTTTCCTTATCTTCTAGCAATAGTTCAATCCTCAGCGGAACGAGTACATGCTTTGGATACCTTTAACTCAAACAAAATATTTAAATGTGTGTAGCCAAAAAAATATTTGGAAAATTACCTTTTTTCAAATTGTTTCAAAGAGTAGTAAGATTACATCTATCGGTGTGTATTCTTCTAATTTTAAAAATGGTACAATAATTCAGTCTGGTCCTGGCGCTTCGTTTTTAGTCAGTTTAAATAGACTTATCAAGAGCTTCATTATATTCTGTCCAAAATTATATTCTGTCCAAAATTATATTCTGTCCAAAATTATGACAACTTGCATGAATTTTAGTCGTGAAAATAATTTCTTTATCTTCGAACAATACATTTATTTCTATCTTATTACCTCAAAATAACTCTCTCTCTCTCTCTCTCTCTCTCTCTCTCTCTCTCTCTCTCTCTCTCTCTCTCTCTCTCTCTCTCTCTCTCTCTCTCTCTCTCTCTCTCACATCAATGCCTGAAATGCCATAGCTCTGAATTTATCAAATTAAACTTTAAAGATATAAAGCACAGCTATAAAAGACGCACCTATAATGGAGAAAATAGGGTAACGTGTGATGTATTTTCCCTGATACAGCTGTCACTGCCATTTCAAATTATGGGTTAGGGAAAATTTAGAACAAATATTTGCTAATCAATAAATGCCGTGTCTCTGTGCCTAGATAATCGCCCTCTTTCTAATTTAACAATCCATTAATTATACCTAACTGCATCGACTTTCTTAATTATATTGACGCTACCGTTCTTTTGACGACGATAAAAGATATTTCCTCATTCCTCTATCTAAATTCATTTGTTTCGTATTTCCATTCTCCATTCAGAATGTACTCACTTGCTTTGTATTCGGCCAGAATTTTTCCTGATTGCCTGTATGCACGGAATAAGGAGCTCAGAATATACTTTAGTTTTCCATTTTAAATCCGGATGAAAAATGGGAGTTATAAAATTTTAGTATTTTTGTTAAGGACAAAGAGGCATGATCTGGATTTATTTCTTTTGATTCACATTACATAAAGAGATATTTCCTAGAAACAATCCATATACACTCATTCCATCTAGCTGTAGGAATTACAGGCAATTTGTGGGGGACCAAATTTATGTCGATCTATAAAGAGCACCTTCGTTTGGGCCAGAGAGAAGTTAATTGGTTTTATGGGGATTTGTGCTTGTTGCATCGCTGTGATGCAGTGATTTATAGGGTCTGTGTCGGGAAAGGAAGTGATTCTTGATTGAGCCTTTGGTTGTTTAACCGGTTCAGACAGGACTAGCGGGAGGGTTGGGTTCGATTTTGAACTGTTGAATCCCGATAGGGCGATCTCTGATATAACGAGAGGAGAGTAATAATCTATTCCCCGTAGGATATCATATAGAAAACTTAGGTCGCTTTTCCCATTGAATACCTACTGTAGACGTACCAAAAAACTTACTGAATATCTACCTTATATACGTATCTACGTATTTACACGTCCAACTATCTACACCAAGATGGAGGGAAGAAAGGAGGCAAGACTAAACAGTGAGTTTGGGAGAAGGAGAAACCAAAATGCGAAAAAGACAGAATAACAACTGCAGTGAACTTGGAGTGTACCGGAAAGAACAGGTTATGAAAGTGTACAAAGGCAATGGCAGTAACTTCTATCGTTCACTCGTTTATATGAGTATGTAATTCTAGTTTATAAAAAGATCGACTATTTGTATAATTATATTTGTGTTTGAAATTCGGTGAATGTTTTATTTCAAAAGAAGTTTTATTCCTAATGTAACGTGTTCTCACCGTTGTTTATGAAATTGATTAAATCGTGTTTTTATGTCATGTACGGGGGCTCGATTCATTATGTTCTTTGTATCTGCTCAGATTATAATATATATATATATATATATATATATATATATATATATATATATATATATATATATATATATATATATATATATATATATATATATATATCACCAATTACCACACACACCATCACCCACACCACCACCACCCCTCCACCAAATTAGTTCCTTTGTTTGCACCTCTGATTGGTTCATATTTGGGCTGAGAGGGAAATGTAAAGAAGTGATGGTGACAACAACATCGTTTCACTGTAAAATTTGCAACTTAAATCCAAGTCTTCCTTTTGATAGATAATGCATCAGCTAGCTTTTTGTACAATTATTTGACTACTGGTAATAACAATAACAATAATTTATTCCGTATCTTAGGCCAATCGGCTATATAAATTGATTAAATTGGTTTTATTTTATGTACTGGGGGATCGATTCGTTCTGTTCTATATATCTGCTCAGATCTCTATTTATTCCACACTGTCTATTAATAAAACTCAAAAAGGGCAATAACACCGAGGGGAGGTCAACCTCTAGATAACGAAAATCGAATAAAGAGGGAAACCTTGTAAGAAGATACAATCAATCACCAATCACCACACACTACCATCCAGACCATCACCACTCCCCAAAATTTCATCATTCTTTTTTTTTGTTTGAAAATAGGAAATGAAGAAACGTTTTATTTTCCTTATTATGACCAAATATGGAATATAAAATTATTTTCTTAATCATTTTCTTCCACAATAGGGAATATAGAACCTTTTCCTTTTTTTATCTTTAAGACAAAATTAGGAATATATAATTGTTTCCTTTCTCATTATTTTGGTCCAAAATAGGGAATATAGAAACGTTGCCCTTAAACGATTTAAATTAAAAAGGAAAAGGCAAAGAATTATCTTCACTTATCTCTTAAAAGTAAGTTAGAGTTGTCTGACATTAATGCTTACGAAAGTGCAATACTGCTCATAAAATAATGTACTCGGATTACTTACTTGTTTCGCTTCACATGATGATAGAATAGTGCACGCTGGGCGTTTCTGGCGCTTATTTTTCCTTTCTTTTTGGTCCCACATTCACATTTATCTGCGAGTATGTTCAGACAATACATGTATGTACATCTACACCAAGCTTTATCTTATGACGGATGCGTTTAATAAAAAAGTTACAAACAAAATTTCTCATAACAAAGTTCTACATAAAAGACACAATTTCTCACAAATTCATGTTTTGTTCTTTTGGTTGGGTGCGATTGTTGTTTTAGTGGAGATATTTTTATCCTTGTCCGCCAAAATGTGGGCCGGAACCTGAATACCGAAGCTGCCAGTTAATTAAATTAGGAACTGGCTATAAATTGAGATTTTATATGCGTCTGATAATCAGATTAACTGTGGCAACGGAATCTAACAAAGCCTTCATTTCTTGTGGCGTAATTGGTAAATTACTACTCTAATCAGCTTTTCTCTACATTTTCTAACTAGGAAAATAATCCGATTACAGGGACACGATCGACACTTGATGCATTTTCTTTATAATTGGTGCTTTTTTTTTATTATAAACAAACTATATCGGACTCATCTGAACTCTAAATTACTATGGATCGCCTGAGGAAATTTTCTTTCGTTCTATCTGTTATAAAATTGAAAATGATTTGATTTTATGTTGACATTAATTAGGCTCTCAGTGAAAATGTATGAGATAAAAGATTGGACAAAATTGCCAAATGGAGTTTTGTTACTGCATAATACTTAGCCATTTTAACGATTTTCAACATTGCTAGCGGCAACAACAGAAAGCAATGCTGATGACATTTTCCAGTCTCGTATTTTGAATTTTTTGTTGTAGAAAAAAAAGGTGCGTGTATTGCAAAACTCTAATAAAAGTGTTTTAGTTTTCGACTGTCTAGAATCGGAATATTATTACGATACTATTCCCATGTATCCATTTAGGAAACGTGAACGATACGCGTGTCCATTCTAATGTGCACAAGTCACAAAAAAGCGAAAATCTGTATGCACTGTCGTGAAAATATTTATTATTTTAATTGCGGTAAACATAATAATAACGACTCCATAATTCACGACTTTCCTTACGAATAATGGGATACTCAAACTGAACAGTAAGTTAACGTTTACAAGGGATTGCTATGAGACAATATAGACGACACAAAATACATAGTGTCTCGTTACACGTGCTCCAGATTTTTTTACGAGTCTGATCACTCATAACAGATTTATTATCCACGATAAAAAGCTGAATTTGTAAGCGTTGAAGACTGTTGTCTTCTTGCAAGTTTTTAGCCTCAAGAAGTAATCAATATTTACTCAAATCTTGAAGCAGTAATACATTCTAGGTAATACAGTCTGGTTCAATATACACACTACTGCTTTGATTTCTAGCAGATTCGGACTCGGAAAATCAAAATGTTTGAGACAACTTTGTCGTGCATTTCCTATATAATACAACACAAAAATCTGTTCAAATATTGATTTCTTGTCAAAAGTCTTGATTACATAGACAATTAATCGCTCCATTACTTGGTTCAGTAAAATCCGTCTACTCATCGATTTATATTTTGTACTAATGTCTGCATCATTAGATTCCTACAAAATAACGAATCCTTCATCCCTTGTCAAACATTCCTTCAAGATGTGTCTATCAAAGCTGGTAAATCTCTCCGTTGAATTCCCCCCAAGGTATTAATGACATTTCCTTTTTCTAATTAGCAATTCAAACTGAAGCTAAAGTTTTATATCTCGCCTGCGCTTTTGGAGTAGGTTATGATATGGAGTTTGTCTTTTCGTTCGCGAAAGTTATTGTCTAGCTCGTCTCATATCCATTTTTTCGTTGTTTAATACATTTGTATCCATCATTTCGCATGTATAATGTTGTCATTTTCACTACTAAACTATTTCGAATCCAGCTTATATACTTATGACACATTTCGCATCTTTTTCATGCAATGGATGGGGTTTACAACACGCATGTGCTTGAAGAAATGCATTATGGTATATTGTTATGGTCACACATTATAATGTGTTATTTTATATTATTGTATCACACTCTATATATATTCTCCAATTTGTATGTGTGTACGTGTGTCTGTGTATGTATATACATATATGAGAGGTAAGAGGGCATATTGCTGCATATATAAATTTACGTAGTAGCTTCCAAATTCATTACATTGCCTGAAACATCCACTGCCCTTCAGTGCCATTCGTTTGAATCAGATGCAAAAAAAAAACTGTAGTATGTTTCTTTCATCCTATCTGCTCTATTGTTATTGTTGTTGTTGTTTGTTTGTTTTTTGTTTGTATGGGGTGGGGGGGTAACTCTAATAGGCTTTACATGGCGATTAGTATGTCTGGGTGGAGGACGAACCTGTACAAATCCCGGGAAGAACCCATCAAACCAAGGTCAGCTACTGGCAAGCTTTCCCGCATACACTCGCTGGCCTAGCGTGAGACTAGAACGCATGCAGACAGGGCTGCGATATTGGTGATCTCTTTAGACTCCTTAGACCACTCGATTGTGATATGCATTGACCGTTTTGCGTGTGAGTGTGTGTGTGTGTGCTTTGCTGTGCCGTGCGTGTCGTGCGTGCGTGTGTGTATGATACTGTTTTAAATATACTGAAATCGATTTCCAGGTATAAGAAGTTTGGGGTATTATGACACAGGTATATTACATAATGTTTTCATCAAATATCATGCAAATGTCTTCATGAAGTACGAAATCGCGGTCAAAATGAGTATGCATCATCAATAAAAAACGTGATGTAGACCGTTATGTATCAGAATTAATATTTAGTGAGATTGTTATTTGGTACTTCATACATGACATCGCCTAATGGATAAGGCATTTATAGGACATCGTGTCTTTTACAAACTAATTTGTATCAAAGAAGTCCACATCATCAGTCTTTTGATTCCTGTGTAGAGTTGCTAAAAGCGATACCCATGGATAGTTTGTTATCTATTGGATGATTAAAGAATTATACGATTACTTAGATTCTCTTTCAGTTTCAAATTGCTTCAGCTCTTGAATAATAGGAACAATACGTTTTGCATTTAAATCTCATGACAATAAACAAATTATTGAAGAAAGAAGTGGTTACAATTATGGCTTGTCTGCATTCTAGTCAATGGAGCAATTTCTTACAATATTAAAATTCTGCACATGATGGTAATCCAAAGATTAGTATTATGCAAACTCATCTACAAGTACCATTATTCTTTCAAGAAGCATGGCATAATTGGCATAAATATATTCGTCTACCCGTTAATAGTATATATATATATATATATATATATATATATATATATATATATATATATATATATATATATATATATTGTTACGGCTATTGGATTTAATTAATTTATTTTTTATTGTTAAGTCCAAATTTGTCATTTGGGGTTTGATATTCCTTAGTTGGGAGATTTTTTCTAGAAAATTCAGGTTGACCTAGAATCTAGTTGTAAACAGGCTGACCTTGGCTTGGTTACCTCTTTATCTGACCTTGCTTCAGATTGATAAACAGGTCTTTAATATTATTGCTTAATTTCAAGGACAACTTTTTATTTTTAGTAATTAGTGGCTGATTTTTCTTCTGGTTCATTCTTTCAGTACGTGACTTGGTAAAGGTAGCTTCTTTCTATGACCTTCCAGAATCACATGATTCCTTTTTGTTTACGAGGGAATTACATATATATAGCTGTGTTTTGGAAGCTAACATTAGTAGAATTTTGGGCTTTAAAATGAACAGTTGTGTATTCATGTTTGAGTTATAATTTTTATTATTTTGTTCTGGACTTGTGTCAATTCATTGAAGAAAGAGGATTTATTATCTATTTGGAGGAGAAAACATGTGCTCATAATTGATGTGGATGATAAATTAAACAAGAACTGCATCACGTGACATTGTCAGCCATTTTGGATTACATCGTCAAGATTCGAACCTGGAACTATTAGAACATTTATTCATCAGGACTCTTACAATTCCATTAATGGATTTTTTTTGTGAATTCTATATTGGATTAATGTTGGATTTGATTCTCTAAAACTGTAAGTTTATTTATTTTATGAAAATAATTGTACTTAATAAAATTCATTGTTCAAGTTATACAAGCTTGTTAGTTTTCACTCTTTCTTTGTTGCTGCTTATTCGAGCCTAAGCACGTAACAATATATATATATATATATATATATATATATATATATATATATATATATATATATATATATATATATATATATATATATATATATATATATATATATATATATATATATATATAAGTACCGTTAAAGGAAACAGCATATAAAAATATATATTATTCGTCCACGCATGTATGCCAGTTAAGGATTCTCTATATGGCTGATGTAAGTGACACAATTTACTGATGAATATATGGTTTTTTAACGACCATAAATGTGCTTAAGTATATTACGTTGCAAGCAATTTTGGACAGAATAAAATAAAATATTTGTTTGCAGAATTATTCAGTTGATCTTCTCATATAGTGTCCTTAACGAATTTCCCGCTGCAAATTTTTTTATCGCATGTGCCACCCCACCCAGCACCCATCCCCGAAAAAGATTCGAATACGAGCGTTCTGAACATATGTCGAGCAAATACCATAAAGATAACTCAATTTATAGTACATATTCCATATTCTGTTTTCTTTCATCGATTCTATGGACGCCATTTTTTCAGTCATGAGAGTTAAAGATGCTGCCAAACTTATGACGTGCCATTTTCGAGAACTCAATGGCGAGATTTTGTGCAATTTTATAAAGGTTCTGGGCGTCGAGGAGACTAAAATAATCGTGTTGTACATAGTTGCATTATCTTCAAATGCCACAATAAGCGATGAAATTTTGTTTCCCTTAGCTCAAACGTTGGATGTCGCCGTGAAAGAGGCGTGATGGTGACTTTTTATATTACTATATGTCGATGTGACTCACTTATGTTGTCTATTTTAATTCCAAGTATTTTAAAAGATAAGCTGGAATTATCCACGGACCTCGAATATACAGATCGTAAGGAAGAAAGCCGAATATCATCAAATAAATGTTACAAAAACAGACTGACTCAGACGACGCAATAGTGTGTATCCTTATTTCTGAATTTAGTCTTATAGCTTGGGATACATTATAACAATGTTAGCAATCATTACATGCCAAATAATTTCAAGAATAAATACATAATCAGTGCAATGTCATATTGTTCCACGTGCATCAGCAAAAATCGCTTATCTGTACAGCCATATATATGGAATCACTCTGTCAGTCACCATGCTCATAACGTCACAACAAGTCAAACAGTTCCCTCTCCTCGTCCTTGCCTAATTCGTAAAATAATTTTGGATATTTCAGAGAAAGAAATTTAATTATGTTAATTGATATGTGGAAAACGAATTATTAAGGTATTTATTTGTGAAGAACTATTTACTATTCCAAAAATGCAGTGCTAAAGTTGTTCAAGTGAATTTCTTAAGCTACTCCTCACTTTATGCAACTACGAGACTTTGAACATTTTCACATTGGCTTGATGATGAGGAAATAATGTGTCATTTCAGAAGAGTTGATAAATTAGTTTCATTTACGGCTTTACTCAATTTCCGATTAGTCTGTGGGTGAAAAGATTTACGTGCAATCAAGCCTTTTAACAATTCTGTATTTGGCAGCAACGGTTTATTGCATGATAAATTCAGACATAGGTTTTATTAAATTTATACAATCCCTTCAGTCTGAAAAAGATGTATTTTACAAATATGTTTAGAAACCACATAATTGTGGCTCTGTTTTGCATTCTATACGTGTAATTCGTGTTTTCGGTTAGTCTGAACATTGTAACATTTGAAGGACTTGTACATCATGCATATTATCAATTTTTATTTCCCAAAAGTAAAATCCTGGTCACCAATACCTTAAATTGTTTACTTGTGGTCTTCTTGGATATGTCTATCTGGTACTACTACACTAATAAAAGCAGTCGCCTGTTATAGCATCTCAGAAAATACATTTACAATGTGCCCGTAATTCTTAAAGGAAATTATCTAACAAGTAAAGCATGCTACAAATCATTAAACATAAAGGTCACGGATTCGAACAACGGCTGAGTAATACCAAAGAAAAATTGGCACAACTAGCTGCCTCTCTGGGCGGTGAGCATCAATGACATGCTGTTAGAACTGGTCAGCCTGGAGTCAGGATAATCTGCCTGGGTGGACATGATGCGCCGTTATGTAAATTGCTGAGTGTTCCGTCCTTGTAGTGCGCTACTTTCTTTACTAAAACGATTTTTCATGTTTAAATTATGATTGTGTCAAGTATTGATTTAATCAATGTGGAAAAAAATTAGAAACTCAAACGAGAAAACAGTCAACTTAGCAACATGCAAGGTTATTCTGAAAAGTCACAAAAGACACAGAACTACGTTTTGTAGCGGACACACTCTGCAGGGTTGTCAGGAGTTCATTCACCCAGTCAATACACAGTTGCATGTAAACAATCTTAACTCCGTTCAATGAACAAATACATGTATTTATATGTGATATAAATAAAATATATGTAAGTACGCTACATCAATGATATGCCACTCGTTGTATAAACCTTTTATTCAAAGGAAACTCGGCACGCCTCGTTTCCTTTAATAAAAATGTTATCCATCACGAGGTATATCACTGATGTAGCGTACATACTATTCATATACTATGTAAAATAAATTACATACTATTAATATACTATGTGAAATAAGTTACATACTATTCATATACTATGTGAAATAAATTACATACTGTTCATATTCTGTGTAAAATAAATTTAAACTGGAACAAATATTTGAAAGTTAATTGTTAATTTTGAAAAACGATAAAGAATTTCTACGCTCACTGACTACTGCTCTGTATTCATGGACGTCTTGTATACATATACATTTTGTATTTAATGTCATGGATCAATACCGCTGCTAATACGGTGTAAATTATATGGATACTGATATGCAGTTATATATTCTGACACTAATGTTCAGTGCAGCCAACAAATGACAGCATAATTACTTCAGTTAAAATGCATCCAAATAACTTTTTGTGGCTCTGGACCAAATCTGCCTTGATCAAACGATATTAGCCTTTCCTGAAAGATTATGTCTGTAGGCGCCTAAGAATGGATAAATGTTCATGTTCGATAACGAAACAGTTTATTTTAATTTGAATGGCAGATCAATGGAGTGGGGGCAGTAGTGTAATATAAATAAATGAGTCTCTCTCTCTCTCTCTCTCTCTCTCTCTCTCTCTCTCTCTCTCTCTCTCTCTCTCTCTCTCTCTCTCTGCATCTGATGCAAGATTTGCTAGTGTCAGTGAAGGTAAGACTAACAAAAGTTGTATTTTATTTTTTGTACTTTAAATTAAATACTAGGGGCCCCGGGTGGCCGAGTGGTCTAAAGCGCTTTACGTTACGGATCACTGCCATCTCACCTGTCTGCATGGGTTCGAGTCTAAGAGTCGGCCAATGTGGGTATGTGAGAAAACTTGCCAGCAGCTTCTCGTGGGTCAGTGGTTCTTTCCGGGGTTTTCTGGGTTCTTCCTCCACCATTAATACCGACCGCCATGTATAGCCTATCTTGTGCTGAAAAATGTCGTTAAAGCATAAAAAGACATAAACTGTACACGGACATCACCTCACATCCAGCAGTCAGCTTGACTTTGAGATGCCCAATCTGGTTAGGTCCGTTGGCGGAGCATATGACAGCTATTTCGGCATGAACTGTTGAGTGGTCTTGAACAGATGTTGTAAACCATTCCCTTGCAGCTGAGTTATCTGTGTGCCCTTCTGGCTTCAACATTCAGTGTCATCTGTGGACCACACTGAACCGCTTTCGGACATAACAGCGTCGTTGTGGAGTCAGCCTTGTCCTATGACTGAGGAGCTTTCCAGACAATGTCACACATTGTGAACACCTGTCCACTGACAAAGTCCCAGATGGACTGCATGTTCTGCACGTTGCTGTTGATAACATTTTTTAATGGCTGAGCACGCACTGCACACGATAATATAATATATTCATTTTCTCTATGACCTCTGACACGTGTAATCTTCGTTTCGAAAGTTCTTAAATTCCTATGATCTTTTTGAGACAGATTTGACACGTTTGATCCCCATTATCTCGCATTCCATGGGATACTACTGAGATAGTCAATCATTATCATTTAATATGCCAGAGAAATTAGCACATTGAACAATATCAGTTTCTACAATTTTCAAAGATTCCCAATGTGTGCCATCTTACTGCTTAAGATTGTTTGCGTTTGCTCAACAAAATATTTCCTTTCATAACGATCATATTTAACGTTACCTCGACAATGAAAACAGTCTTAGTAACACTCAGCAGTTGGGTTGAATTATGGTAAGGGTAGCAATTATATTGTTGTCCTGTTTTATTCACGGAATGAATCCACTTTTGAACGAAAGGAGTAAATCATTGATACAAAAAACTAAAGGATGTTTGACAAATTCCTTCTTTACATACGCCAATAAAATCATGTGCTGATTAGTTGAAGAGGTATTTAATTTTGTTTTGTTTTTAGGGTTTAACGCCATTTTTCAGCACACGATAGGCTATACATGGCAGCCAGTATTATTGGTAGAGGAAGAACCCGGGAAAACCCCCAGAAAGAACCACCGACCCACGAGAAGCTACTGGCAAGCTTTCTCACATAACTACATTTGCCGAATCTTAGACTCGAACCCACGCAGACAGAGGTGAGACGTCAGTGATCCATAATGGACAGCGCTTTAGACCACTCAGCCACTCGACCATTCGGGGCCCCTGGTATTTAATTTAAAGTACAAAAACTAAAATACAACTTTTTTTAGTCTTGCCTTCACTGACACTAGCAAATCTGGCATCATAGATAATATCAATAGCTGAATAACTAGGAAAAGTTCATATCCGGTGCTCGGTCTGATATCGATTGAACTGTTTCTCGCGGGGTATTCTTAGAGCGCCGACAGTATAGCTTCCATAATTTAGGGATTTGAGGTTTGATGCTAAAATTTCTGCCTCATCCTTGGGCACAAAATCAATAGGTGTATAATGAAAGGTTGTTAATAAACTGGTTAATGCTACCTTCTATTTAACTTGATTTTTCAATAATTTCATTGTCACAAATTATTGCTATATAATTCGTGGAGCAACACAACACGCCATATACAGATCTTTTAATTTGTAAGTATTTATCAAACATAACCATGTATGATCTACGTGATTATCAACATACGAAATCTCTGAACTATAACCTGTAGACCCACAATCCGGAATCTAGCCCTCACCAGTTATAAAATCAGTTTTATATATATATATATATATATATATATATATATATATATATATATATATATATATATATATATATATATATATATATATATATATATATACATTTAATTTCCAGAAACTTATAAAGAGTAAAAGCTATGGAAAAAAAGGACACAGAGGAGCAAAAGAAGTATTGTTTAAATTAATATTCCTAGAGAGTGTAATTTGTCAACCAGCTATTGCATAACGGAGATTCCAAACGACCCTTAAAAAATTTTGCTGTCAGTAAAGTGTTCAGTCGTTACATAATTAGGTGTACGCAAGAGACCATTCCCAAACCAAGTTGGACAAAAATAAGGAATATGCTATACAATTCTTTATGACTTTCACATTTTTGTATATATATATAACTTTGATTTAAAATTTCGAAAACAGTCTTGAAACTTTTTAAATCTCTGAAATGTGTTTTGCTTAAGGAAGTTACACAAAACCTGTTTGCAATTTTCTTTCCTCCTAATCAATGTTATCAAAGGGCTAGTCACTCGTCATTAGTTGTTACATCGATTAATTACTGACTCAAGTAACCTGATGGACAGATTTATAAAAAAAAAAAAAAAAATTCTACACCCCACGCACCCTTCAACATAAACATCAACACACACCCACACCCACACCCAGCACACAGACACACTCACACACATACACACAAACGTGCAGAAAAATAAAGTTACTTCTTTCCTGTTATAAGTCTGTGGTTCTATACTAAGTAACAGAAAAGCAAAACCAACAAATTTATTACAATTAATAAATAATATGGTACACAATATAGCTACAATCTGAAAATTTAAGATTAAATTACAGTATTGTGAATTAATTCTCAACTAATCCGAAATGTTCCATCACATGTCCGAAAGTTTAGAATCTTCCAAATTAATTCCAATTAAAGTGCTGATGTGCCAATAGTCTTGATGTATCATAAGGAGCGTTTAAGTTCCAAAAATCACTGAGCACTTTGTAAGTCGAATGAATAAGTAAATAAACGATTCCCCTCAAATTATATCTGAACACAACAGTAAATGATTTCACTGACTGAACACTAAACATGAATCAAGTATTGTTTACATCATACTATATATAGATATCTATATTAATTAATTTTGAATGGAAAGATTTCACTAATTGATAGAGATGAATGATGATAAAACTGAGGCTATTCTGATCACAACATAAAAACTTTTTCATTCACATCCTTTACCTCAGACAATAAATATCAACAACACCAACATTAAATTCTCACAGTCAGCACGAAACCCAGGCGTTACTCTAGACAGTACTCTCACATTGCACCAACATGTCATGAACATATGCAAGGCTGCATTTCTTGAACTGAGACGCATCGGTTCCATTCGTAAATATCTTTCAATTGATGCCACTAAAACACTTATGTGTTCATTAGTACTTTCAAGAATGGACTATTGTAACTCAGTTCTGTCTGGTTCGTCACAATATTTACTCCAGAAACTTCAAAAGGTTCAAAACACAGCTGCATGGATCATCTTTAGAGTACCTCGATCAGACCACACCTCACCACTGCTCTGTACCCCACACTGGCTATCGATTCGATACAGAATCAAACACAAAATTTGTTCTCTGTGCTATGTTTCAATGACAGACTTCAGTTCAACATACCTATCCAACCTCACCCATGTGTATACACGAGCCAGATACTTACGCTCTTCTTCTGATAATCGTATACTCATTGTTCCCACGGTGAAAACAAAGTCATATGGACAACGTTCTTTTACATACCAGGGCCATGTGACGTGGAACGAATTGCACATTGAAATTAGACACAAAGACACAGTGGTCCCTTTTAAGAGTGCTCTTAAAACTCACCTGTTTCGACTGCAGAGACAAACTTAGAGACCTAATCATGTTTAATATCTTATATGTTTTAAGCATGTTTTTATGTTTTCCAATTTCATTTTTTTGTCATTGGTTTTTCTGTAGTGTAGTCATATCATTATTGATGGTGTAAAGCGCTTAGAGCTTCGAAAGATTAGGCGCTATACAAAGTCATTATTAGTATTATTATTATTATTATTATTATTATTATTATTATTATTATTATTATTATTATTATTATTAACAGAATGTCAGTTCTTACATTTAAATTCAAATAAGCAGCTTTGAAACAAGTGACAATAGTCGGATAGACTCAACCCTTAGCAAAGCTAATAGTCATATAGCCATAACTCTACCTTCAGCCACGGACAAAGGTCAAGCACGCAATATAAACCAAATATACATTACATCTCCAAGCTCAAATGTGGCTGATAAATGACAGACAATTCCAATTCTGGATAATCTATAGTAAATTATATTATCAGGGATTATCACAGCTTATAATTGTAATACTTCGCTTGGATTTGATGACGACTTGACGGCGAATTTGGGATGCTTACTATGCCTCAAAATCTTAGGAAGCCTTTGGTAACGACGACGCATGTATGAACAATTTTGATTTAACGAAACAAAAATTTTCTACTATTATCATGGCAAGAAAAATATTCAAAATATTGATTTTGTTCCTCAATATGATTATTTTGCAATTTGCTTGTAGACTGATGCGTGCGAGAGTGATTACAGAAAAAAAATTGCTTTAGGACTAACCAATCCTTCTTTTTTTTCGAGAGCTGTCAGTCATTCAAGATTGGGAAAAAAAGATAGCGTAGAGTAAGTCTATGTCTCAGCTAAAATGTATGAGAATATTTTCAAATGTAAATTAGTATAATGTACCGGGCATGTAGATGAAAATAACCATAACTACATGACAATTACGTGTCAATTATTATGAACTGTGATGCGACATATGTTAGTGTATTGTTAACAACTAAAGTGGTTACATAAAAGAAGGCGCGTGTACATGTTCCAACTAAATAAGCGTGTCATGTACATTTCAAGCTAACTTTGTATGCAGTATTAAATAATAGTTTTCGTTCAAAGCAAGCCACACACTGAATCTGCCCTTGAGGAAACTTGTCGATCGCGAAAGCCATCCCAGCAATTTACGTCAAGGCATGGCGCCATTAAATGCAGACGAAAACGTACTGAACATGTATTCATTAGTTGCTCTAAGGTATATTGCCTTGATCTGTTAGTCTGCAATAACTGCATATTTTTGCAATGTGTTGCATCTTTAGTTGGTCCATGATTTGTGTATGTAATATAGCTTTCCATTTTCAGAACTCATTAGTCAGATTTCGCATATTTGACTGAAGGTTCAATGCATATAGGAAACAAAGCTAATATTTGTAGAGAATTATGATCTGGGTCTTGCTTGGCGAGGACTAAAATGCATCTATTTGTCAGAGAGGATATAACACAATCACAATGTGAACTCTCTCTCTCTCTCTCTCTCTCTCTCTCTCTCTCTCTCTCTCTCTCTCTCTCTCTCTCTATATATATATATATATATATATATATATATATATATATATATATAACCATACTGGAAACGAAAGCTTTGTACTGAATATTTCACATATGGCATTAGTAGCTGAATGTGTGTGTGTGTGTGTGTGTGTGTGTGTGTGTGTGTGTGTGTGTGTGTGGTTGACGATTGATTCAAGACACAGGTGGTCTATTGGACTAGGGGTCTAATGTGCTCACTTCTACAAGACATTGACTTTTTACCTCTATCCTTGTGTAATGGAGTCTCATAGCTTCCCGTGGGTAGGTCGTTTTTTCCGGGTGCTTTTTCCCGATGTCTTCTTCAACCAAATATACTGGCCACTATGTCTATGGTATGGGGTGTAAAACCAAAAGCGTGATTCAAGACAATATATTCCGTAAGCCTCTTTCTAATTATTCTTTGTATCCTGACGAAGATCTACACACGGTCTAGCGATGATTTATTCATGGGTTTTTTATGATTTTTCATTTCATGTTTCATCTCATTATGTTGTTTGAAAAGAAAGTAGGAAAAAAGAAAACTGGTTAATGAAATACTAGACCAGGAATCTCAAACACGCGGCCCGCCAAGCTTTATCATGTGGCCCACAAAATGATTCGAGTCACAAGGTGTCATGAGAGATAACAAAGGTGGAAGCGGTCCTTGTGCCATCGAAAATGCTCTCATGCGGCCCTAATAGTTATTGTTTATCTATACTCTTTGGAAAGGATGGTATAAAACTAATTACCAGTGCTAATAAATCAAGAAAAATATAGTTGTACCGCTGTTATATATGTATGAGAATCGAGGTACAATTTGACTCAGTCACGGATATATGACCTACAAGTTTGTCATAGAAACGTTGCAAGAAAAGTGAAGGTCTCGATCACCTAAAGAGACAACAAATGAGAAGTTTCGGATTGTCGTCAGTTTAAGGATTTTAAAATAAAAGTTGAAGGAAATCATATTAAATCAAAAAAGATATTGTTTTCTTCAATAAATTCTGAAGACTGAGTTTTTGAATACCTGACCAATTTAATGACTTTTTTCAAAAAGAAATGTACTTAATTTGAGTTCAAGGACAAAGCTTGTTTACTAACTTAGAAGGTTCTGAAAGATAACTTGTTTACAATTTGGTGAAATTCAGAGAGAAAACTTTTATCGCCAGAGAACTCCATTGTAACGTAGGTCACGTGGAATATGTACATAAACGTTATTTGGTAAACACTTTTTTATCTATGTTTCATATCAGTCTTTGGGATTCTATGATCAGAGTTTGTCGTTGTGTTCATATATACTTTTAGAGGATTTATTTATTTAAATCATTCGTTTGAATTTTTAAGTGCTCGTAGACTAGATTAAACACTACTTTTGGAGTATTGAGAAATCTTGCAAATACATTCTGGCTTACATCAATGTGGTACGTCAGGACGTTCGTGTCTATTGGAATTCATGTGTCTTTAGAATTGTCACTTCATATTAATGGATCGTAACAGACTATTGAAACAAAAGCTCATAGAGAGATTAGATCACAACTAGAATCCTGATCCGTACTGTTACATTATGCAATTGGTTATATTGATCTTCAATCACTACTCTCTGGAAGGCTGGATAACGTTTGCACGAAAAGACCTAGTTTTATGCAAACATTGCATATTTGATATTCTATTCATTGTCATCTGAGGAAGAGTTTAATTGCAAACTTATACAAATTAGTTGCAGAATGAGTTAAGTAATCGCTTTTCAAAGCCTAATTTTATGTTTTTATATGTCACCAATTATTAGACTAAAGAGACACAGTAAATTGACACTGGCTTTATGTCAGCAGGAGGACATTCTTAATAGACTTAATAGAAACAGTAGATTGACACTGGGTTTTTGTCAGCAGGAAGACACTCTTACAATAGACTCAATAGACACAGCAGATTTACACTGGCTTTATGTCAGCAGGAAGACACTCTTAAAAATGGACTCAATAGACACAGTAGATTGACACTGGCTTTATGTCACATGGGTTAGAGAGTTAATAACTTTACCCTTTGTACCTGACATGGAAAAAGTCATACATACATGCATACATACATACATACATACATACATACATACATACATACATACATACATACATACATACATACATACATACATACATACATACATACATACATACATACATACATACGCACGCACGCGCACACCCACACACACACCCACACATACATACATACATACATACATACATACGTACGTACGTACGTACGTACGTACGTACGTACGTACGTACGTACGTACGTACATACATACATACATACATACATACATACATACATACATACATACATACATACATACATACATACATACATACATACATACATACATACATACATACATACATACACGGGGATCCGAGTGGTCTAAAGTGCTGTCCGTTACGGATCACTGCCATCTTACATCTGTCTGTGTGGGTTCGAGTCTCGGATTCGGCCAATGTGGATTTGTGAGAAAGCTTGCCAGTAGCTTCTCGTGGGTCGGTGGTTCTTTCCCGGGTTTTCCGGGTTCTTCCTCCACCATTAATACTGGCCGCCATGTATAGCCTATACTGTGCTGAAAAATGACGTTAAGCCATACAAAAAACAAAAATAAACACACACACACGCACGCACGCACGCACGCACGCACGCACGCACACACACACACACACACACACACACACACACACACACATACATACATACATACATACATACATACATACATACATACATACATACATACATACATACATACATACATACATACATACATACATATGTTTCATCACTACACACAAATTTAAATGCTTTGTTAACTGTCTATCGTTTTTACAATATATCTAGTACACAGAGAAAGTCTGTCCTCCAAGTCAATCAGTGAATGTAAGTATACAAAATGCTATTATTGTACCCGAATTGTCTCGAAATAATGTTCGTTCTATTAACGGCGCTTTGAAGTATGGCTTTACAAGGCATTGAATTATTCCATTACACGCAATACTTTTCCATAGACCCTTGAGGATTCCTGACAGCACTGCAATTCGGCCAGCATGATGCTATTTTAGGATTGGTGACCTGAACATTGGAAATTGTCATCCCTCAATGTATGCATCAGAAAAGTTGGGCACTTACTGTCTTATCATCCTGAAACAAACCCTCAGGCCGCACGTTTTCTCCTTTGTGTTTTCATATTTCCAACCTTTGGATGCAACGTTTGTTTACTGACTCTGACTCGAACTCAAGATCGAATTTATTCCTAGCTACGCCATTTATGCAGTCTTTGTTTTACACAACATATACAGTTTGGTGCAAGATAGCACGTGTGCAGAGTTCGACAATTATGGTATGTAAAAGCGAAGTATCATTTAATTAACTCTCGTTTGAATGTAACTATATATATATATATATATATATATATATATATATATATATATATATATATATATGTGTGTGTGTGTGTGTGTGTGTGAATATAATTGTTCAGCATTAGCATCAAGTTTAAGCCAAATAGCTGAATCACTGAAACATGGAAACTTTCAAGTTTTGTCTTCCTATACAAAAAGTCATAAAAATTCTTTTAACCTCAATGCTGTCTGTTTTCTGGTTGTCTTTTCTATGTATTTACTTGCCTTTGAAAACGACTCGAAAGGTACAAACTAATATTGCACTGTTAGTTGATTGCATATACGTATACACCTATAACAAGCACTCGTTAAGAAAACCAAAGATACTCTACCGTATTTTCACTTGAATACACATCATCCAATTTAAAAGAGAATAACAAACAATTAATGAACGCGGTCATTTGTCCTATCAAGCCATAATCAGTTACAGATTTATGAGATGGTCTGAGTTCTTTTGAGCTACAGCAAGTTGAATGTGACAGCGTAAATAGTCTGGAAAAGTAATGTCACTAATTATAAATTAAAAACATCTAAATGAAAATTTACAAATATGCACAGCCAGAAATTCATTCATTACTCGCATTAAATGTAAAAAAAAAAAGTATAATTTGGCAAGGACTTTATTCAGTGTGACACAATTATTGAATTAGCATCAAGTTTTAGCAATAGAAAAAGCCTTTGATGACGATTTACGACAGGTCGCAAATCGAAAAGGGTTCTCAAATTCGTACTCTTTTCATTTTCTATTAATAGACAGAGAAGTCACACTTATATTATTTATGTCCAGTCACTTCCAGTGTTCATTACGCCACGACACACAGTCACTGTAGAATTTCGAAAGATGTTACTCTCATAAGCCTATGGTATGTGTTGCTTATATTTACGTTTGATGATGTGGGGTCGGTGTTCGGAAGATAAGTTTCTCCCGAGTAATTAGTTACTTTCTAGGAACAGATATTTTGATGTACATTATTCATGACACTTCATGGTTGCCTGGATCGTTTTTGTAAAATGCATCCTCTCTACTTTCGGGAATCTGTTCTGCGTCTTAAGTTAGCCTTAAACCTAATGTTTTATGTAGAAGTAGTAAGTAGTCTCTAAAGAATTGATATGTTAAGTTGTGTTGTTGTGACCAGTTAAGGCTGATATTTTATTTTTTTAAACTTATTGGATTTCATGTGAGTGTTTTCCCTGGAAATACTAAAGTGATCTAAATTAATTCTTGGACAAGGACATTTATCTAAATTGATTCAAAAGCTGGTATAATATGTTCTGTGATTTTACAAGAGACTTGAAACTGCAGAACTTCACAAGTTACAACATACGTCATCGTCGTTGTATTTCATAAGGATTCGAACTCGGTTTCATTCAGGACTTTTTATTAATAGCACTTCTATTTTTATAATTCTTGGATTATGTTTGGATTTGATTCGTAAAGCATAAATTTCGTTTCCTAAATTTTCATTTGATATTCCTAGAAAATAAATTATTTGTTAGCTTTTACAAAGCTTGTTGTTTTCGATTTTTTTCCTGTTACTATTTGTAAGTGTATAGGATCGTGACAATTGTTTGGTTGATGTGTGTAATAACTTTAAATATTATTAATCATTCTATCTATTTGGATTTTGAGTAGTATTTTGTATTGCATGTTTCAGGTAGAAAGGTTTTATGGTGACTCGCACAAATGTGACAGAAGAAACCGTGCAAATGTGAAATTATTCGTTTCGTGATGTGCGGCCATTATGTGATTTGAGGAAAATGATATAGCATTTGCGCATTTATGAACATTTTAGTTGACAAAGACTGTTGTCTTCAGGATCTTGGAGATATGGGAAACAATGGACTTCAAGTCATGCTCAGACAGGTGTTTGATTTGCTCGATAGAAAGATCATTGTGTGTAATAATACCACTACTATATATCTGAACCTATGGTACTAAATGACATCTGGAGAAAACATTACAATATGATAACTGAATCCCACTGAATTAGGTTTTATTGTCTGCACTCTATTCGTTGCAATATGTTTAATGCAACACCTCATGATTGTCCCTCATACGTTGAAGCAAATGTCACAATATGCAGATGACGTCACAATGTAGCGCATCTGAACCACCTAACATAGTCTGGTTATTTATCTTTCCTTTTTTGATCGGATATGAACCTAAGATAAGATAAGATACGATAGATCCAGTCCATGAGCTTGTGTACTTATCCGTGAAGACTATTGACTCGGGGGTTTTATGACAATGCAGTCAAAACAGCATAATAGGTGCGATATATTTCTGAAAGATTATGAACTGTTTAGAGCGTGCGAGATACACTTAGATAAATATTGACGTTATTTAGATGGTCTCATAAAGTCATCATTACGTCATTTAGAGCTGAACAATTCATCGTTGATTTTGCAAGAGTGGGCATGATTAAATCAAAACTTGGTCTCACACATCAACAGCTGAGTAAAAGATACCGCCACACTTCTGTTACAAGATGATTGCTAGTGAAATGCTGGTTTATTTACAAGTAAAGATAAATAGCTACTGTGCTGAAGTCAAGAGGGGGGCGCATGAGGCACGTGTCCTGGGCCACATATTCATGAGGGCTTCCGGGTTACTGTGTGTAAATAATATGTTTAAGTAAGCCATATATATATATATATATATATATATATATATATATATATATGTGTGTGTGTGTGTGTGTGTGTGTGTGTGTGTGTGTGTCAAATACGTGTTTTATTTAGCCTAATATAGCTATAATAAGTATCTATAATAATTATTCACATACAAATACAGTTTAAGAACGGCTTTCAGGGTGTATCAGTAACTATATATCTCAGGTTCTGTGTGTTCCACATCTTCGTTATAAGTATCTGAACTGGTAGACGAGAAAAATTGCAACTTATTCTGAAGCAATGATTCATGTGCACAGAAGCAATACATCGGGAAAATTTTAATATAAGCTTATAGATGCATTTTTCGAACATCGAGAACTGAATATCTTTATTGAATAGTCTGCGACACAGTCTAGTTCAGTTGGATTGACTTAATCGAACACATACATATTCAATGAGAAACAAATAAATCGTCACCAGTGTAGACACGATATCCATTTATTTCATTACAGCCAAGAAAGCAATAGTGTCAAATTTACATAACACCTTACACAAAACCAAAGAACAGAACAGTAATCACTCAAATCAGACAAAAGCCAGATACAGGCTGAATGGTTTTCCAATGAAAAACCCTTGGCTCCTGAAACAAATAATTGCTGCCATAGGAGAGTAGGACAATTACATTGAATTGACGACGTTATGAAAATGGTATTGGCAGCTTGAATAAATTTCAATGATCAAATTTAGCGAATAGCGAAATAATTAGCATAATGTAGATACTTGTATTTATCTGTCAAAATCATCGTGTTTGTGTAAATGCTAAAAATTGACAAAATTCTAACCCCCAACCCACTGATTCGGAGTTCGGCACTGTTTCTTGTCAATGCGTGTTCTTGTCAATAAATTTCGAATAAAGAAACATTTTTTTAGGAATCCTGCCAAAAGGCTGAACACGTTAACAATATTGCTATCGCAGCTCCTAAGAGGCTGAACAAGATATTTTTTTAAAAACAAAATTAGTTTCAATTTATGTAAAAATCGTAGTTTTGGTATCCCTTTTCACACATTTTGAACATTTTGGGAAATACGGGCGCTTGAGAGATTTTGTCTATTTCCACCGCAGAAGCGAAATCATCGAATGACTTGAATGATTCGCCATTTTCTTTAATACAGACATATTATGTAGCAGTGTACAATGCCCAAATTTTGTATTTTATATGATATATCGGTTGTTTGCAACTATTAAACACACACACACACACACACACACATTAACACTTACTTAGCCTACATTTACAAATTCAGATATACAACCCACATGGGCGTCTGTGTCTATTCTTAATACAGTCTTTCCGTTATCTGCACAGATTTGGGATGGGTGAGACAATGCATAGGAGCCCGATGAGTTTGATCGTCACATTCCAGATGATGTACCAATATATCGGCGTCTGTAGATATGGTTGACAACAAGATAATAATGCCGTAAACTCCATAAAAAATGGTAACATATGACTGACAATGGAATTTATAAACTATTAAAAAATGCTGACAAATATTAGAAAGGTATATCTGTTCTTTGCCACTTAACATATGAAACAGAACCGTTCCTAAAAAAAATGTTTCTTTATTCAAAATTTATCCATGGTAATCTCTCTCTCTCTCTCTCTCTCTCTCTCTCTCTCTCTCTCTCTCTCTCTCTCTCTCTCTCTCTCTCACACACACACACACGCACGTGTGCCAGCCACTTTACGTTTAAGAATTGTAAACCAAAATATTCAGAAAAATAGCTGCATAATGCATTTCTCCGTGCGTTTCTTTTGTACAAGATAGTTATGACATTGTGGAAATTAGGGTATGCCTTGCATACATGAATGCATATTAAGAATCGCAGTCGTTTACTCCATGCGATCCAAAGGGGTGGTTGGTGGGTGCATTTTTGATTGTCTGCTTCCGGTTAAACGTTAAGGTGTATTTCATCAGTGTACAAGTGAAAAACTGAAATCTTCTTCTCATATTAAAACAGTGTTTTTCATCAATAAAGTCCCCATCAAGATGTTTTGATTCGTAAGAGTGAAGCATCCGGTCAGACATATACTTCGTTTAAGATAATCATTAACCACAAAGGAATGTTTAAGAAAAACTAAAAGCCACGATATAGATGCATTCATGACTATGATCCACGTAAAGTATCCTATATATCTGAATAAATTATATACGATTAGCCTTTTGTTTTTAACGTTTAAAAAACAAAACATTAATCGTCACATTATATGTATTAAAGTATGATTACTATTTTATCATCGTGTTTTCTACCCTGTTTTTGTAGTCTTCATAATTTCCCCCAGGTACATTGCATACTAACTATTATTAATGTGTTCCATTCATCCAAGAATTGGCTTCACTCTAGGAACACTTTTAAAATGAAGATATTGCAACACCCTCAGTGTATGCAGTAATTAAAAAAGTCTCTTGCGACCCAGAGAACTGTACGAAGATGAAAAGTGCAAACGGATTGGTACAAACAAAACTGAAAGCTGTACCAAGATGATACGGCACACTTGGCAAAATATTAGACAAAAGAAAAAAACGATAGGAATTATTTTTAAAAATTTTCCTTACATAAGGTACATCACTGCTGAAACAAATTATTGGAGAAACGTATTTTGAAAATTATTTAAAATGTTCGCTGCCTTTTGATAGTGGTGATAAGGAAATTATTTCATAAATAGCATACAAACCATTTTCTTATCCAGCAGGTCGGGAAAATATTATTTCATCGCTTTATTTTCAGCCAAAGACTGTAATTAACCAATTTAATAATAATAATAATAATAATAATAATAATAATAATAATAATAATAATAATAATAATAATAAAAATAATAATTGTGTAAAGTACTGAATTGAGAATTGAACGTTTTTTGTGTGTACATTAGTGGTTACAAAGGTCTCAATAAAGGTCAAAATGCATCAAAAATGGTCAAAATGATATCCAAACAAAATGACGATTGAGAAAGTGTAAAAGCGATACAAAAACACAAATAATAGAAAACTCATCGAAATAAAAATTGCCAGCAAATACCACGGTACGCAAACATTACGTCGATACCAGATGTTAAAATAGTATGAAGTTCTTTATAAGACAGATTTTAAAGCAATAGTTTCATAGTGTATGTGTCCATAATATTTTTCAATGTTTGTCTAATTAAATTGTTTTAATCCAATCAAACGACCAGAAATAGTATACAAAAGCCGTTAGGGATGGTGTATGTGTTTTATTCTTCGTTACTTAGTGATC
Source organism: Unio delphinus (assembly GCA_029339505.1). Taxonomy (NCBI): domain Eukaryota; kingdom Metazoa; phylum Mollusca; class Bivalvia; order Unionida; family Unionidae; genus Unio; species Unio delphinus. Next base: position 2,797,064 of record JAQISU010000041.1, on the reverse strand, counting down.
ATGAAACCTGCATCAATCCGTTTTAATTATTCTTATTATGTACTACTCTATCTATTTACTTTCTTTCTTCCTCTTTTTTGGTAATGATCTATAAAAAAAATGTTTTACTTTCTCGTTTATTGTATACAACTCTTACAGAGTTTCGACGTCTTTATATTTTATCTTCTGCAGTATAAAACTTCATCCTTTATTGAACGGCTTTGTCTGCAATAGTGTTCTTTTACATTTTTTTTGTAAAATCATATTTTTTGGAACTCAATTTTTAATCGACACCATAAAACTAGTGTAGAGTTGCTGTAAAGTTCAATCCTAATAATCTTTGCATGACTATTTGTTTCTTTGTTTCATACTTGTATATACATTCGATTATGTTACGAAACTTTTTCCATCAGAATGAATTTGCAGAAAAAATACTAATATTTATAAATAATATGTTCCTTATGTTCATATATATTCATTTTAATATTGATATTAAATTTAACTACATACTACAAACGATTTAAGTTTTTTTAAGATACATGTACCTCAATATTAACAACATAGCTTAGTGCAATCGATTTCTTCGTAACGATTTTAGGCGAATGAGTTAAAATCGTACCGACCATCTTTTGTTGTGTTTTTTTCTCAAGAGAAGATATTGAGTTGCTTCAAAATTAAAGCTTATCGGATTGTTTGATTCGTTTTGAGTTGACTTGCCAAAATTATGCTTCAAATTTTAAATAGCCTAAAATAGTCTCTATTTCCACAATTCCAATAATACTCTAACAGTAAAACGTCAGATCAACACGTTTAATCAATCCAATCCAAAATAGAACTTTGAATGACCTGTTACTATCAATACCAGTCATTTATGAAGAGTAGCACCGACTTCAAAGACCTGTCGTTTCATTTCTCACTATTTCTTTCTACCTTTGGTCAAACTACGATGTCCGTTGACGCGTGCGTTTAAAATCTTTTCATTAAAAATAGGATATTTTTGGTGTCTTTTAGCACAAATATAAAAAAATCCCTAAATGATTCACAGTGACTGATCACATATTACTCTCCGCTAGCAGACCCTCAAAGCCAGACTCCAGAGAGTCGTCTGTTGTATTGTATTCTGATTCCGTCGAAAAAAGTGACGAGTCCGTCAAGTACACTTTTCTTAAGGACGAACACACTTCTGACTCATGGACGAAGAATTCATCAGACCTGTCCGATCTCGGAAGCGAATGGGAATCAGCATCCGCAGCGATTATGTCCATATTTTCATTTAGAGAATTACTTCTAGGACAAATGAGCATTTCCTCTTCAGGATTAGACACTTCCGGTTGTATGCAATGATCGTCGTAGGCTATGTTTTCTACTCCGGTGGAACAGATTTGTGATAAATCAGGCACGATGCTTGGCGGTATTTCATTGTGTCTGTCACACCCTTCAGAACCATTCGATCCATTGATCGTATATTCCATTGAAACGGCTAAGGAGAAGAAAAAAAATGAAGAGAAAAAAGAATAAACTTTTCGTTATAAGCCAGAGCTCAGAAAAGGTTTTGCTTAAAATAAAGTAGTAAATCAGTCACGGCTTCAACATCTTTGCCTAGTTACTTACCCCGTTTCCATCATCGGCATGCTAATAAACATAAATAACAAGAACAAGTACAAAATAAGTCACGTACATAGTGGACATTTCAATAAATTGAACGGGAGAAGTATCAGTTGTTATAGAAAATAAAATAATAGATGCCGAAAAACGTTTGACCTGACTTGAATTTGTAGGGCAATCTCTTCATTATTTAGCATTTATTACTATATTAATTTACAGCAGTCTTATTAACAAATCATCGTAGCATTTTTATTTTTTGTTATGCAGGTCAGGTTAATCGTGCATCAAGTTTTGTTTTTTAAAAAAAGACGAGTCGGTACCAATAAAACAAGTTTTTGAAGGACAAACCTAGTGTTAAATAACTGAATATAATTGAACTGGTGAAAGCTAAAATCACATAATTATATATTTTACATATAGAAATCGAGAAGTAGCTACCGTCTAGTAGTAATCGAGAAGAGTATTTTGATACAGAGTATCGACTGTGTTTGCATGATTATAGGAAAAAGTGGTCAATATGACTTCCCAAGCGAGCTGAAATCTCAATCATGTGACTCTAAAATCAATAAATTCATATGTCAAAGTCACAAGCGTGTTCTTTCTGTTCATATATCAACCCTCACTTTATTACCACTTTACATGCAACATGCATACGTCTTTGGGAGGTTTATTGTAACATGCATACCATTCCTTCTAGTGTTGCAATTATAATTTTATTTATGAAATCCAGAACTTTCAAATTCTTAGACAATTTCAGGTTTTCAAACGCCTGCAGAACTGTGTATCTTTGACATTTTAGATGAACCTGCGCGATGTTATAAATAAAAATATTCCGATAATTATTTGTAAAATTGACTGCGGATCTGTGCGGATCTCATCAATGATTGAAATTGGTTACACAGACTAAAGTGCAATTACCATTACACTCCTGACACAGGATAACACAATTGTCAGGTTTTTTTGAAACGATTTTGTCGTAAACCCAGACCAAACAAATGTTATAATACCACGAAAACTGCTTAAATTAATTGATGGCAAGTATCACAAGAGTTAATCATGGATGCTTAAATAAAATGAAAATAACAACATTCAGAACGATATATTTCTATGTGACATATCTGAAAGCAAAATTAAAAAGAATATATAAACGATTTTCCCCTCTGATGCAAGTAACATACTTGTTTAGGGAAACGTCTACAAACCTTCGTCTCACTTGTGAATAGATTTTGTATTATACAGCATTGAGAAAGGGGGCAGAAAATATATCAAATACATTTATCTTTCAATTTCTTGTGGAAAGATAAAATTACAATATAAAGAAGGGAAAGGTTGCAAGGTTGGGTTAGGATGCTCATGTCATAATTATTATAATAGCAAAAGCAATTACACCTGCGAGGGAGAGAAAGTGTCAACGTCATCACCAATATACAATTTTGTTTTCTTCTGCGAATCGAAATAATTCTTTCAAAACACGTTAGGAACCATAAATACTTACATGGAACCGTTGTAAATTGTTTCCTTGTGCAACTAAAAGTATTCTTCACGCATTCTGTTAGCTTCTTGTAGCCTGCTCTATAGGTTCTGTCCGTCAGTCCGTACATCAGTGGGTTTAGAAGTCCTGTCAGCGTTGTACCAATGAGGGCAAAGGAAACGGCAGTTTCACTGATTTCTAAATCCAGCTTCTTCAAGGTAATTAAAACCTGCATCAGAAAATAGTTTCTATTAATTAGCACAATCTGCAATGGCATACATTTATTAATGAAATCAAACTAAAGTTTCAATTAGTGTCCCCTGGTTGTCTGATTGATATTTAATTTATATACCTTATTTGCAATGGAGAATTCGTTTTCATTCAGAAGCAAACGTAGAAGAGTGCATGGTGAAACACTAACGCCGCGTTCCCCATGCTATGTATACATCAAACCATGAATGTCGCCATTGTTTTACATTCCTAAATTATACGTCAATGAAATGAGATTCGTCCTTTCAAATGTTAACATCAAAATACTTTAAATTAATGTTTAAATAATACGAATCTGTTTAAAACAGAGATCTGTATATACATTTTAATTTATTAGCAATTTGTTCATTTTGTAGACGAAATTCAACTTTCTGTCCAAGAGCTAATGTAACCGAATGAAGTTTTACAATCAATCAGGTGCAGATATAATGACAGAACATTTCGTACGCTCGATTTTGTCATGTTCAACTTGATGAGATTACGAATTTATTACCTGGGCGAATACATGCTACGGAACATTGGTATCAGGAAGGTTACCATATTTATCTTATTGGTATTTAGGTCTTCTAGAAACGTTTGAAAGGATTAATCTGTATTCATTAACCACCCATCTGGAATGACATTGCATAAGTAACCATTTCTTACATATTTACACTTTGTTTCATTAGGATACGGTAAAGAAGTGTAACAAAATATTCTAGGTAATTTGTTTTAAATTTATACCTGGTAAATATCAGTGAAAGTTAATTTATAAAAGCAAATTTAGATAAAGTTTTACGTATCAAAATTATAAGTTCATTTCTTCCTAAGATAAAGTGATACAGAAAGATGATTTGATACCGTCTCTACTCGCATGTAAGTCGAGTCCAATTGCAACATGCACAAATTTGCCGTCGCAGAATACGCTGGGTGATCTTTTTATATGCAGTTTCTTTTAAGTATTCTATACAAAAAACAACGTAGACACTAATCTGCAGACGCATTATGCATAATGTAACATAATTTACATTTCGTTATGAAAATATGAAATGTCTGTATTTCAATAGAAAAGCCACAAAAAAGTAACATACGTAATAAGTGTTGTACTTAATGCCTTACCAGTGATGGGACCCACGTCAAGTAGAACACTGCCGCCATGCGATAAGCTAATCTCGACGAGTCTATATATGATCGCCTACACGAATCATCTGCAAATACTGTGTCCTGTTCTCCAGCCACCACACCGTTGAACATTAACCGTTTTACTTTCTTAATTTCTAAAAATATTCCTACCACGGCAAGCACAACAATTACTAAGTCCGTGTACCCAAATATAAGGTAGACAATGAAATATATGCCCTGCATGATACTGGTTGCATTGTTAGAGATCCACAGATGACAGGTAAAGTTTGAATGTTCGTCGGCAAGGGGTACCATTCCAAACACTGGAAGGATAGCAATGAAAATGCTGATAAAAAGGGAGAGACTGATCAACAGCACTGTAGTTCTCGTTGACCAAGCTCTGATAGTATTGTGTCCTTTCGTAGCATACGATCCCTCTTGGAACCTATTAACACATAAAAGGGAGATAATGAACAGAGAAAAAAACTGAAAACATGTCGTAGATGACTGGAACATCTCACAAAAAGCATACGCATTTCCAAAGGAACTCCTAAAATAGTATACCAGTCCTAGAGGCGCGGTGAGAAGAACCATTATAACTGTGAAGCAGCTCAAGGAAATTATCATCTCATCAACCGCTGATCGTTCACTGCGTCGTTTATATTTACATCCGACATAAATTGGAAAGATGTTGACTACAATCATCGCAACTTCAATGACTATTGTTAAGAAACCAGACACATCTTTAGCGGTCATGACTTGAACTTGTTTATCCTACCATTTTTCCTCAGGATATGAATTTCCCCAGATACATTGGATTGTAAATCAACACTAGACCACGACTACATTTGGAATGACACTAGCTGAGCATGCATTATAACAGTGTCTCAATTATCACCACGTGGAGAATTTGTCTAAAGCTTCATGAACCAAGCAAATTACTTCACTCAGTCCCAAAACATTGATCTATAAACGAAGCAGAAGCCTTTAAGGAAAGCCAAGCACTCCTCGTTGACACTAATTTCCATGAAAATCGCCCTGTTATCGGCTGATTTTGAAACAGGTCAATATCTCCTTATTTTAAAACAAAATAGGCACACATACAATATTTGGATAAATCTTGCTTGATTAATCGCGAAATATCAGCGAACGTTAATGAATGATCTTATTTAGTTAGTCTTCATGGGGATAATTTAATTATACAACGTAAGGGTTCTGCAATATAGTTTATTCTATTAGCAGTATATGTATGTTAAAATGGAAATGTCCATACAGTGATATATTTACCGAAATTCCATCTAGAGGTAGATGTACTATATGTAATATCTATTTCAATTTAAAGGATACAGTTGAAAGTTTACCTGTCTACACACACACACACACACACACACACACACACACACACATATATATATATATATATATATATATATATATATATATATATATATATATATATATATATATATATATATATATATATATATATATATATATATATATGACTTTCTCGCATGTCACTAACCTTGTTGCTCTGAGCACCATACGCATCTGAATCAAGAGTCTTTTCACCTTCGACCGTTGCATACATCAATTATTACCTGACCTATCACGTTACGCAACAAGGCTATTAATAACTTGATCGTCCCATTTTTAACAGTGGAATATTTAATGCAATAAAAACTTAAAATGCAGCGGGGAAGTCGCTACAATATGAAGGAAGCTTTATGAGGTATTTATTTAATTTAATTTAAATAAAATCGATTAAAGAGGGCATGTCGTACCTGGTGATATTCAAGAAGACGAAACATAAATGTTGAGTACCGTTATCTGTCCATCGTTTTGAAATTCTGCAATTATTGTGACAAACATACACCTGTAATACAGAATTGTTATCTTGTATCTTATGATTTACTTTTATAAAATATCATTATCGCTAATAGAAAATATGCTGATCAGGTTGATTTGAGAGGAAACAAAATCAGAAGAATAATTAAAAAACGCTCCTTTAGTATTTAGACCACAAACGGTTCTCTAGCTTGCAGATGTTAAGCAAATCACAGGGGCAACTTTTGGTACTCGAAGGCCTAATGTCTGCCTCCAAAGTTTGCACATCAAAGTGGGGAATAAAAGAGACCTGATTAACGGATCTTTCCCGAAAGCTACGTTCAACGTTTGGATAGTAGTAAACTGTGCATGATAGATTTGCATGATCAATAAAATGGTAGATATATCATATATTAATTCTTAAATATAGAGCATATTTTAACACAAAAGCACCATGTCTTCAAACAGCACGTTGATCTTGGAATATAGCTAAAGACACAAAATAGTTTAGTTTCGTGATCGAAAAAAAAAAGGAAGTTTAATTCTGCGCAACTTTTGCGGGAAAAAGCAGAGAGAATACTTCCTTGAGTTTGCATTCCAAATTCCAAACAAAACCTGTCGTATGGTCTTACTCGTCTCATTTTATTTTCACTGCATTCTACATAGTATTTTAAAGATCTCTCTAATCTGAAAGCCATACTCTTGTTAACAACGCACCATGTAAAATTCTCCAATCACAAATTACTCTTTGAAAATAGTCTTAAAGTAATAATAATTTTGAGTTTCGAAATTATTTAATGTTTTTATATGGCACGAAATATTTGTTCATCTTTTCAATGTAGAAAACATGCAAATAAATGTTGAATATTGTACTGAAAAGAGACTGTCAGGATCCCTGTTTATCTTGATACTGAAAGACAGAAAGCCACATCAAGGACACAATGTTTTCAAAGCAATGAAATATTAAATTGAAACGTATTACTGGTACAGCCATACAACATCTGAATTTACATCAAGAGCGACTTTATACACAACGCAATACGATTCCATTAATTAATCAACTTTTAGCAATGACAAAAACAGAAACCAACGACAAAGTAACAATTAACATTTTATTTGAGCACAGAGTGAATATTTTTATTTGTTTTATTACAGGCACTGACATCCATTCAGCACTACTGATGAACCATATCAAACTGAGTAAATGGTGTCGACAATACTCCCAAAACGTCATAATCGCTACCTGGTAAATGAATATTCTTATTTACACTGAGGCGCTGTGGTGTTGTGGTAATTTATTCTTGACACGAATTCCATTTTCCCGGTGGCCTCATGAAAAACCGATTTTGGCAGTCGAAGTTATTGGCATTGAATGCTATGATAACATAATTGTATTGAATGCTATGATAACATAATTGTATAATTAACACGTAACAGTAATACTGTAAATTTCACAACAATATTAGCAGACAGGATTCCCCACATTGGATTTGACGAAAGAGAGAGAGGAATGGCAGAAACAAGAATGGGTTCAGAGTTGAGTCTGATCAACTAAGTCGGCTAACCCTTGGAAATTACTGGTGTAGTGTGGGTCTAGGAAAAGGGATTCCCACTTAATGCAGTGTGTGTGTTTGTGTGTGTGTGTGTGTGTGTGTGTGTGTGTGATTACAAGATGCAAAGTCAGAATATTGTTCTTTTTGTTCTTTTGATAACAAGATCTGTTTTGCAGGATTGAATACAAACAATTAAACAGTCCTTAATTATTCTTCTCAGACATTACAGTCATAATTGTATACTAGACGGGAAAAAATAGGATCAGTTATTTAGAGATGTGTGTTAAAACAATATAATGTTTTTCTATGTTTACGTGGTTTGCACTAATATGAACAAACTATTCATTTGATTCCGTTGAGGCGAGTAAGCATAACTGGAACTTTCGATTTTCATTAAAGAAAATCAATACCCAAGAGATTAAAGAAAAAAACTTGTCATGATTTAATTAGGACAAAGAGCGGAAAAAAAGAGAATGTAATTAGCAAGCTCTAGAGAAACAGTTTACAGTCCGGATATTTCAATTTGACTCTAGTTATGCGACACACTCTATTAAAGAAGATAACAACAGTTGCGAAAGAGAGGATTAAACCATATTAGCTTCCCAGCATACATCGTGCATGCAAACAGCGGTTCAATCACTTAGGGCGCTCTACAGTCTCGTACTTTGCAAAGAGTTAGAATTTTAAAGAAATGGAATTTCCCCGAGTTTCTTCACTAGTTTTATTGGCATGTTCTTAGGTATTGTTCAAAGAACCTTTAATTTACACTATTTTGGCGTAGGCTTGCTGGGTGTAATATGGGTTAAAAAGTATACAGCTTGGCCTTACTCCAGAGGTACATCTTACAAAACTGCTAGCGCCGCTTGGTCATTTTCACTTCTTGGACATCAGAGGTAAATTTAAGAACAAAAATAGACGATAACTTGTTTTACATTTTATATATGTAGTAATTCATCCATTGCTCTTGCAGAAGCTTGTATTGTCTAGCTGGGCAAAATTCATTTTCCCTGTTTTAATAGGTGCTAAAGTCTGTTACTTAATTAACACAAATTAAGGCTGATTTTGTTAGCATAAGGGAGCAGACATTTTAGTTACCAGAAGGCCCGGACATAGAGACCCAGGTCTCCTAGGCAGTTAACAGACTGGGGGCCCCTTTTTTGTGGTAATTTAGCATTGTCATATTATTTTCTCTGTAATGTGTCCTCAATGTATACCATATCGGCCCCTAGCTGGGGCCCCCTCCGAGGTTGGGGACTGAGGCAACTGCCTAGTTTACCTGACAGAAGTTCGCCGCTGGTTACCTTTGTGCTTAGAACATGTACAAATTCCATCAGTACAATATGAAAAAAATATCAGCCACATCACATCAAAGTAACATAGAGCTATGCCAACATTCTCTCCGATGTGAATGTTCAAATGCCAAGAACTTCAACTTACACACGTCACTCTCTCAAAAGTACATACTAGCTGGTGAGCGCCCTCTTAGGAGGTACAGTTCTCGTGCCTTAGATGAATCTACATGGTTAAACTTTTCGACTTCGTTTGAAATTTAAATTATAATGATATTACCACGTTACCAGTACAACCCATAGCAATGTGACAATTGGTATTAGTAGGCATCAAAATCCCTAAACGAACATAACATTAAATTCAAACTCAACGACATGGCAGAAGGACAAAAATATTCATTATTTTGGTTATGCGCTAAATCCCTCAGGACTGAACGATCTAAGCTCTATTCCTTCGTTAAGTATAAACTCCTTTTTGATATGCATTTTAAGTAGCTATTACCCTCACAGTCTGATTGTAGATAGCAACGACGGACTTTGAATAATATCCTATTTAGTTTGTTTAGACAGAATACTAGTTAAACTGAAAATTTATCGAACCTAATGCAACTGATGTTTCCAATTTTAAAGGAACAGAAAAAGCGACGAAAGGAAAATGCAGATATAATAATGGGGTTGCAAAAAGTACTAAATCGTCGATTCAATTCGTTATATGAATGTTGCGATTCAAAAGACTAATAATAACAACTACCGCAAAAGTGCTAAATAGATTAACAAGATAATGTATCAACTAACGCGGCTGAAAGAACTAAGTTTTATTTCGACAACCCTACTTGCATGCGTCCTTTGAATGATTCTCGTTCTATATAGTCTGTGTTTATCTAGCCAGCATCCGTTACATTCTGGAGTTCCGACCATTCGTGTTCGGACTTTTTTATTAGGACCAAAATTAGTCTATGAAAGATTGGTTGTCATTTGGCAGGTGTATATCTGCTAATGAATACGCCTTAACATCTATAAATTCGATGGTGATGCTGGGTCAAAATGTGTATATATTTAAAGTTCGTATCTGTTAATCAATGAAAAATAAATAACTAAGCATTAAACATTTGATGAATATATGTTTATTTCCTAATGAATAATTAGGATTATTGCCGTAAAACATATATAAGTTCATTTGCATGCATGTATGTATAGCGCAACGTGTCGAAAGAAAGCGGCATCAGTTTGCAGCGTAAAGGAAGGTCTAAAAAGATATTGTGACGCCAATCCTGCCGTACACATCCGAAACCTGGACGGTCTACGGACGTCATGACAAGAAGCTGAACCACTTTCACATGGACTGCCTGATTAAACTGGTGATGATGGGAGAGCATGACAGTATCTCAGACACCATGGTTCTCATATGGACAGGCCTTATTTAAGCATCCCCATTCTGGTGATGAAATCACGGATAAGATGAACAGCCCACATGACCAGAATGTTCAAAGAGCGACTAGTAAACGAAAATCTTCTTCGCCGAGCTGAAAGAGGGAAAGTGAAAGCAGGGTTGTGGGAAGAAAGATTCCCTCAAGTCATCCTTGGAACATTATATAAAAGTCTCGAGGTATTATGCTGTTGAACTGTTGAATTTGTCTGAAAATATTTCATTCCGGCAACATTCTTATCTGTATTATATAAATTAATGTGATTACAATAAATATTTATCGTTACGCAAAGAGATATTTGGAGTATTTATGATTGTTACATGCTTAGGCTCGAATAAACAGTAACATAGAAAGAGTGAAAATAACAAGCTTGAAAAACTTTATAAACAATTTATTGAGTACAAATATTTTTCAGAAAAGAAAAATAAACTTACGGTTTTAAGAATTAATTCCAAAATTAATCCGAAATAATTCAAAATATTATCCACTAGAGAAATGGCAAAAGCCCTGGTTATAAAATGTCCAAATAGTTCTAAATTCGAATTCCAGCGAAGTATCCAAGATGGAGGACGATGTCACTTGATTTAGTCAGTTCTTAATAAAATCTCTATGAGCACAACTCTTTCCCAGATAAATAATAAAATAATTCCTCTTAATCCAAACGAATTGACACAATTTCCAGTACAAGTTAATTTATAATAACTCAAAAAGACACGACTTAATATTCTAAAAGACCAATTTTCTACTGAATAGCTCGCTTCAAAACATACTTTATATAGCTTGTTTTTACGTAAACAAGGGGTCACGTGATCTTCTAGAACCTTTCAGAACAATTTTACGTTCAGAAACTCACGTACCCAGCGTATGACTCAACTAAAATAGAAAGATGTTTTATCTAAAACTCCACAATGTCCTTGGAACCAACCAATCATTTTAAAAGCTTATTTACAACTATGAAACCAGGTCAGAAATGAGGTCAACACCTGGTGTTTATTCTGTAGTACAAGTTACCTCCCCTCAATGAACTAATCTTAAAACTTAAAATGCCAAATTTAAATCTAACAAACAAACAAAAATAAAAATAAATATAAATGACTTACGTCAAATATACGTAACACTGATGCATAGCTCATTCATTAATTTTACATCAGCATTATGGCAGTGACACATACTAGGTAGATTTTAAAAAACTGAATCTTAAATATTTGCATAATCATACGTTTGTTTCTTTCCATACACTCATTACGTCTTCCATACAATGGTGAATGAATGTAATACAACAATAAAACTGATGATGTGACCATTAACTATCAGAACTTATCAGTTTCAGTCTATGTCTGTGTTCTCGTCACGAGCGTGCTTTTTCACGCGATAGTTCATTGCCGACAATATTCAGCACAATTCACATCTGTATGATTTGACATTATGTATGTCTCATGTACATTATTCAAACTGATTTCTTTGTCAAAAATGTATTGTATATTTCATATGTCAACAATTTTAAAACCCACTTTAAAGAAATGGTTTTCAAACAAATTGTGTAAATGCTCTATGTGTAAACACAAATAAAGAGACACAATTCCATGGGGTATGTGTTGTGATTTAATTCTAAATCATGGCGATTTGCTTATCGCTTTTAGTCATTCTTATTTAGGCTTATGTTGCTTACACATGGCTTATCATTGATTACCTCTCCTTTTTGAAATTCATTAACGGTCTATATTTTCATTATACGGCATGTTCCGAGTTTCAGTTTGTAATTCTATTGTTTTGCTGATAACATATATTTTATGTGGTTCCGCTTGTAACATTTAGTTCTCTGGATTTGCTTATAGCTTTTAGTTACGTGGTTTCGATTATAGTTTTAAGTTCTCTGGTTTTGCTTATAACTTTAAGGTTTGTGGCTTTGCTTTAAGCTTTAAGTTATATGGTTTTTCCTATAACTTGATGTTCTCTGGCTTTGATTGTAGCTTTACATTCTGTGGTTGTGCCTATAGCATCCCGTTCTCTGGTTTTGCTTATAGCTTGATGTTCTGGTGGTTTTGCTTATAGCTTAAAGTTCTGTTTGCTTATAGCTTTACTATTTCTGGTTTTGCTTACAGCCTAACATTGTACGGTTTTACTCATAGCTTTGCGTTCTTTGGATTTGCTTATAGCTTTCAGTTCTATGATTTTGCTTATAGCTTTAAGTTGTGTGGTTTAGCTGATAGCTTTAAGTTCTCTGGATTTGCTTAGACTTTCAAGTTCTGCGTTTTGCTCGCAGAAATTGAGTTATGTGGTTTTACTCGTAGCTTCCAGTTTTGAGGTTTTACTGAGATATTTAGTTTTGGGGTTTTGCATATAGACTTTAGTTTTGTGAGTTGTTATATAGTTTTTAGTTCAATTCCTTTGCTTGTAGCCCGCAGCTGCTTTTTAAAAAATATTTCTCACATGTTTTCCTGTACATACTGGCACTTGCTCTTCATTGTCGTGTGACATATTTTTTAGTGAATTGACACTAATCAAGTGCACACATGTGCATAGTCTTTTTTAAGACTTGTCAATGAATGTCTAATTATTCCGTGTGAAAAGCTGACTTGCTGTGTGTATTTATTTACCATCACATGTGTTTATATTGTAACCCTGCGTGTAATTCTAAAGTTAAATCGGTTGATGTAAATTGATTCCTTTAGATGGAATCTTTTAATAAGAGAATACAATGTTACATATTACATGTTAAATGGTACAGCATACCTATATTTTGCGCAAATATCTTTCAGTTGATGCCACTAAAACACAGCTGCTCGGGTCATCTTTAGAGTACCACGATCAGATCACACCTCCGCTCTGCTCTGTACCCTACACTGACAATCCATCTGATCCAGAATCAAACACAAAAGTTGTTCACTGTGCTACGTTTCACTGACGGACTCTAGTCCAGCATACCTATCCGACCTCACTCATGTGTATACACCAGCAAGATACTTACGCTCCTTTTCTGACAATCGTATATTCATTATTCCCACTATGAAAACGAAGTCATATGGACTACGTTCTTTTCTATACCAGTGCCCAGTAACGTGGAACGAATTGCCCATTGAAATTAGACACAAAGACACAATGATCCCTTTCAAGAGTGCTCTTAAAACTCTCCTTTTTCGACTGCAAGAACAAACTTAAAGACCTAATAATGTTTCGTACCTTAACTATTTTCAGCATTTATTTACGTTTTCCATTTTCATGGATTTTGTTTTTTGTTTTGTAGTAGTTATATCTTTATAGATGTTGTAAAGTGCTTAGAGCTTCTAAAGAATAGGCGCCATACAAAGTCCTCATTATTATTATTATTATTAGTAGTAGTAGTAGTAGTAGTAGTAGTAGTAGTAGTAGTAGTATATTTCTTCTTCAATGAACCTAAAGGAGAAATAGCTGCTAGCTCTTTTTCAAACAAAATGTTTCTTTTTCACACAAAAAAATAGTGTTGTTCTTACCAAGGTTTTACTCCAACCTATCACGTATAACCTATCATGTGCTGAAAATGACGTTAACCTCACAGCAACAATAGCGAAAACAGTATATATGCATAATTGTTAAATTTAATTATTAGTTTATTGTTTATAGCATATATGTGCATTTTTAGTTATGATCTTTTGGTAAACACATTACTACATAAATCACATTTGTGTGTATCCTTCCGTCTCATCAAGTGAGCGCTCTGGCTAGACAATTTCGCACGTTTCACATATAAACCGTAGGAAGAGCGAGCTCTTGTTTCCAGGGATTTAGGGATTTGGACATGAACATGTCTTCAAACTTCTGATCCTCAATTGTGATTGACTCGACACTAGTTAATCTGACGTAAATCAAAACGTTCTAAATCCTAGGTTTTATTTGTCACCATGTATCGTCGCACGTACTGTTGAAGCAGACACCGACCAGTTAATTGCTGGGCCGGCAAAGAATATGCTCATTAAGTCCGACATTATGTTTATTAGCAGAGAGGGCGAGTCCACCTCATGATAGAGGCAGACATTTGATAAACTAATGCAGGGGTGTCCAAACTTTTTGCAAAGAGGGCCAGATTTGATTAAGTGAAGATGCCCAGGGGCCAATAGTTATAATAATAATAATAATAATAATAATAATAATAATAATAATAATAATAATAATAATAATGAGGACTTTGTATAGCGCCTAATCTTTAAAAGCTCTAAGCGCTTTACACCATCAATAATGATATAACTACACTACAGAACAACAAATGACAAAAACAATGAAATTGGAAAACATAAAACATGCTGAAAATATATAAGATACAAAAACATGATTAGGTCGCTAAATTTGTCCCTGAAGTCGAAACAGGTGAGTCTTGAGAGCACTCTTTAAAGGGACCACTGTGTCTTTGTGTCCAATTTCAATGGGCAATTCGTTCCACGTCGCCGGGCCCTGGTATGCAAACGAACGTTCTAAATATGACTTTGTTTTCACCGTGGAAACAATGAGTATACGATTATCAGAAGAAGAGCGTAAGGATCTAGCTGGTGTATACACATGGGTGAGGCTGGATAGGTATGTTGGACTGGAGTCTGTCATTGAAATATAGCACAGAGAACAAATTTTGTGTTTGATTCTGTATCGAATTGATAGCCAGTGTAGGATACAGAGCAGTGGTAAGGTGTGCTCTGATCGAGGTACTCTAAAGATGATCCATGCAGCTGTGTTTTGAACTTTTTGAAGTTTCTGGAGTAAATATTGTGATGAACCAGACAGAACTGAGTTACAATAGTCCAGTCAGATAGTTCCATCTGATGCTTTTTTTAACTACAAAAGTTACAAGTAAATATACACTGTTATAGAAATAAATAAATTAAAAAAACGAAATAAACAAAAAATAAATAAAACAATTGTCATTGTCATAATAATATTTTTTCTTCAAATTACAATGTAACTAAACAGAAGCCAAACAGGCAGACAAGAACAACTGTAAAAACACAATTCTGACTTTCTCGATGCAGCTGTGGAGGAACATCATCAGGGTCCACGGAAAAGGGAGAAGAGAAAGCAACATGTCCTTTTCAATAACTGCAAACACCTGAAAGCGTT
This sequence comes from Unio delphinus, assembly GCA_029339505.1. Lineage (NCBI taxonomy): Eukaryota > Metazoa > Mollusca > Bivalvia > Unionida > Unionidae > Unio > Unio delphinus. The sequence goes on along the minus strand of JAQISU010000041.1, from coordinate 2,781,460 downwards.
TGTTGAATTCGAGATGCGATACCTGTTGCATAACTCTTCATTTGCACACCGATGTTGTCCTGTGGGAAACTGTTAATTACCTCTTCAAAGCTGGGATGTGCGAGGTGCAGGGTTCTGTTTTGGACAAGTGTCTTTGGAAAAGTTGCAGCTTCGTTCCAACGGCCTTCACGTGAGTGTATTGCTGGCTCACCACTGCATCTTGTCCTTGAAGATTAACATTCAGCCCATTCAGATGCTTCGTTATGTCAACCATAAAAGACAAATCTGCCAGCCATACAGGATCGGACAATTCTTCCATCGGTTGCCCCTTTTCACACAAAACAAAAATTTCTTATTTCTTTTCTGAGAGAGAACAATCGCTGTATTGCGGACCCCCGACTTAGCCACCTCACATAGTTATAATATATTACGTCTCCGTATTCAGCTTTAATGTCAAGCAGGAACTGCCGAAACTGTCGGTGGTGTAGAGCTTTATCGCGAATATAATTTATTGCCTTTACCACTGGTTTCATAACATGATCAGGCGCACCATCGGTAATTATCCCAGAAACTTTACTCCACGGTAGTTTCATATCATCAACAGCATCACAAACAGAAACGAATAAATTTGTTCTTCTGATTTGGTCTTTAAGGCTTTGGAAGTCAAGCAGCTCCTCTATTACGTTCATGTTGTCGTCAACTCATCTTAGAAAAAATCAAGAGCTTTGCAGTGTCAGAAGCATCGGTGCTTTCATCGCAGGCTAATGAGAAATAATCAAAAGTCACTCCCCAGTTCCTCGGTTGTCTCTGAATATCTGACGATATGTCCTCAACTCTCCGTGCCATAGTGATACGTGCCAGGCAAACATTCATAAATGATTGCTTCTTCTCGGGGCAAATGTTCTCCACCATTTTCATGACACAGTCTTTGATATATGTACCTTCAGTAAAAGAGTTGCTATGTTTAGCTATTAACATGGTCACTTTGTAGCTTGCTTTGGTGATATTTTCCTTTGACTCACAGGCCTACGTGAAGAATCGCTGTTGTGATGCCAGAGCAAATTGGAGTTGCTTCACTTTTTCAGCGCGGTCACTCCCTGTTAGCTTGTCGTATGTGTTAGCATGTTTAGTCTGGAAGTGTCTCTTTACGTTTAAATCCTTAAACAAGGCAACCGTCTCGTTACAAATGAAACAAACACAATTGCCTCGATTTTCAGTGAACAAGTAAGGTAATTCCCGTATCTCCTTAAAGCGGCGACCCACGCTGTCAACTCTTTTTCTTTTCAGTTGCCATGGCAGAAATGAGCGGAGAAGGTTTCGCGTCCAAGCGGGCCATAAATAATACATCATATGACCGAAGCTGCGGGCCGCATGAAATCTTACCGTGGGCCGTGATTGGCTCGCGGGCCGGACGATGTACACCCCTGAACAAATGCTTTTTATGCAAATGGAAAAACCAATTACGTCAATAACACAAACCGAAGCCTCTAACTAACCGAGTTTCTCATAATGGTTGGTTAATTATGTTACTGTTTTGTGCCGTCGTATGTTGTTTTTTTTAAAAAAATTAATTAATTTAACCACCCGGTCACTTATTCGAGGTCACACCATCTCTGCTGCTTTCCAATTTTATCAAGACCGACTCGATATCGTGATCTGGCGTCATGTAAATTTGTTGTTATGAGGGGTAGCTTGCGCTTTTGAAAAGAATTTTTTAATTTAATTGCATCCATATCTCCGCTACACCATGTTTGATGAATATTTCTTCTAAGCGTATGGGTATCAACTCCATTAAATACAGGTAAAATATTACATTTATCTCTGATCACTTTTGGAATTTGAGTTTATCGTTGAGTGACATAAATGACGTATGTATTGTTATGTCTACCTCGGGAAAATATTCTTCCTGGATTTGACTGTTTTTCCAGCATCACATCATCATCATAAACTAGATTATCAATAAATTCATCAAGTTCATCAACACTCGGCGCTTCATCAATGTCTTTTATAAAATCAATAATATCTTTTTTCTACATTTAATACTCTTGTATTTTCATTAAAATCCTTCAGTATTTCGTAGCATCTGTGATCATCTACAGATGGTGCTAACAAATATAATCTTTCCTATTTCAACCATCTCATTATTAGATTGAGGAGTAATTTTGTTTTACCACTTCCAAAGGGATATATTATTATCATTATGATAAAATTTGGTAGCCCTAGATGATGTTTTACTGGTTCTTGCGTTTGTGTCGTCGCTGCAAAATCAATTACATCCATATTCTGGATTTATAGTGTTTTCGTTGTAGATCTGAACTCCAACTACTGATTTAATTATTGCTAGAAAGACAGCATATGGTGGAAAATGTTATGTGTGTGGTAAAGAAAAATTTGTATTTTTACCCAGAATTCAACGTACGGATGGTGGTGATTTTGCAACATTAATGTTGAAATTTCCAGGAGCTCCATGAGGTAAATACCAAGGAGAAAAACATCTTCCAGGATATAATTACTGCGGTCCTGGAACTCGGCATGATATTCGACTTGATAAATAAAATCTACCAAAAACTGGTGAAACGATATTGATCAACCAATAAACCAACAAACGATATTAATAATATCGTATTCATGAAAATGTTTATAAAAGTGAAAATCTACAGGATAGACATATTGCAGATATAAAATTGATTCATTCGTTAAATTCCATTAAAAAACCCCACACTGGAATCATTAGTTAATTGATTGGTAAGATCCGCGATAAAGGTTAAACTAGGGTTAGGGACTGGTAATTAATTAATCACCTATTATAATGGAATCAATTTATTATAGCCCAAAGGAATACCTGAGAGGTAGAGCAACAATTAGTAAACTTTCTAATGCAGCAAATGTTAGACGATCTGCAACAACAAAAAAATGGTCATCGCGACAGGCAATATGACAAATTTTTCTACCAACGCCCAAACAAATGCAGTACCCACATTTTGATGTCAGCATTACAAATGAAGTTCATCAGGCGGATATTTTATTTTTAATACACAATACTATTGAAATTGGGAGACGTCAAAAAAATTCAAATATGCGTTAACTGTCGTTGACGTTGCAAGTATATACAAAGATGCGAAACCACTTTAAACTAAAACATCAATTGAAGTAACTTCCGCTTTTGATCGAATTTATCAACGAGGATCTAGGTGGGCTACGATGGCCACAACAGGTTGATCCTGGCAAGGAATTTCATGGTCCAGTATCATCATTGGCTAAAAAAACATAATGTCAAAATCAAACGAGGACATATTGCAATTCTTCGCGATCAAGCAGTTGTTTAACGATTTAATCGAACACATGCTGAGTACTTATTTTGATATATATATGAGAAAAAAAATAATTAATTCAGGATAGGAGATCTCGAGAATGTCTTGCAAGATTACCATGTGTGATAACTGCATTAAATAATGAAATTACACGCGCAACTTCCATAAAACATATTAATGCAATTACAAAAAATATATACCAATAATGAATTTTCAACATAACCAATCTTAGGTAATGTTATCGTCAGGTATTTATATGAATCTGGTGAGCTTGAAGGTGGTAAAAGAAAGAGAGACTGGTCCTATCTGGAGTACAACATTTCTAGTGTAGTAAGATCTACGGGTAGACCTGCAATCTATAGATTAGATTCAAATGCTCCTCAACGTGGATTTGTACTAGAACAATTACAGGTAATACCAGAGTACACACAATTACCACCACAATCACTTAACTAGCACCTATACGTCTATTACATTTAAGACGGGTCAACATCGTATTTTCACGTGTATGACCAAGACTAATATCCTTCCTATTGGCGGTAAATTGTTTTAGATCATTATTTGAATACTGCCACAATATTTTTGTGTTACAGATCGCACAATGATTATTATGTTGTTATCATCAATATCAATGTCGCCATTATTTTTGTTTTGTGGTAACTTTATTTATAAACAGCGAGTTTGTTTCTTACTATATCATCACTAAGAATCTCGTTGTTGGTGTCAGTAAATGTTACAATAACCCTCCGCAACTGGGATATTTTTCTAACTCGTGATACTGCTAGGTTTCACCACTCAATATGATCATCAATAATCCATACAACTGTATCAGAGATGGTTAAGGCTTGAGATGAATGGATTGTCTTTGCGTATCATAGTGTCCATGGAGATTTGTCAGCGCGTAGTGCATCTTCAACAGCGCTGATAGGAATTAGAACATTTAACACACGATTCTGTTTTTCTGACGATCCTGGAATTTCAACATCCATATTCTGTAGTCGTGTATTAGCTGATCTATAATACAACGGAAATTGTAATTCTAAAAACATTCCTTATGTAACTGAAATAATTGCTGCTGAAGTGTATAACGAACTATCTTTCTACTTGCTACTATCAAATCGTTTGGTCCCCATTTATCCCAAAAATCATTTATGGAAGTTTCTGAAATCATTTCAAGCATTTAAGGAAACTATGCAAATTTCATCCCAAATTATTATTTTGGGTATATATTTCTCGCCCATTCGTTCAGGAGTCAATACCGAAAGAAGCCATGATAAGTATATGATAGCACTCCTCGTTTAATTTCTCTTGCGAGTGTGTGTGTAGGTGTTAAAAAAAACATATCATCCGAACTCTGTCTAAATAATTCAATAACACGAGTTGTTTTATCGCAACCACCAGGTCCATTTGGATAAATAGTTTAATATATTGGATACTGGATAGGATATAGATGGTGCAGACAATAATTCTGATATCTGATGATTCTTGTCTGATTTTATCAAGAGTAAGTATGCCCGATTTCAACATTTTCGAATTCAGAATAATCATAATACAGTTCATGTTTTATTCTCCACAAAGCACACGGTACATCAGTTCTTGTAAATTGAGTCACTAATTCTGTATATTCTTTTCAATTTAAAATGAATCCGTTTCAACTCTACCTTTTTTGTCAGGGAATCTATTTATCATCGATATAAAGGTTATAGAAACATAAGCGAACATAGACGATCTTAAATATTTATACTGAGGTGATATCATCAATATAGCCAACAATTGTACCAAAACCTGTTCCATTAGACAAGTAAGCATTTTCTCGACCTACAACTATAGTCTTCTTTGTTGCATCTGCGATTATAAAATCATATTCAGCATCATCTAGAAATATTCGTGGGCATTATGATCAATGATATTTGTTGGACCTCCTCCTTTTTTTTTATAACGTTTCGAATCGAATAAAATCTCCCGTTATAGTTTTCGCTATTATTGAAAATGTTAGTATTTATTCTAACCCGGATACATCATTAATTGTAGCTCTGGTTTTTTTAAATACCGATTCAGCCCACTCGTTTATTTTTTTACGTCTTAGATTAGTTAACCCGCTTCCATGTATCGCGTTTGAAAAATTTTCGATTAATCGTTCCGCTACATAATTTAGTCTTGTCAATTTCATTGGTTTCAGATTATCAACACTGGGTTTTTCATTTATCAGATAAATTCCATAAATAATCACGGTTACAGCATACTCTCTTTCATGATACGTTATGTAAATACCAGTACAATAAATTTTACTTTGACCAAATATTTTCTTTTATCGAGATAATTAATGATATTTACCGCTCGTGTGTCGTTGAAGACTTTTTCGACACCTTTGGTGTTACGCATGATTTTTACCGTTGTTTTCACGTGACGTCACAAAACGCGCCATCTCTGCTAAATTCTTTCTTGGCATCGTGAATTTTATAAATCACGTTTTTATTCTTTGGATCAACCAGAGTTTTTTATTTTTAAGCCAGGAGATATTCTATCGAGATTAAATTTATATTCAGAAGGCTTGATTTTTGTATAATCTCTCAAAATCCTCCATATTATAATTAACACAAGTATTTAAATAAAAAATATTGTATATATAATCACTCAAACAAACAATCAGTGTAGGTGGCTGATGATAGGATCAACAACATATTGTAATACATCCTGTATAAATGAATTCTGTGGAAATCATTTGCAAAGTGTACGGCGAGGGAGTTAAGGACCTAAACCATGTTTACAATGTGGTGTTGGAGTTGGAGGAAAGATAAAATTGTGTTTGCAATATGGAGGTAAAATATACAGAGACCTGAAACGGTATTTTGATAAAAGAAATATAGATAGTGACAAGGCTGTAAAAGTGTAGAAGATTATTTGTCTAGTTTCTCAAGTAACAATTTAAACAAATAATGATTCAAACAAATAATATATTATAATTTAGCCGAGAATTTGTAAAGCATCATAAAATAACGAATTATGAAGCATCTCATGATGGTATAATTAGAAACTGTCGACTAAAAATGCCTGTTGGTTTTGTTAATAATCATGGTTATCTAATGTTTGGTGTTGGAAAGAAAAGTAATCTCTGTCAACGAATCGTATACGAGTGTTTCAATGGATTGATCAAAGACGGTCTTGTAATTGACCATATTGACGCAAATCCTAAAAACATCTCCTTAAGTAATCTTCAAGCTAGCACAGAAAGTGAAAATACTGAACGTGGTCTTTGTAAAACAGTTGGAAGGAGCCCTATGAAATATATAACTATATAGACTGGTGAAGAAAATATATTTAAATTACTGAATGAAGTCGGCAAATATTTTGATATATGTAAACTCTCGGTACAAAGTGTAGCAGAATGTGTATATTAACAATCACATTATTGTTTTACAGTGATAGATTTCAATCTACAATTTTTTTTCCACAAACACATTAAAGGCATATAGATACAGATTTCAATAACAGTATATATATATATCCTAATGTTGTGATATATATATGTTTTTCTTCACTGGTAAAACTATCCAAAATACTATAATCATGAACCGTTTCGCCAGTAACACAATTGAATGAACAACACAGGGGTGACTGCTAGGGTTAAAATACCACATCCTATTACTTCAAGAACACATTATTTGTCTGTTGAATTCTAGCATAGAGGTAACCATTTAATAATTTCTTTATATAGATTTGTCGATTAGAACCCTTAGTTCTTTGCTAGAGTGACTGATGTTCGAATGCCCGTATCGGATATAGTATAGACTGTTGCGTAAATAGCGATTTTTCAATAAAGTGGGGGCCCAGCCCAGCCTCAAAACTCCACAGTAAAAGACCACACCCTTCCACCATGGTGTGTTCATTTTGCACTCTTCTGGGGGTTGATTTCTGGGGAGGGTGTACAAAAATATGTTGCATGTAGAGAATGGCTCCCATGTATGTTGTGCTCTAGTTAATAAAGATTTACTGTATCCTTCTGGACTTGCTAGGATGTCATAAGGAACCCTAGGAGTCCACATAAGGAAATTGTGTGTACTGTGTCGACCAATTACTAAACACACCCTCTTGAGCTTGCTAGACTGTTGTTTGAAAGGCTAGGGGTTCACATATGGGGTTGTGTTTCATGCCCTTGAACCTAATAAGCTGTCATATGGCAAATTAGGGGTTCATATAGGGTTGTGTTGTCTTGTATATATTTTTTACATTTTAAGTTATCTTTATTATATAATGAATTATAAAAATATTAATTACATGTATATAATTTTTGTTATTACAAATTTAAAAAATGAGGGAATACAATTATCTGATAGACTAAATCCTGAAAAATTCTTTGTGGTTTTGAATATACGCAAGAACTTAAATCGAGGGATAGATATACTTTGCCATCAGAATATAAATTTGTTAAGGAAATTCAACAAGTTGTCTTTGATTCATTAGCAGATGAGAAAAGAGAATGGTGCTTCTTTTTAACGCAATAGAAAAAGTTAAAATACAACTATCTCGTGACAATGAAAGAAGGAAAACTATAAATACACCTGTAAGACAACTAAAAAGGATTATAGAAAGTGAATAATAGTAACCCTTCCGATAAGTAAATGAAAGTAGGAGTTTAGTTTGACTGAGGGTCAGTGTGAAAATCCTATCAGATATTTATATACTAAATGCTTTTTTTGGGTTGACACAAAAAAACTTTTTAGAAATGTTTATAATATTATTATTTCTCGCAAATTTTAAATTCTGAGAGTGAAAACTGACCAACTTACACATTCTGATGGGAGTAAATAGTAGTAAAAATTGTGAAAATCATCCGACTTGCACATTCTGATGAAGTGGTAGTACAAATCGTGAAAATTGTACATATTTGTGATTGGAGATTAATTCGCCATTTTGATGGCGGAGGTGCCTTTACCCAACATTGAGAACACCGAACTTACAAGAACATTGCTTGACAATTTTATTTACATGTTATTGTCTGATCAAAGCTGTCAGTTTGAAAGTACTATATTTAAAGAACGTTATTTTTTGTTAGGAATTAAGATGTGAACGTCTCCATGTCATCTGCAATGCATTGGGATGGTAGAACGATACAAACAAACTTTGTGTCAGGTGATAGTGGCATACATTAAAGGTATACCAGGGGACAATTACCTTCCTCATTACAGCATAGCCTAGCATCTGAATATGCTTTTTCTGGATCTACCTAGGACAGGCTGATGTTAAGTCCAGAAGTGAATCTTCCTAGAGATCTTTTGGTTACCAAAGAAGAATATGTTCCATTCAGAATATGGAAAGATGATACTAGCGTATAATGTGAAGCACGAAAGAAACGAGGCACCACTATTCAGCATCAGAAGTGTAAATATGATCTCAAGATATATGGTCCATCTTATCTTAGACCATACTCTGAGACTGAATGGGATATAATGTAAACTGAACATTGAGTGAACTGGACTTTAATGCACTGTTAAGAAAATAATGGACGTCACTAACCTCATTGCAAAAATTATATAAGACATATCATATTGTTCACGTCAGTCGATTGAAACCCTGCTTGGTACGACCTAAAAGTGAACATGAACTTACCAATAGTCACTATCAGTGAAATGATGAATGTTTTGAGATTGAGAAAGAAGAGAAAGTGAAAGAACAAAGGGATGCTGAAAGAGCAAAGCTTGCAGCATGAGGGAGGGAATGATGTTTTTAAAATGTCAAGAACACTAGAACTGTAGCATTGAGTAAACCAAGGAGCCGTGGCCTATTCAATCTCTGATTAGAAAACGTAGTAAATTGAGCGCAAGATACAAGACTTTTGTCTGAATTTAAACTGCACTATTTTTAGTGTAGTCTTTGGTTTATTTATTTATTTATTAAATATTCTGACTGGTTAAAGAGAAAAAATAAGTTATGGCATCTTCTGTATCTGTGGAGTTATTGAATGGTTGGACAAATTATTAAAGGAAAAAAATTGTATATTTTATCCAGTATTATGCACTTTCCATTCAAATTTTCAAAATCAAATAGTTTGGTAAAATTTAAAGTCTTTCAACAAAGTTTATGACATTTAAAAAATGATGAAACCATCACTTTTCAAATTCATATTTATTTTTTGGGCCCCTAGTCAAAAAAGGTTTGATGCCCTGGATGTAGGTCATAACAAGTCATGCACAATATACTTGTTAAGTGTTCTAACTTAAGTTACAACCGTAAATGAATATGGTTTGTGACAGAACATTTGGGATATTTAGGATTTAATAATACCTTTTAAAATTTTCACTTTGTGTTCTAGGGAATTAAACTATCTGTTGAATTTGACAGAACTTGTTGTTTTCACTCATTTCTGTTCCTTAGTTTAAGACAACAGAGCTGTAACAGGATGTACAGATAACAGGATTACAGATAGATTTATGGATGAAAAGAATGAATGATGATGATGAATGATGCTGATGATATGATATCATCAATAAAGAAAAAAACTTTACAACCAGTCCAGATTAAAGTTAAAATATCGAAGATGTACCAGTTTTATTTCAAGTACCATACATACTCTTGAGTTCAGCTGCAAATTGCACAGACCCAGATCTGCCATTTCATAATAACCAGGCAGATCTGGGTCTTTGCAGCTTATTAGGACTATTCAGCTTATTAGGACTATTCAGCTTATTAGGACTATAGCTTATTAGGACTATTAGGACTATTCAGCTTATTAGGACTATTAGGACTATTCAGCTTATTAGGACTATTCAGCTTATTAGGACTATTCAGCTTATTAGGACTATTAGGACTATTCAGCTTATTAGGACTATTCAGCCTATTAGGACTATTCAGCTTATTAGGACTATTAGGACTATAGCTTATTAGGACTATTCAGCTTATTAGGACTATTAGGACTATTCAGCTTATTAGGACTATTCAGCTTATTCGGACTATTAGGACTATTCAGCTTATTAGGACTATTCAGCTTATTAGGACTATTAGGACTATTCAGCTTATTAGGACTATTCAGCTTATTAGGAATATTAGGACTATTCAGCTTATTAGGACTATTCAGCTTATTAGGACTATTCAGCTTATTAGGACTATTAGGACTATTCAGCTTATTAGGACTATAGCTTATTAGGACTATTCAGCTTATTAGGACTATTAGGACTATTCAGCTTATTAGGACTATTCAGCTTATTAGGACTATTAGGACTATTCAGCTTATTAGGACTATTCAGCTTATTAGGACTATTCAGCAGAACAAACTCAGACCCTGATCTGCCTGTGCATTATGCTGTAGAGGATCAGGGTCTGTGTTGCTTACAGTTGGATTAAACTTATAAGCAAATATATACGGTAACAACTTCATAAAAAACAATAATTAAAAACTCAAGAAAACAACAAAATATTCTTTATCCAAAATATGATCAAAACATTTCTCAAAGATTTAAAATCTATAATGAATAATTCAGTCAATAACAGGGTACAGAAAAATTGCTCTCTTGGATATGAGAGGGTAACAATTATCAGGAAAGTCTCTGGTCCTGTCAGGGACATGCATGCTGTAATAACATTACGTCTCTGGTCATGTCAAGGACATGTATGTTGTATAATATTATGTCTCGGGCCATGTCAGTCATGTCAGGGCCATGTATGTTTTATAACATTATATCTCGGGTCATGTCAAAGACATGTATGTTGTATAATATTATGTCTCGGGTCATGTCAAGGACATGTATGTTGTATAACATTATGTCTCGGGTCATGTCAAAGACACATATGTTGTATAACATTATGTCTCTGGTCATGTCAGGGACATGTATGTTGTATAACATTATGTCTTGGGTCATGTCAAGGACATGTATGTTGTAGAACATTATGTCTCGGGTCATGTCAAGGACATGTATGTTGTATAACATTATGTCTTGGGTCATGTCAGGGACATGTATGTTGTATAACATTATGTCTCGGGTCATGTATAATGTTTTCTTGGGTCATGTCAGGGACATGTATGTTGGATAACATTATGTCTTGGGTCATGTCAGGGACATGTATGTTGAATAACATTATGTCTCGGGTCATGTATAATGTTTTCTTGGGTCTTGTCAGGGACATGTATGTTGTATAACATTATGTCTCAGGTCATGTCAAGGACATGTATGTTGTATAACATTATGTCTCAGGTCATGTCAGGGACATGTATGTTGTATAACATTATGTCTCGGGTCATGTATAATGTTTTCTTGGGTCATGTCAGGGACATGTATGTTGTATAACATTATGTCTTGGGTATAATGTTCTCTTGGGTCATGTCAGGGACATGTATGTGGTATATAACATTATGTCTCTTGTCCATCATTTAATACTACAGGCAATCCAAAAAAGCGGCATGCTATTTTCCCATCATAAGCACTATAGAAGTTTCACACTGGAAAAACGATGATCTTGAAACATATGTTCTCAAATACTTAAGAACTGTCTCTGTCACAATTTGTTTTTGGAACCCTAGTATTTTATTCTGGATATTGGTCAGACACATTCCTTTTATTTGCATTATGACTGCAAAGGGAGCCTAAATAAGAATAATTATGGTAGTTCTATTGCACAATTCATGCAATATATGCTTCTAAATCAAAATCATGTAAAAGAGAAATTCACTTTTCCTTTATTTTTTACCCTCTTTACATAAGATTATAAATGAGAAAAAAGACATTTTAAATGTCAAAATAAAGAAGAGAAAAATCCTTTAAAATTCTAACCACCTAAATTGATCCATAGCTTTTATTATTATACATAAATCTGATGATCAGAATAGTTTTCAGATGATCAAAATCATTCTTCTGAGTGCCATATGCAACCCTTTTCTTTCCTTGTACATGTGTCACCTCTAAAAGGGGATGCGATACGGATACTCTGGATGCTCAGTCATTCTGTAAAGTTTAAAGATAGACACAATTACTTGTATTAAAACAATATCGGTTGAAATATACATGTTATGTACACCTGTATCTCTTCAAAAACTACTTACAAGAGTCACAAATTTTTCTTAAATATTACATTTTAAAGTTAAGCCTCTTTTGAAACCAACATTACTTTGAGAAACTATTTGATAACAAATTTCGTGATTTAAGATATTAAGTCCAACACATTTAACCTGTTCTTGGTCATAGGCAGATAAGTAAGACAAGTAAGGCTTCCTTTCTTTGTAAACACTACAAAATAGGTGTAAATCCAGACTGAAATTGTACAGTATTATTGTCTGTAACAAAAAAATTTAACAACTTTAAAGAGAAATTTCTTGATAGGATTAAAGTCCATTAACAAATAATATGTACATGCATGTTGCCAGGGGCAACAATATCACTCCATGAAGTTTGCCCAATGCATTCACCATGCCTCCGTGTGTGTGTATATGTGTGTGTATTTGTGTGTGTGTGTGTGCTGGCAAACATCTGTTTCCATGGTAGAAATGACACAGAAAACAATTTCAACACTTTTTCTGTACTGAAGTGTATGTTCCTTTTCTTTATAAAATCTTGTTCATGGATGACCTTATTTAAAAACATTTCACTCCACTTAATACTTTGGCACACACTGTACAATTTCCATCATAATTTGGTGCCCAACCCAAACTCCATCCCTTTGTCTTGCCCTACGCTTTCAGTATTACCTGCTAAAGCCATTGAATAATAAGTACACACTGAAGCCATCTGTTGCCGATGCTTTCAAATATATAGGCAATACATCTTTGTTATCTGTTTCCAATAATTACGCATGCAAAGCAACATCCTTGTTTTCTGTTGCGTATACTTACACATGCAGGGCAAACATCTTAGTTTTCTGTTGCCTATACTTATACATGCAGGGCAAACATCTTTGTTTTCTGTTGCCTATACTTACACATGCAGGGCAAAAATCTTTGTTTTCTGTTGCCTATACTTACACATGCAGGGCAAACATCTTTGTTTTCTGATGCCTATACTTACACATGCAGGGCAAACATCTTTGTTTTCTGTTGCCTATACTTATACATGCAGGGCAAACATCTTTGTTTTCTGTTGCCTATACTTATACATGCAGGGCAAACATCTTTGTTTTCTGTTGCCTATACTTATACATGCAGGGCAAACATCTTTGTTTTCTGTTGCCTATACTTACACATGCATGGCAAACATCTTTGTTTTCTGTTGCCTATACTTACACATGCAGGGCAAACATCTTTGTTTTCTGTTGCCTATACTTATACATGCAGGGCAAACATCTTTGTTTTATGTTGCCTATACTTATACATGCAGGGCAAACATCTTTGTTTTCTGTTGCCTATACTTATACATGCAGGGCAAACATCTTTGTTTTCTGTTGCCTATACTTATACATGCAGGGCAAACATCTTTGTTTTCTGTTGCCTATACTTATACATGCAGGGCAAACATCTTTGTTTTCTGTTGCCTATACTTATACATGCAGGACAAACATCTTTGTTTTCTGTTGCCTATACTTACACATGCAGGGCAAACATCTTTGTTTTCTGTTGCCTATACTTATACATGCAGGGCAAACATCTTTGTTTTCTGTTGCCTATACTTATACATGCAGGGCAAACATCTTTGTTTTCTGTTGCCTATACTTATACATGCAGGGCAAACATCTTTGTTTTATGTTGCCTATACTTATACATGCAGGGCAAACATCTTTGTTTTCTGTTGCCTATACTTATACATGCAGGGCAAACATCTTTGTTTTCTGTTGTCTATACTTATACATGCAGGGCAAACATCTTTGTTTTCTGTTGCCTATACTTATACATGCAGGGCAAACATCTTTGTTTTCTGTTGCCTATACTTATACATGCAGGGCAAACATCTTTGTTTTCTGTTGCCTATACTTATACATGCAGGGCAAACATCTTTGTTTTCTGTTGCCTATACTTATACATGCAGGGCAAACATCCTTGGTTTCTGTTGCTATGCACATGCAAGACAAATATCATTGCTTTTTGTTGCAAATACTTACATATGCTGCAGGGCAAACATCTTTGTTTTATATTGCCTAACCCCTACGAAAACAAATTCATGAACAATCATGAACTGTTCATCAATGTCAAATTATACACAATAATGACAACGGGATGAAACCAGAAGCAGATATAAGCAACACGTGAAGTTGGAGTGGATGCATACTAAGGGCCTATGTGACACAAGTATGACGTTTGATAAATAGAAAATGGCAAAAAGATTTGAAAGCATGAAATAATATAAGGATATTTAGTGTAACAATGTTTTCAAAACAGTTTATCATATTCTACTGATTAAAACACGACTCAAACTTCAGTTAAAATATTAAAACTAACTGTGACAAAATTTTCCAATAATATAAATGCTCAAAATGTTGTGTTAAGACTTAGTGTAAGGGATGAAATAGTTTTGAGTTGGATCATAACTATTCCATTAAATAAAGTGGTGTACAAAAATAATGTGCTAGTAAAAGCTCAAGACAAAGTTACTCAGAGGTTATCTGCAATTAACTAACTTTATCTTTCAGATCAGACAGCAGAAAAGTAAAATTTTTAGAGGATGAAGTTTGTGAGTTATGGAGGAAAAATCATCAGTCTGTCCAGTTTCTTCACTTGAAAAAACTGAAATTCCTTGACCTGGGTAATTTTCTCATTAAAATGTTTTTGTAACACCCAAATGCAATCCCTGATCAAGGCAGGCTTGATACAGAGCGGGAGATTTTTCTCCGAACTTGATCATGATACTTGCTCCATCAACGGTTGAGGCAACAATATCCTGTTTGAATGAGACACCAAAAGAATTAAGATGTTCCTCAACGAGCTCGTTCATTCTTTCAGCATTACAACTTCCGTAAATTCTGACAAGACCAAGAGTGATACATTTTGACGAGACCATATGAAGGTTGATTTTGAGAAATCGACGATTTCCGATACTTGTCCATTCATCCAATGATAATGAAAATCTCTTTGATTCTGAGAGTTCTTTCTTAATTTCCTGTATGACTTGTTGCTTCACTTTTTCTTCAAAGTCATCAATAAGGACCATCACCAATCTTTCATCAGCAGGTAGCTTCATTCCTCTTAATGTCAGCGATTGACGAATAAATTCTGAATGAGTAATTTTCCAAATCAAGAACCCATCGGGCCATGTCAGTCAGCTTAGAGCTTGAGCTTCGAGCCCCCAAAAATGCTCCATAATTATTGAGCCTCGAGCTTGAGCCTAGGCTCGTCCCAAACTCTATGATGACCCAATTTGTGAACTTTTATGAACAGTTCATGAATATTCATGAATTCTGTTCATGAATATTCATGAACTGTTCATGAATTGAGTTCATGAATATTCATTAACTGTTCAAGAACAGTTGTGATGTGTTGGTTCATGAATGTTCAAAAACTCGTAATTTCATGAACTGACCATTTTCAGTTCATGCATGTTCATGCCAATTCACGAATCATTTTGTAGGGGTTTAATACTTGTGCATGCAAGGCAAACATCCTTGATTTTTGGTGTGAATACTTACATATGCAGGGCACACATCCTTGGTTTTTGGTGTGAATACTTACATATGCAGGGCAAACATCCTTGATTTTTGGCGTGAATACTTACACATGCAGGGCAAACATCCTTGATTTTTGGTGTGACTACTTACATATGCAGGGCAAACATCCTTGATTTTTGGTGTAAATACTTACATATGCAAGGCAAAACATCCTTGATTTTTGGTGTGAATACTTACACATGCAGGGCAAACATCCTTGATTTTTGGTGTGAATACTTACACATGCAGGGCAAACATCCTTGGTTTTTTGTGTGAATACTTACACATGCAGGGCAAACATCCTTGGTTTCTGTTGCCAATACACATGCAAGGCAATCTCCTTGCTTTTTGTTCTAAATACTTACTTTTGCTGCAGGGCAAACATCCTTGTTTTCTGTTGCCTATACTTGCACATGCAAGGCAAACATTCTTGCTTTTCATTGTGAATACTTACACATGCAAGGCAAACATTCTTGCTTTTTATTGTGAATACTTACACATGCTGCAGGGAAAACATCCTTGTTTTCTGTTGATAATACACATGCCAGGCAAATATCCTTGCTTTTTGTTGTGAATACTTATACATGCAGGGCAAACATTCTTGCTTTCTCATGCCGATACTTACACATGCAGGGCAAACATCCTTGTTTTCTGATCAAGAGCCGCAATTGCCTTCATGTCCTCATCAGTCAGATGAAAATCAAATATCTGAGACAGTTAAGAAATAATAATAATAAAATAAATATGAATCAACAGATATTTCTAGGATATAGACTATATTTATACATGACTGAGTCATTCATAGCAGGTTTAACCATATGACGAGTGGAGATTTGAGAAAATTATAATATGGATTTATTCTGTAATTTCTTCTAATAAAAAAAATACTTCTGGGTTTTTTCAATTTATGAAGTTAGCAGTCACATAAGAATGATGATCGCTAAAGGCTATCGAGCATAGATTATCCTTTTTCATCAATAAAAAGGACTTTGAACTCGCACTCTATCACTTTTCCACCTGCCCATTGTCCAGAGCAAAACATGAATACAGTAAAATCGGTTACAATAGACCACACCTTCTGCCAATCAAAAGCGTTCTCTCAAGACATAAGAGGTGTGTGAAAATGGACTGGTTTCTGGGTTGATAGTTAGCATTGTTGAAGAAGAAAAAATACCCATTCCAACTGTACATGTATCATATCCTTTATTCATAGAGTTTGTTAAATATTGCATGCATTCCTCTCAAAATATCTTTAAATAATAAAGACACACTTCTATTTAACAACGTGAATCAAATTTATATTTGAAAATCCCATGAATATGTACATATATTAGTACGTGTACATTTATACGATTTGTGAAATAAACAAAGGTAATATTTATCATATCCATAAGGTAACTTCACATGGCCATAAATTTTAGAGTTGTTTCAAATGTAAAAATAAATACACAATTAGATGATGTATATTATATATCTTATTTATGCACTTAAACTATTTTCTTTAAGAAATCCATTATACTTCTTTGTTGACACTTTTTATTCAGCTGTTTGGTCTGAACATGTATCTCCATTTCTTTTGCAAAGAAGCCAAAGTTTGGGATTTTCATGTGGTATAGCATATTCTTTAACCTTCTTTAACGTTTCTAGGACTGTAGAATGTCAAATGACTGATGTTCAAGCTGGCTGCTATTTTGTGAGTTGTCATCCCTTTTTCACTTCTTTCAATTACATCAGTTCTTTCTTCCAGTATTAGATTTTTTCTTTTTTTTTCCATCGGTGGTTCTGCCATTGTTATAAGTGTTGATGTAATAACGACTATATGTATTCTGGTTTTGACCAGGTTTTAGGGAAATGTAGAGTACATTTATATTATGTACCAATGAATGAAACCAAAAGACATAATTTACTCATAAAGAAACAATACATTTAAAGTTTAAATCACCAGCGTTACAGCTCGATAAACAAAGGTTGCGACCATCTGCACCCAAGTAAACAAATGGTGGTTTGGTGTATGTCTGTAACCAAAGAAATTTCAAAAAAAGAATCAGGCAATGATTCTCACTCACTAGTACTAAAGACAAAGAGCTCATTCCCCCCCCCCACCCGAGGCATTACGGATTAAAAGGAAAAGACAATGCACTCAACCCTACACTGATGCCCTTTAAAAAGATTTCTCAAATCAGGGTATATATTGTTTGTTCTACTGAAAACGCCTAGCAAACTGTAGAGACCCAAACCTGCCGGCACATTATATGATGGCAGATCTGGATCTGTGCAGTTTGCAGATTGATTCGACTTTTAAGCAAGTACAGATGATACTTAGGATGACCTCTACAAATCTGGGTGAAGCATGCATATGTTAAAAACTAAAGGTTCATACCTTGAAATTCTCTTCAATTCTCGATGATGTAACACTCTTGGGGATCACAAAGATTCCTCTTTGAACAAGATTACGCAGAAGAACCTGGAATGAAAAAAAAATTGGTAATTATGGTCCAATTCACACATGACCAGCACGCTGCATAAAGTCATTAAAAAGTGAATCAGTGTCACTCTGTGAGAAAGAAATGGTGGAATTGTCTGTGTACATGAAACTGAAAACGCTTTATGCAATGTGCAGCTATATAACTGAAAATGTATTACCATTAATATCAACAAGATAATTTTTCTGTCAAACAATTCTTTTCCTATTAGTGTGTTCTTGAAATTTTAAATTTAGGAATTATTTGTATATTCAGATTGATGGGTGATGAATTCCATGTTATGTGTACTACATCCTTTACTAGCAGTATGAAGATCATAGTTCTGTTAACAATAGCATCTTTAAAATGACACTGTATCCAAAGAGAGGCTCTATAAAAAAGAGGTTATATCCAAAGAGAGGCTCTATAAAAACGAGGCTGTATCCAAAGAAAGGCCATATCCAAAAGTCAGCTTTATCCAAAGAGAGGATGTATATAAAGAGAAGTTGTATCCGAAATAACATTTTAACATTAGTACAAAGATTTTCTGGCATTTGGTTTGATAAATTCTATCAGTTTTATCACACAGGAAAATTTATCAAACTGGATGAACTATAAGAAGAGTATACCAGTACTCTCGATTCAGTTTACCCCATGGGTACAACAGTAACACATAATTTTATAAACAGCAAATTTAGAACTTAAAAGATAAATCATCCATATGCTGAGAGAATATGACTATATTTTCATTTGATGTCCACAAAATTAAATTCCATCTTAAACTTCATTTTATTTTAAAAACCATAAACAATAACACCAATGAAAATAAATAACAGAATAGTACTCTTTTTCAGCTTGTAATTCAGATCAAGCTGCATTATCTGTTACTTATTCTTATGAAATTTCTATGATTTCACATTTTTTGTCATGAACATGGTTATAACTGCACATTTATCTGCATTCCAGCTTTCAAATCATCTGTCATTCAGGGCATCTTTGATAATTGGATTTAGACTAAAATCACCTGGAACTAACTCTGGGAGTATATGCCAAAGTTTGGATGCTGTCCTCCTTCAAAAAGTTGTCATGATGACATATTTATATAATTGTGTTTTGTCATGAAATACATCAATGTTTTGGGGTTCAAGTGTGCAGAAGGGTTGTTTGAGAGTGTTTCCATGGCTTCTGGCAACACTTTGAACTAAAAAATATGTCATATGAAATATCAGACAGACCTGGATAACCGAAGCAAAAAATAATGTATATAAAAGTCTCCCAACAGTCTGACTACATCAAGTGAATTTTCATCTCTACTCATCTTTTCTGATCCAAACTTCATTACATCCTCTTCAGCCTGTGAAGATTACATTCAAAACATCTTTGGTCATTCTTTCTGTATCTGGCAAGTAAATGTTTGGCAACCTCAACCAGTCTGGTTTTGTCTGGCAAGTAAATGTTTGGCAACCTCAACTAGTCTGTTTTTGTCTTGCAAGTAAATGTTTGGCAACCTCAACCAGTCTGTTTCTGTCTGACAAGTAAATGTTTGGAAACCTCAACCAGTCTGTGTTTGTCTGGCAAGTAAATGTTTGGCAACCTCAACCAGTCTTATTTTGATCAGCCATCCATAAATGCAGGACCCATCTTGCACAAATCTTTTCTTTAGCTTCAACATATTAATAATAAAAATATCCTCCACTGTGTATTGACCAATTGACTAATCGTAGACACGAGTCCTCCAGAGATGTGTGAAAATGAATCATCCTGAAAGTGTTAAATGTTGGGAAACCATAAAATTAAATATCTTTTAAGTAAAAGTTTGAAGTTTTTTACTGAGAAATATGCATTAAGGTCGTACTTACCTGAGCAGGTGTTTTATTGTACTTTTCAGCAATTTGATAAATGACTTGATCCTCTAACAAAACCTTGTGATCATCATCCTTCCTGTGAAAGTAACATTTTTGATACTGTAAATTGTTATGGAACAAAAAGACAATTTTTAACTTGAGATTAATTTTATTCAAGCAATTTTTGGAACATTTTCTTTTAAAAAATGTAATAAAGAGACTCTCTAGCACCGAATGCACAAGTGGTCAAAGGTCAAGGTCCAGAGCTTTGAACTCATCAATATGAGTTATAATGAAAGACTTAGTTCAATTTTATTTTCATTGAAATTTACACAAGAGAAAATATCTGCATATGGTGGATGTTGCGTTGTTGCAAATGGTGGATATATTCATGATGTTGCATCTACATTCAAATATCATTCTTTACCCACTGTTAACATTGTCTTCCCTCTTCAAGAATACAGCATGGAACTGTCCTACTTACAGACTTTGTGGTCGCCCTGGAGATCCAAGGGAGGCATATGATGTCAGCTTGATTCCTCTGCTCTCACAAAATTTCTGCAACTCTTTTTGCTGCATGTAGGCATGGCATTCCACCTTAGGAATTGAGAAGTAGAAATTGCAGTACTGACCCAAAACATTAAACTACAAATTGCTGCTCTTTTGCTATGCATTGTCCCTCTCCAGTCTCAAGAAACCTCCTTAACAGCGAGGAGTATTTTCAACACATGTCCATTACTGCTATACTTTTATTGTTTGACATTTACACTTGCAACAAAAACCGCACAAATTCTGTTGGTGAAAAGATAATTATGTCATAAAAATCTTTTTTGCCATATTTGGGATTCCTGAGGATGAGTTGAACTCTTTCACCTGGAAGTGAAAGTGTCAAGTCCCAACATATTACAACTTCCAATATGACATACTGCCTTAAAGAATGAGTTCATATGCATTATAAAACTATAATAAACATATACAATTACATTATTGTCCGATAGAGAGAATGAATCATAGAACAATCGCTTTATACTTTGCTACAGACAGAACAGTTCAGTCTGGGTTGTCAACAATGAATGGAAACCAAGTCAATTCCTGGGTTGTCAACAATGTATGGCAACCAAGTCAATTCCTGGGTTGTCAACAATGTATGGCAACCAAGCAAATTCCTGGGTTGTCAACAATGTAAGTCAATTCCTGGGGTGTCAACAATGTATGGCAACCAAGTCAATTCCTGGGTTGTCAACAATTTATGGCAACCAAGCCAATTCCTGGGTTGTCAACAATGTATGGCAACCAAGTCGATTCCTGGGTTGTCAACAATGTATGGCAACCAAGCCAATTCCTGGGTTGTCAACAATGTAAGTAAATTCCTGGGGTATCAACAATGTATGGCAACGAAGCCAATTCCTGGGTTGTCAACAATGCAAGTCAATTCCTAGGGTATCAACAATGTATGGCAACCAAGCCAATTCCTGGAGTGTCAACAATGTATGGCAACCAAGCCAATTCCTGGGTACTATCGATGCCACAACCCTGAAATTACATGCCCAATAAATATACAAGTCATTTGGTGGACTGTTTGATTAAATATATATTCTACTGCATTTAAAATAAATTGGGAGGGGGATTTTCTGGTGATTTTTCATATTTTCTGGTAGTGACTGTAGAAAGTGAATGAGATTAAATTTATATTCATTATAATTAAATAAAGATTTTGATGTTCCTCCTGAATAGTTGTGTAAATGTCTGACTCTTCATGATTTGAAGAATTGTTTTTATTGTTTTGTGCTGTCGATGGGATCTCATTCTGATTCTTAGCTCACCTTCTGAATGAGTCATAATTTATTTTTTTGCTGTCAATGTGCACTCCATCTGATTCTTAGATCACCTTCTGAATGAGTCATAATTTATTTTTTGCTGTCAATGTGCACTCCATCTGATTCTTAGATCACCTTCTGAATGAGTCATAATTTATTTTTTGCTGTCAATGTGCACTCCATCTGATTCTTAGATCACCTTCTGAATGAGTCATAATTTATTTTTTGCTGTCAATGTGCACTCCATCTGATTCTTAGATCACCTTCTGAATGAGTCATAATTTATTTTTTGCTGTCAATGTGCACTCCATCTGATTCTTAGATCACCTTCTGAATGAGTCATAATTTATTTTTTGCTGTCAATGTGCACTCCATCTGATTCTTAGATCACCTTCTGAATGAGTCATAATTTATTTTTTGCTGTCAATGTGCACTCCATCTGATTCTTAGATCACCTTCTGAATGAGTCATAATTTATTTTTTGCTGTCAATGTGCACTCCATCTGATTCTTAGATCACCTTCTGAATGAGTCATAATTTATTTTTTGCTGTCAATGTGCACTCCATCTGATTCTTAGATCACCTTCTGAATGAGTCATAATTTATTTTTTGCTGTCAATGTGCACTCCATCTGATTCTTAGATCACCTTTTGAATGAGTCATGATTTAAACATTCCATTTCAAGTTACATTATTAGAACTACATTATGTGTCCTGTTTAACTTTAACAAATTGTCAAGCTTAATTGCTTTTCTTCTAATATATCTGAATTTGTTTTATATAAACTGCTACAACATTTGGTTATCAGGATCCTCTGTTTCAAAGAAGTAAAACTCTGACTTGGCAAGAATTTATTAAACATTTTTTGGCAATGAAACGTTTTTTTCCAAAATCATTTCTCAGTTTGTCACTATTATGAAGTAAAAGTTATAACCGTACATAATCAAGCTGGAAAGCCTTTGTTCGATCTTGATTGATGAGTAACATATTGTGTTAATGTTGTGTGAATTATCACAGGTAGCCTCATTTTGAATTCCAAGGTAAAGTATTATTATTAAACAGAATGCTATACTAAACAAAGCAGTAAATTAAAATAATATATTGTGCTTCATACTATCCTGGAGAGTTTTCAAGGACTTCACCCTAAACATGGTTTGTACAGCCCTGGAGAAATTTCAAGACTTCACACTTTTCAAGGTATATTTCTTATGAAAATATAACTGAATCCATCTGTTACTTTATTTATCATTGCAATATTAATAGAAAAACATGTAATGGTGCCACTTTTTAACAACACAAGGATGCTACTCCACTTGATTATTGCCTGTGTCATGTATCTTGATTCCTCTAATCCTATTTTATCTTTCATTTTTAATTTTTGGAAAACAAATTTGTTCAAAATTTGATTTTAAAAAGAGATACATTTTAAAACTTTTTTTAAAAATTTACACATTCTAATATATGCTTTATTGTGTTTACAAGGTAAATCCTCAAATTAAGAACTTTTCTTCATTGGTAACCAACCCGTTGTAATAAAACATTCATCTACATCTATTTGATGTTCTAGTTCTTCATATGACATGAATTTAAATATGATCCAAATTTGTTAACATTTTATGAATATAATGACAAATTTTAATGTTAATGGATAATGCATGATGGAATCAGACCTACTGAATAGCTTACCTAGGCTTTTGGCCAAGGAAGTTAAAAATTATATATAAAAGTCAGTACAGGCAGTCTTTGTTTCATATAAGTATGAAAATAGTCATAAAGATGTTAGGAAACAGAAGAAAAAAAAGACTGTTGAAAAGTCTAAATCTTACCTGATTCATTACAGGCTTAATTTGTGAGTTCTCCAATATTCTTTCAATCTGGGCCGAGTTGAAATTTGACAAACCAATCGACCTAGTTTTACCCTGATCTACCAGTGCTTCCATGGCCTAAAAATAAATTAAAAACATTTTCTGGACATTGTCTATCAAAACATGAAACTTATAAAACAAATTTTTAACATATAGACCATTGGGCATGAAAAGTGCCTTACTTAAGTGTTGCTACAAAATGAGGAGCAAAAGATTACAAGCATATGTCCAAGGTCAAAAGGTTGAACATGGATGCTCAAGAATGAATTTTCTTAGTGTCATAATGATTTATTCAAAATATGAAAAAAAAATCCATCAAGGTGTTCAGGAAATCTTAAACATAAAAAGGCATCACTCAAACCTTAATGCACCTATTCTACTACAGTTATCTTCATCCCAAGGTCAAAAGGGCGAGTGAAAATATCAAAAAATGAATTACCTAACACTCATAATTATTCATTCCATATTTGATCAAAAGGTTGACAAAAGACAAGCAAATACACATTTTTTTATACAAAAACATTAACAATTTTCTTTGTGACCTTTACTTCAAGGTCAAAGGGACAAGCAAAGCACATTGGACAATTTGCCATCTTAGATTTATAATATTTCATCTCAAGATTGAACGAAACCAATTAAAACCATCCAGGAGTTTAAGAAAAAGGATAATAATTTTAAAAAAAGAAAAGAAAACTTTAAGACAAATTTCCTATCACTGGACCTTGACGACAAGGTCAAATAATGATTCATCCCAATTATGAATCAAAGAATATATACAATACATTATTAGATGCTTTATACAATAACTGAATCATGCACATTTTTATTGTCATCATATTATATAGGTACATATACTTACTAAATGTACATGTACTATATATATACTCAATAATGGTTGCAATAAATTAATACATCTATTGACTTGTGTTCACTGTTTATAATAACATGCACTTGTACATACATATACTTGCTGGATAATTTTCCCATAATAATGTTAAAAGTACAATGAATCCAAACTGAATTTAATGCTATAAGCTAAAATGCAGTCATTTTTATTAGTCTTCTATTACAATTATTACAGATGTTAATGAGCCAATAATTGACATCATTTTAAGAAGAAAATGACTCCCTATACTGTCCAAAGCTTAAATCAATCAACTTTATTGGTACACCCCTCAAGAAACTGTGACTGTTACATGCAACAAAGAGGCATAATGACAAACTTAATGTATTAAACATGTTGTAGGGTTTAATGCCATTTTTCAGCACAAGATAGGCTATACATGTAGATGGTGGCAAGCATTATTGGTGGAGGAATAACCCAGAAGCCTCGGAAAGAACCAACAACCCAGGAGAAGCTCCTGGCAAGCTTATCACATAACCACATTGGCCGAACCAGAGACTTGAACCCACACAGAGGTGAGATAGCAGCGATCCATAATGGAGAGATCATTAACCACTTGACCATATCACACATGTCTTTACTGAATTATTTATGCCCCTATTGATGAATAATGATAACAGACATTATTAATATACATGTAATATGGTTACAATATGGTCACACTACTTCAAGTTTTGACACGTACATGATCATATGATTAATTTATAATGTTAATGTGCCAAAAAAATCTGACCAAACAGAGACTGATAAATTGACACACCTCCAAACTTGTGTACGTTGAATCTGTGTTGTCCGACTGACTGCATTTTCACAAACAATTCTTTGATTTTTCTTATTTTGGGACAGATTATTTTCATATTATAAAGGCAAGTTTTATGATTTTACAATTGGGTCCCTAATTATTATATTTATGTCCAGAACAAGGACTTCTGGATTAATGGAGCAAATTTACACTCAGGAATGATGCTGAACTATGGATAGCAATGTTTCAGAGAGATGAGGTCACCCTGTATTACATTAGAAAGCCCTTAGATCAATATATGAGTAATTATATATAATTACCTTATATAGGTAATTACCATTAGGTATATATATATATATTGTATACTTCAGAAGCATAGTACTAACATAAATAATTTTTAAAAATTGGCATACTGTTTTGATATTGATGGTTGTAGCTTCAAAATTGTTATGTCAAATGAAATCTTGTTTTGTTATCAATAAACAAAAACACCCAAGTATATCCACATTCACATTGAAAATAAGTGATGCAGTACACAATATTTTTGCATGCATATATGTCATACCTGAAAAAACCGCCTGGACTCATGTTAGTCATCATGAAATGGTAATTAGAGAGAAAAGTGAACTTCAAAATTATTCCCAACGTGATTATGAACAAGTATTAAGCCAATAAAATGTCCCCCACTTGAACTTCTCACTGTTGATGTTCAGTCAGGATGGCATCCCCCTCTTAATTTCTCAGCATCTTGGCAACTTATCCCCTCAATCATTATGTGGTCCATGATTTTGGAATGTGTGCAAATTATTGGGGGAGAACGGTACATACATATTTACATATATGCATACCTCAGGACACAAAACTGCTCCTTGTGGCCTACATGATTATGTCATAGGGTTTTTTCTACCCTGGCCAAATCATTCCAAAGACTTATAAAATGGTACTAACAGCTGCCTCGCTTGCCGACCAGCATTAAGAGTTTAGTGTTAGGACTGGTCAGCATGGTGTCAGGATAACGTGAGTGGGTAGGACATGATACCACATTTCTGTGGCATGATTTTCCAGTGTTAGACATCACTACAAACTTTTACACTGCATACATAGTAGTGATATGTTTCAAATTGTTAAAGCTATGTTAAAAATCACAAAACACACACACACACAAATACACACACACACACAAACACACACACACATTAAAATAGGTCCACAACTTAAAAATACAAAAAAATAACAAAATGATAATACACAATTTAAATTTCAAAAAAATAAAATATTCAAGAGAAAAATAAGCACAAACAAGAATCTTTAAAAAAAAAGATACATTTTTAATTTTTTCGATCTGGTCCAAAGTTCATATCATCAAAAACAATTTGTTTAAAATACTTGGCTTGAAATAAAATATATTGATTATAAACTATCTTATCTAATTTGAGACAAACACAAAGGCTTGTCTTAGTAAAGAACTGAATTTATTCAATCATGTTCTTTCTTCGAGTCAACTGCTCCAGTGGCCTAGTGGCTAGAGTGTCTGCCTTAGATGTGGAAGGTCATGGGCTCAAACTCCGGCCGAGTCATACCAAAGACTTATAAAAGTGGTACTAGCAGCTTGGTGCTCAGCAATGAGAGGTTAGTGGGTGGGACATGATGCTACATGTCTGCAGCATGATGCCGCAGTGCTAGACATCACTAAAAACTGTCACACTACAGACATTGTAGTGATATGACTGAAAAATTAAGCAACTTTAAAAATCCAAAAGACACAAACATTTTTCGAGTCACTGTGATCTTGACTGTTGAAAATCTTTTAAACTCCAAATTAAATATTGTCAAAGTTTAAGTGCAAATCATTCATCAAATCTTGCCCTGTGCTAAAGTTATTGCGCTGAAACTGTTTTTTACTATGAGCCAGTGCTTGTAAATATAACTGATTCTGTACCTCACGGGCTCCGGGTTCTAAAAGGGCTCAGTGGTCTACAGCAATCACCTTTACGAATCACTCAACTTACCTTTGTCTGCATGGGTTCAATTTTTTGCGCAACTATTATGCATATATGAGAAAGCCTGCCAGTAGCTTCCCATGGGTCAGTGGTTATTCCTGGAATGTTACTGGGTTCTTCCTCCACCGAATGGCTGCCATGCATAGTCTAGTATGTGCTGAAAAACGGCAGTAAACCCTTTAAAACCACAAAAGCAACACCAGCTACTTCTGCCATGTGCTAGCCATGCACTCAATCTGGTCAAAGTGCAAGGTCTAAAGTTATTTACAGAAAACAATGATGGAAAAGCACATCTACGGATGAATGGATGCATGTATAGTATTGTAGTATAAAATGCTTCACTTTACAACAGTTTTATAGAATGTTACATACACTCCAAGTCTGCACCAAGTCAGTATGCTCCACGTCCAACTTGCCATTTTCATCTCTCGGCAGAAGCTCACCATCTCCTCTGTTCTATTACAGAAAAAAAAAGGTCTTGTGATAGAAGACTACAAAAGATGATCTGAAAAAAGTCAATCATTAGTAGTTACAACAAGTTATTGTTTTTCTAATCAGCTCTAATTGCAAAATATTTCCTTTCACATTTGATTGCCTCCTCTAATATTAAATTAAAAGATTTTCTGGTTAAATCAGTCCATCATTCTGAAGTATATTTTAACTTTGGGTGTAGTCCAGTTAAACTTGACAAGCTTTAATCATCTAGTCCAGTTAACCATGACAAGCTTTAATAATCTAGTCCAGATAACCATGACAAGCTTTAATTATCATGTCCAGATAAGGTTGACAAGCTTTAATTATCTAGTCGAGATAACCTTGACAATCTTTAATTATCTAGTCCTGATAACCTGGAGAAGCTTTAATTATGTAATCCAAAAAAGGGTGACAATCTTTAATTGTCTAACACAGATAATATGGACAAGCTGTAATTATCTAGTCAAGAAAACCTGGACAAGCTGTAATTATCTAGTCCAGATAACCCTGACAATCTCTAATTATCTAATCCAGATAAGGTTGAAAAGTTTTAATTGCCTTGTCCAGATAACCCTGACAATCTGATCCAAATAACCTTGACTAGTTTTAATTGTGTAGTCCAGATAAGGTTGACAATCTTTAATTATCTGGCCCAGATAACCTGGACATGCTGTAATTATGTATGCATGTATACAAGTTTACAAAATAGCAGCATCTTGGATGTTCATTTGCTTTTTTCATAGTTTGTATGAATATTCCAGTGAAGTGTCTTTATATAGTCTGAGTAAAAATGTAGGCATTTTTTTTTAAAGGTTTAAAGGCTTTGGGTTGAAATTGGTTAAATCAGAGTATAGATTCATTGTGTTTTAATTAGCTCAAGTCATTAAACTTTAATATATATTTTTACATTTATGCAGATTCTCTCGTGTCGTTATGAAAGTCATACAACTGATTAGGATCAGCTGACTATGTCAACCCTAATAATTAAATTTATCATCATAATTAGTA